>OX578059.1:87032624-87602624 GCA_951215215.1 Andrena trimmerana | reverse complement strand
TTTCAATACCGATAACTATCGATAGTGAGGACCATCGATATTGCTCCTTCGTAAGAAATAACTAGCCTCTTAGCGCCAATTCGCTGCACGAGAGTGACGGAGAGCATGCGGTAGACAGGGATGGTGCTAAACAAGGACAGGGCTTTATGTGCAAGGTCTTATGCGGACGACGGCTACCTTAGGGTTGCGGCGAACAAAACGCCTTCCCTCGCCTTCCCGTGCTGGAACACCGATATGGGGATTTTGTGCGTTTACCTAGACTTCGGCCTGGCAGTCTAAAAACTTTCTACCTACGATACATGCTACTTCTTTGCCAAATAGATGAGGAATCGAGCCCATCATCCTCTTACGTGTAATGTTTTATCAAGCACAATTCATTTTAGCACACTAAGTAATAACTTGTAAAATTGTCACCATTGTCACTAGGTATAACTCAGTGGTTCTTCGACACAGAGGGACCCGACTAGGCATAGCTCAGTGATTCTAGTGACATGCAACGTTGCCAAATTTCCGAAGGGAAGCCGATTCCGTCGCCGAGTGTACATATATGTATATATGTAACATCTGGTTGAAATTCTTCTTTAAGATGCAGCGGAAAAGGGGAAAATGTCCACGAACAGGAAGGAAGCGGAGTCCTCCATTCAGAAATGGTTGAAGCGAGCGTGCGACCGGAAAGCGGCGCAAAAATAAATTCAATAAGGAAAGGGCCAATCAGTTTGTAACGAAAGGTAGAGTTTTAACTACTAATCTATCGTTCCCAAGTAATAAATAAACTATTGCAAAATGTCTTCGGGTCCCGAAAACTACTAATATAAATTTTACAAAAACGTTTGGATTCCTTGTTCTCAATGATTTATACGTGTCGTAGGACGGACACCGTCTATTTAGACATGCGCGAAGTGCAGAGATTTGTGGGAATGTCAGTAACCGCGTTAATTTTTAATATTTATCGACGTACGACTCGCGAAAATGTTAGTTAAGTGTTCCACTACACGTAAAGTACTAACAATCGACGTCATCTTGCGATTTATAACTTGTATAAGCTTTCAAAAAGAGCCATATGTATTTCGGCGTCATATAATCTCCAGATCACCGAAATAGATTTTCGGAGAAAAATCCACGTGAATCCTCGTGAGTCGCTGACAAACCGAGCCAAAGCGTAGCGTAACAAACGCCTGTCCTCTATGTCAACCTCTCACTCTAAAGAACTCACACGTATACAAGCACGCACACAACATTCAGCATTTCAACACATTTCAGAGTAGTTCCTAAGTTGGACGCTGTTCATGAGCAGAGGTCGCTAAATTCAGTCCTCAAATTCTGGGTCGGTAACAGTTTGGGCGGTGACACCAAGTCCCATAAGGTGATAGGTCTATTCTATACTTCGTCGATGGTTACACTTGCTTTTGTTCTGATATTGAAGCTCGTGTTTATATTCGAGAGGACCACGCGTCGACAGCAGGCTACCCCTTTTCTTCCTGTGTCTCTCCAGCGTAGATATCTGGATGCCAGTTATTGAATTCAGGAGACGATAGAAACATTTTATTACAAAACACACATGTACTATAATTAAAGTAAATCATATTCCTCTCGGGTAGGAGTACTGATAATGATGGAACTTGCGCCCCACTTCGCGCAGACCAATTAAGCCGCGTCCAGACGTTGCGCGGCATGCACGCGAGGCACGCCTCGCGGGTCGGAGAGTCTTCGCAGACTACCTCGACATGGACAATTCAAAAGCAACTTCGAGCTACCTCGAGCAAAACTCGCAGGGTGATTCTCCAGCTACGCCGGTCACGCCGTGGCGAGGACAACAGCCTGCAGTGCCCCATCGAATTTTATGGCTTTCGACCCTCGAAGGGTTTGGAATACCATTAAGAAGTGAGAAATCATCGACTTCCGCATTTCTCATCAGATCTTTGTGAAAACGACGCCAATGGATTCCTGGCGTTCCGTCGATTAAAATCATACCAAATATCATGCAAATCTGACTACTTTGACACAAGCTATTTGTATACCCTATGTAAAAGTTGTACGATTTACACGACATTTGGCCTGATTTTCATCGGAAAACCCCAAGGAATCCATTGGCGACACTTCCATATCCATACGATACAGAATAAAGAATTATTTTATTTCCTAACCAGATACAGGGTAATTATGGAGCAACGCCCATCAAGGAGATGCGGCGGCCTGGTACCCCGTGGCGAGGACAGCCCTTCGCTGTGCCTCACCCGATTTTTATGGCTTTTTCCGGAAAAAGGTATGAATCCTGGACCGAACGTAGCGAATTGAGGTCGAGCCCCCGCAGTCGAGGGTGAAATATCCAGTTAAGCGTATTAAGAAATTCTTTTCTTCGTCGTATCGAAAGGGAAGTGGTGCCAATGGATTCCTTATGTTTTTCTGATGAAAATCATACCAAATATCATGTAAATCGGACAACTTTTACATAGGGAATGCAAGTAGCTTGTGTCGACGGAATTAATGAACGCGAATTTCTCGAATTACCGATAAATGATGTATAGCAATGTAGCGCATATATGCGTTCAGTAATTCCGTAGATATCTACTACGTTATCAGTGATAAAAAAACTTTTAACCGATTTTCCGGATTGCAAACCCGGCCTTTAGGCCGGTTGCCCCTCGACGTGTCTTCCATCATTGAGGATACAATTTCTGATTTTTTTTGAAAATTGCGACTCTACATTAATTAGCATATCTGGTGGAATATTATTGCAAGCCTGTATGATTCTTTCTGTTAGGTCGTTTGTATTTTCGACAGGGCTTTGAAAGACTAACTGTTTAATGTATCCCCATAAGAAGAAATCACACGCCGAGAGGTCCGGGGATCTCGGTGGCCAAGCGATTGCTCCATTGCGATCGATCCAGCGGTTGGCAAATGTTGCGTTCAGCCATGCCGTAACTATATTTGCGTAATGTGCTGGAGCACCATCTTGTTGAAACCAGAAATCACGTCTTTCTGCCAGTGGCATATTGTGCAAAATATCTCCCACATAATTTTTCAACATTTCTAAATATACTGCTCCCGTTACATTTCCATCGAAAATATACGGTCCATATATTTTTCGATTGTGAATACCACACCATACTAAAACTAACTGGCGGTACTGGTTATTGTCTTCTCGTATCCAATGTGGGTTTTCCGCTGCCCACATTCTTGAATTTTGTTGGCATGTCATGCCATTTGTATAAAATATACATTCGTCCGTTATCATGACGTTTCTCACAAAATCTGGATCATCTCCGAGTTGCTGCAATATGGACATCGAAAATTCGATCCGTGGTCCATAATCTCTAGCAAATAGCTTGTGCTGTGTGGTCGGCTTATACGGCTTCAGACCATTTTTCTTAACGATTTTATGAATGGTTCATTTCGACAAATTGTAGTTCGCCGCAACTTGCCGCATTGACGCCCGCGGATTGGCATGGAATGCAGCCACAACGTCTATCTTCTGCTCTTCTGTGACTGTAGGGATAGTCTTTTTAATGGGGTGTACACTCCCAGTGGCTTCAAAGAGGTCGCAAACCTTTTTTATCTGAAAACATACCGATTTCATGTAAACGCATTTAATTGATACAAACAAGGCAAAACTGGATATTTAACCCTTTCAAGGTTCCCTCAAACCAACGCGAATATCGCGGCGCGGAGTGGATTGGACGCGGATCAGACAAGGCTGCCCATAAGTCGCCACGTATAAAAAACTGCTGAACCGCGGTGGATCCGCTTCGCGTCGCGATATTCGCGTTGGTTTGGGGGAGCCTTCATTGTTCAGCCCATACGTCGTGCGTGCATGGGTAAAATTGAGTACTGTGCAGTGGTGAAAGGATCATTGCGGAAGGAGATTCTACATATTGTGACCAATTAGATCAGCGTTCTTTCCAGATACTGGGTGATTCTGGAGCTACGCCCGTCAAAAGGTGGAATCTGACGGCACGTGGATCGGCTGTACCCCGTGGCGAGGACAATACCCTGCAGTGCCTCACCGAATTTTATGGCTTTTTTCCTTGAAGGAGTTGGAGTGTCTATTAAAAAGTGAGAAATCTTCGACCTCCGCATTTCTCATCAGATCTTTGCGAAAACGAGGCCAATTGCTTCCTTATATTTCGCGGATGAAACCGACACCAAGAACGACGTAATTCGGACCATAATGATGGAAATTCCATGAAAAATTCACTTCCATAACCTCAAGCTAATTACGTTAATAATATGTAGTCAAATTTACATGAAATTTGGTACGATCTTCACCGGAAAAATATAAGGAATCCATTGGTGCCACTTTCATAGCGTTACGATAAAGAATAATGAATTTCTAACTACGCTGAAATGGATATTTCACATTTTCACCCCATGACTGTGGGACGCCGACCTCAATTCGCCACGGTCGGCAGAGGATTCATAGCTGCTTCAGAAATGAAGTAATTCTTTATTTTTTATCCTATCGATATGGAAGTGACAGCGATGGAATCCTTATATTTTTCCGATGAAGATCGTACCAAATTTCATGTAAATCTGACTACATATTATTAACGGAATTAGCTTGAGGTTATGGAAGTGAATTTTTCATGAAATTTCCATCATTGTGGTCCGAATTACGTCGTTCTTGGTGTCGATTTCATCCGCGAAATATAAGGAAGCAATTGGCCTCGTTTTCGCAAAGATCTGATGAGAAATGCGGAGGTCGAAGATTTCTCACTTTTTAATAGACACTTCAACCCCTTCAAGGAAGAAAGCCATAAAAATCGGTGCGGCATTGCAGGGTATTGTCCTCGCCACGTGGTACCAGGCCGCATCCTTTGACGGGCATAGCTCCAGAATCACCTTGTACTAGTTTTCCCACCTCTACACGGTACCAAAGAGTTTCTTTTCGCTGTACTCTTTTTACCAAGTCGCGTTAACCCTTTCGCTCCTAACGCCGAATATATCCGGCATCTATGAAACGACCCGTAGGGACGGACGCCGGATGTATCCGGTATCCACGAAACAACCCGTAGAGATGAACGCCGATTAAGCTAGGTTTACATTAGTCTGGTCCAGTTATCCACTGTTTCGTTTCTAGACAATCCACTCGCTTGCGGCTTGATCGGAACATACCGCCGCGCCGTAGCGAAAAGAGTACACTCGTGGCGCGGGCTCCCGGTTGGTAGCGGCGCCCTCACGGACCGGGGCGCCGTAGCAAAAGGGTTAAAGATTCGGTATTTAACTGTATGTGTTTCACTAAATGAAGATAAAGACTTATGGTTGCTGCATTTGGTTTTGGTCGATCCGGATGTCGTTGGGTGAACTCGGCACTGACCTGACGATATGATAAATATTCGTCACCGCGTAAAAACACCAATTCTACTTTATCCCTTACTGTGAGATACATTGTTAAACCTCTTCGCGCCAACGGACTAGTGGATACTGTCAACGTCTAATGACTTCTGATCCACAGACTGTTTGCTAAGTCTGAGGAAAATTTGTCAGAAGATGCTATTAGTCGTTTCGAAAGGAAGGGACTTCTTCCTCATTGTTTGGAAATATCCATGTAGATGGTTAAAACATGCAAAGGGGAAGTTTTTTATGATCAACGAAAAAAATTTATAACACCCACTATTTCCTAGCTGGAACCCATCCTGACCATCCGAACGCAAAAAGAAATGCGAAATAAAATACTGCTTATTCCGTCTTACGGGACAAAAGAGAGGCTAGCTGAGGATGAAGAGAAATTCATTTAATGTTTACGATTGGCGATTTAGTATTTTCGAGGGACAGTTCTTCGACATCTGTTGGGTTTCTACTTAGAAAGCAATAAAACATATTGCCTTCTTGGCTTTCGACACCTTTCGCTCTGAGTTAATACATGTAGGTAGTGCTGCGCTGGTGGATGGTCGCCTCAGTAATTACGGATCGGAACGTACCATTGTATCTGGCCACCGGCTCGCGGGACATTTCAGTCATAAACCCCGAGCAAGGGGCGAAACACTCCGGCCGATCAATTTACGGGAACCAGATGTGGCATTTTTCTTTCCCCCTAGCTAAACTCTCTACGTTCGGCAGGCCATAACCCGTGCCCCGCTACAATATAAATAAATTATAATGATGTCCTCAACTTTGACCGTGACGAAAATTAATCTTCTGGTCCACACGATGACAGAAAGAAGACGTTCCTATGTTACATTGAAGAATGTTTCCCTGGCAATGGAGTAGGAAACGAAATTACTCTAAAGAAGTGCCAATACGTCTCGCGGTGAGACACAGTAAGGAAGGGGGTACACCGTTGAGTGCGCGTGTTTCCGCCTGCATCGTCCTCCTTTCAAATGAAAGACGAGTTCCTTATCTCTCGAGTATAAACACGCGTTGGAATTTCAAAACAAAAGCACGCGAGACGTACAGGGTGATTGGCTCGGTGCGCCTGATCCGCCTAGCAACCGTGACGAGGTCAACCCCCCGTGGTGTCTCTCCGAAGTTATGATTTTCGACCCTCGAAGGGGTTGGAGTACCTATTAAGAAGTGAGAAATCTTCGAATTCGGCATTTCTCATCAGATCTGTGCGAAAGCGACGTCAATGGATTCCTGGCGTTCCGTCGATTAGAATCATACCAAACATCATGCAAATCGGACTACTTTGACACAAGCTATTTGTATTCCTTATGTAAAAATAGTCCGATTTTCATGATGTTTGGTATGATTTTAATCGGGAGAACGCCCGGAATCCATTGGCGTCACTTCCCCTTCGATACGATGAAGAAAAGACTTTCTTAATACGCAGTAATGGATATGTCACCCCTTGACTGCGAAGCGCCGACCTCAATTCGCTACGTTCGGCCCAGAATTCGTACCCTTTTCCGAAAATAACCATAAAATTCAATGGGCACTGCGGGGTGTTGTCCCTGCCACGGGGTGACGGGCGTAAATGCAGAATTACCCTGTTTCTGTTTCACAAATAAAATAATCCTTTATTCTTTATCGTATGGATATGGAAGTGTTGCCGATGGATTCCTTGTGGTTTTCCGATGAAAATCATGCCAAGTGTTGTGGAAATCGGACAACTTTTACATAAGGAATACAAATTGCTTGTGTCAAAATAGTGCGATTTGTATGACATTTGGTATGATTTTCATCAGAAAAACATAAGGAATCCATTGGCGTCACTTCCCTTTCGATACGATGAAGAAATGGGTTTCTTAATACGCTGTAATGGATAATTCACCCTCGACTGCGGAGTGTCGACTTCAATTCGCTACGTTCGGCCCAGGATTCGTACCTTTTTCCGAAAAAAAAAACCATAAAAATTGGGTGAGGCAATGAGAAGGTCTGTCCTCGCCACGGGGTAACAGCGCATCTCCTTGACGGGCGTTGCTCCAGAATTACCCTGTATCATTTGCGCAGTGTGTGACCCGACTACCCTCCGTGTAATTTGTCTGCGCGAAGTGGGGCGCAAGTTCGATCATTATCAGTACTTCTGCCCGAGAGGAATACGATTTACTTTAATTATAGTACATGTGTGTTTTGTAATAAAATGTTTCTATCGTCTCCTGAATTCAATAACTGGCATCCAGATATCTACGCTGGAGAGACACAGGAAGAAAAGGGGTAGCCTGCTGTCGACGCGTGGTCCTCTCGAGTATAAACACGAGCTTCAATATCAGAACAAAAGCAAGCATTAACGTATTCCGTGCGAGAGAAGGTGGGCATTGCTGTGAAGAGGGCCTCTTCAAGCGAGCAGCCGTTTGTGAGGAATGCAAATCCGAATGGTTCTGATACAATCTGCTCCCTATGATTGAAATTTAGTCTAGCAACTTTCACTCCTCCTAACCTAACCATTCGAACTTGCATCCCTCCCAAAAGTACCGGCCATCCGAGCGTAGAAGCACGGAAGTGCGGTAGGTAGGTATCTATTTCAATAGGCAGTGCCACCCGTGGCGCCAGTAAGACCGTCCCCGGTCCTTGCTATTCCAGAGGATTTTCTTCCAGTGAAAATCAGTAAATTTGTAAGCGCAATATCTCAAAAACCAGTGGAAATCAAGTGTATATTTTATAGCTTATTGAATTTGTCTTGGAACGCACTATCAACTCAGGTCTTCAAAAAAATTAGTTCCGTTTGAAAAACCGAACTTGACCATCGCATCTTTTAAAATAATAATCAAAAAAAAATTCGTTCGCGCTAATAAATTGGCCCTCTCGAACCATACAATTCGCTATTTTTTAAATATTTTTATCTCCAATACTTTAGGAGATATTCAGCTGTTTACTCTTCCCGCGGACACCCTGTATACGATTATTCTATCTGTAAATTCTGAATACATATATCCATGTATGCCATTTGGTAATGAATATGATTGATATTCTGTTATTTGGCATGAATCTTCAAATTCCTTATATTCTGTTTGAATTTCTTCGGAGTTAATATCTATAGTTTCGTTTGTCGAAGAATTTATTATTGTATCAGACGTTGCTGACGAATAGTGTAATATAGGAATGTTATATACAGCTGAACAATTGGCCGAATCTAAACTTTTTAACTTCATTATGAACTAATAATTTTTTAAAAGCTGCTTTAAATTGTAGAGCAGTAGGATTATTGTTACATCTGCCGAAACTTCTAAGGCAACAAAAGAATAATTCTAAGTGTTCTTGACTACATTGGTATAATGGAATATGCGACACTTGCCCTGTTGCGCATATATCTTTATATAAACCTTTTAAGGAATTTATGCATATTAAAAAACCTAAAAATCCTATTTTTCTCTGCGATTCGATTATTTTTTTACAATCTTTAAGGGGTTACATCAAAGTTTACGAATTTTTTCCTACGAAACTATGAATGTGACAATTACTTCATTATTATTTATGGTTAGGGCATACATTAAAGGACATATTGTGTAAATTTGACAGAAAAATATTAAAAAATGGCCGATCTATCCGATATTCTGTAAAACTCTTCTGTCAGGACGCGCGCAGACGGTGTAACGGATTGTGATGCCCAGGATTATCTGAAACTAAAAAACCCATAGTTTTATTGTTCCTTGATAAAATATCTATCGTGTAGCATAGGGATTTAGAGAAAAAAATATTTTTGTACAAATGCGAGCAGAGTGAAAATGAACATTAAATTTTTACCAAAAAAAGGCAAAATTCAAACAATTACTATAAACAATTGGGATATTGCATCAAAAAAATCCTATGCTACACGATAGATACTTTATCAATGAACAATAAAAGTATGGGTTTTTTAGTTTCAGATAATCCTGGGCATCACAATCCGTTACACCGTCTGCGCGCGTCTTGACGGAGGAGTTTTGCAGGATAACGAATAGCTCGGCCATTTTATAATATTTAACTGTCAAATTTACACAATATGTCCTTTAATGTATGCCCTAACCATAACTAATAATTAAATAATTGTCACATTAACAGTTTCGTAGAAAAAAATTCGTAAACTTCGATGTCATTTTAGGCGCCTCAGGGTGGCGTAACCCCTTAAGTGAAAGCTGGGAAATATATTTTACGCAGTTGTTTAGTTTTTTTATTATGACAGCATAATTCTTTGAACTAATGGGTTCATTAAAATGTGTTTGTCGGATATTTCTCGAATTGAATATGTCAAATAGATCGTTTACTTCTTGTATAAATTCTTCTGTTGCCTTAGAATTTTTGAACTTTTTTAACTGTAAGTCAGTGCGGCATATATTGATGGCTTTACTGACGGATGAACTTAAAACTTGTACCGCATATTTAACTTTCATTTTTTCATGATTGTAGTGTATGTGTTGTTTGCTTAATTTATTTCCTAAACGTAAACCTTCTTCTTCTTGAAGTTCTTGTAAATTGACAATATATTTCCACTGTATTTTTTTGGGGGGGATTCAATATACATTTGTAATCTCCCAGTGTATTCCGAATCAATTTTATCAAATGACAAGGATCAAGCATAAAATATATTGGTTGCGCAGTTATTGAATGAAGAAAGTGTCTGTAAAGAATTTGTATTAGCAAAATTACATCCAAGTGCCTTTACCATTGCAATATTATTTGCTGCACCGTCACACGTAAAGCACACAACCCTCACACCAGTTTCATGCACAACTCGCAAGCACTGTTGCAGCAAATTGCATTTTTGTTCTCCATTCAGCTTATCTATTAGGAAATATCCTACAGGTATTTTCCATGATTTATTTATGCCTACTAATAAGAACACCAATGCTTCTTTTGCTACATTTTCCTCATTGCATGCAAATGCTTTTCCTACATTCACCACCCCAGTGAATCTCTCTCCATCAAATTCGATATGTTTTCGTATCGCCATCTCATCGATGTTATTGTACTCTTTAATGTGTCTGATAGCTTCATTATTGAAACCAGGTTCCCCATCAACGGATTTGTACCACTTGTATAATGTTTTGGCATGCGGCAAGCATAAGCCGAATTTATTTCGAATATAATAATATGCTCGCGGGGAATAATAATGTAGAGTTAAAGAAAATAACCTAAACTCGGCGGTATAAGTACGTTTAACAGGCTTAGTAACGGATTTGTTTGCCAAGCGTTTGAAAAGCTGAGTCTGAAAACCACAAATACCTGTCAATGAGTCAACTTGTTCTTGTTCCAGTAAATTTTTTCTTTGTAATGCCTGTAAAATTGTTTGCAGGCTTCTAATTTTTTTAATATTCCTGTAATTTTTTTGTTTTAGCATCTTTAACTGTGATTTATGTTTTTTTCTCATCGTGGCTATATGTATGCGTAATTGTTCCTTTCCTGGTGAGTGAAACAATCTCTTTGGTGACATAAACGTAGATTGCTCTATCAAAGATATCTCTACCTGACTCGAATTTTCAGAAGTTTCCAATAACGCAAGCAACTGCAACATAACACATACTTGTTACACTGTTTTTATTGATGGCTATTATATGTGTATAGGGTGAACCATGTAGGGTTATCGAGTCAAATTGTGAAGGGGCACATTGTACCATATCGTATCACTGGATGACACACAATGGTGATACGATAAGAGAATACATAACAAGTGGATACCCACATTTAAGGTAGTCATGTTGCATGTATTATGTATATATTAGAGAGTAAAAACTTACACATTCATTTTTCACTGGAGATACAATATTTGGCACTTTTTCAGTAGGTTCATTTAAGGAATTATTATCTACTGAATGCTTTCTACTTCCTGTTGGAGATTTTAGTGGACATTCAGGGTTCGGTAGAATTGGAAAATTTAACTGTAAACATCAACAAATTTAGTAATATAACATACTCCTGATTGATTACACATTATGTAATATAATCATAAAATATTACGTACATAAGGTATAGTCCCTGGCTTCAATCTTACATAAGATAACGAAGTCCTATCAAAATCTTCAGTTTTGAAGTGAAGTGAATATACCACAGACCTTTTAGGTATTACTGAATTTTCTAATCCAATACTACATTGTCACAATTGGCGTCTTGTAGGACATGTTGGAAACCTAAAAATTAAATTGTATACAAATTTTGGTTCGATAATTGGAGTTCTACCGTATTTTACACTTACGCATGAAAAGTAATTTTCGTGTTTTTTTCGAACTCCTCTTGTATCGAACTTTTCGTGGAAGTTCTAACTTTACAGCCACTCACTATGCAAACTGGCATTTCCATAATTCAATTTACAAATAATCACGCAAGAACTCTGAACTATTTAGTCTATACGTTACACCAAACGACGCTGAACAACACAGATGTACACTGATGACCGCTGAAGTTCAGCGGCTGAACAACGCTGAATCAGTGATGCCAGATTCGGGACGGGAGCGCTCGAGAATTTCCCCCACCTCGCATGCACACTAGGCCGGAGCTGCGTGTGTGCATGCGCCGAGCTCGCGGACACGCAGCTCCGGCGTAGTGTACATGCGAGGTGGGGGAAATTCTCGAGCGCTCCCGTCCCGAATCTAGCATCACTGCGCTGAATGCAGGGGGACCAAGCCGTCATTGTTTGGCCGAAGTTCCCGTTTAGTTAGCACCAAGTAGACAGGAGGCGCTAGGTACATCACACACACATACCTATGTGTATCAGTGAGCACGACACACAACCTTTCGACGTTGGTGAAATATTACCATGACGACCGTCGTCGTTTTTAATTGTTTGGCGCGCAGACACGAGGAACCACTGAGTTATACCTAGTGACAATGGTGACAATTTTACAAGTTATTACTTAGTGTGCTAAAATGAATTGGGCTTGATAAAACATTACACGTAAGAGGATGATGGGCTCGATTCCTCATCTATTTGGCAAAGAAGTAGCATGTATCATAGGTAGAAAGTTTTTAGACTGCCAGGCCGAAGTCTAGGTAAACGCACAAAATCCCCATATCGGTGTTCCAGCACGGGAAGGCGAGGGAAGGCGTTTTGTTCGCCGCAACCCTAAGGTAGCCGTCGTCCGCATAAGACCCTCTCACTTGCACATAAAGCCCTGTCCTTGTTTAGCACCATCCCTGTCTACCGCATGCTCTCCGTCACTCTCGTGCAGCGAATTGGCGCTGTTGCGACTCCCGTCTAGCGGCGCGTAATTTAAACTCCAGGAGCGTGAAGTTCGAGGCGGATCACACGAATGTAATAGGAAAGGGAGACAAGGTGAAGTTCGCACAAGCCCGAGGGGTTTGAAAATAGTTAGAGATCCTTTAATGAGAGGACTTCAAGATTATAAACTAATCGATACTAGTCGATACTAATCGATACCCTCTTGGATACGGGTGTTTGAATAAATGAACTTCTCCTTCCTCCCTTCTCCTAGGTGAGCGATTCCAGCGCAACGTTGTTAAACGCTTGATTTCGTAAAAGTTGATAACCGAAAGGAATCGGATCAACGAATAAGAATTTAGCTAGCTAATTAGTAAATTTGCGATTGGCTCTCGGTAACCAAGCCATTTTGAAATTAACAAGAGGGAAAGCGAAGGGTTTTTCGGAAGCGTCACTCGAGCCCCAAAAGCTGTAACGAGCAGTCGCACAAAAAGTTCCTTAGAATCTATACTGTGTTACAACCTTTTATTTCATTCATTAAAGTTATAAGTTATAGTGTTCTAATCGTTTTATTCTGTTCTTATTATTATCGTTTTCATTATATTTATCACTCAAATAATCCGCGTCCAAGGAGCAGAGTGCCTCAGCACTCCACGGGCATCGTTCCTCGCCGAATTCCCTAAGAAGGATCCAGGAGGACCAGCCGGCCACGCAACAAATTGGTGACAGCGGTGGGATTTTTCAAATTCGCCGGCTCGTGGACGCAGGATTCAAAGGAGCAGCCATCGGCCAACTCGTGCAGTCCCTCTTTCCTGGGTTTTGGACGGTTTCCCCCGGAACACGGGTGAATGCCAGAGGGAAGTGACTTCGGACGACCGTACCAGTTTTCGCTGAAGCCACACGCACTCGGCCAGGGGATCTTCTTCGCTGACAAGGAAGTCTGCAATTGCGTGAGAGATCGAAGTTTAATTATAAAATACAATTTATGGTTCTATTGTAAAATTTGCGTGCTGTAATTATTATCGCGTTGTGTTAGCTATTAGTTGATAAGACTAAGAGCTTAGTATTTGCATTACGAAAATGCCGCGTAGACGTAAGGAATTGCCTAAACGAAAGGGACGACAACTACGTTCGGATAGCGTACAGGTACCCGAAATAGAGGGTTTAAGTGTTGAACCTGTACAAGTAGAACGTCCTATGGCTACTTCACAATCTCAAACAACACAAACTGATGACCTTATCGTTGATTCGGCTAGGTCAGGAGATTCTTTGCCCTGTCCAACCGCGGTTATTGCTGTGAGTTCAGAAGCTTCGGGTGGTGAATCACGGCCGCGCGACTTAAATTTTGTGCAGACGCGACTCGATCCTCCTGTTGTTAACTTACCTGAATCAAGTAGCCAATCGCTTTGTTCAAACGTCATCTCTCAACCGAATTTAGTAAAGTCCACAGACCCACCTAAGTCTTATCTCTCATTAAAACTGGTAAAAGACTCAATTCCTAAATTTGACGGAAAATCCGACTCTCTGATCAAGTTCATTAAACAATGTAGACTACTTAACTCGAAAGTAAAGCCCAGCGACCGTGAAAATCTTCTTTTCCTTATTAGGGGAAAAATTGAAGGACACGCTAATTTAGCGTTGTCTAATCGGCGCGAAGCTACGACTCTAGACGAACTGATAGATTTATTAAAAGGGATCTTTGCCCAGTCCTTCAATGTCCATGACATGAACGCGGGACTGATGAATACGCGTCAGTACTTAAATGAAACGGTAGAGATATTCGGGGCCCGGATAAACGAAATTTTAAATAGTGGGTTAGAGACCGCCCGAGATGCGTATAACCCGGAACTGTTAGTCGGCGTCATCGATTTGTTGAAGAACACGTCAATCATTAGTTTTGTTAAGGGGCTCCAGAATCAAACCGCGCGATTTTACTTAAATAGGCAGAAGGATAACGGGCAATTACCTGATCTCGAGACCGCTATCTCCATCGCGAGTAAAATCGAATCTGAAATGGTCAGCCATCCTGGGTCGTCTGCTCTTGCATCCTCCCAATCTGGTATCACAAGCGCAAAAATTTTTAAAGCCGACTTTGAGAATCGCAATTGCTACTTTTGTAATCAAACAGGACACTTACGCCGTGATTGTCCTAAGGCTAGGGAATCTCAAATGAATCCTCCAGACCGTGGAAAGATTAGATGTAGCTATTGCAAGAAAACAGGTCACCTTGAGGCTCATTGCTACAAAAAACAAAATCAGGGTGTTAGTCAATCTCACGGCGAATCGTCTCAGCAGAGTACTTTAAACTCGCAATGGGTCCCGCGAGCGGGTGCGACGTGGAACAAACCCCTAATTGCCAGCACCAAAACCAACGAGGCTGCTTCCAAGTCAAAGTAAATCGATCCGGTAGTTTACCAATAATGAAGTTAAATCATCATTGCTTCCGAGAGAAGTTCGGCCACTTCCTTGTTGACACTGGTTCTCAACTCAATATAATCAAACGGAGCAGTATAATTCCCAGCACAACTGTAAATACCAACGTCGTTTACAATATTACGGGTATCGATTCAGGAAGTATATGTACTTGTGGCGAGGTCGTTATTAAAGTCAATCTCATTGATGTGAAATTCCAAACCGTTAGTGACGATCTTCCCATCCCTGAATCAGGGATCTTAGGAATGCCGTTTTTAGAAAACCAGAACGCGATAATGAAATTCGGGAACGACGAACCTAATAGTCTTCGAATCGGTGACGAAGAATTTTTCCTTCTCTCGTCGTCCTCCTTTCGATTACCACCTCGTAGTAGAACTCTTGTAGCTTTGCCTGTTAAGGAACCTGGAATTAAAGAAGGTTATATAAAGAAATTGACCACTCAACCAGGCGTTTTCATGGGGGAAGCATTAGTTAGACAACAAAATGGGTCTGCCAAGTTATATGCAATCAATACTACTCCAAATCCCGTCACCGTAACTATTCCACCTGTTGAATTGGAAGCATTCATAGAGCTCCCACCTTCGCCGCGTTCGTCCCGCACAGGCAATCCTAATGTTGATAAATCGAGGGCCGATTCTAGCAGATTAATCCAGATAGCTAAAATATTGGAATTAGATGGTTTAAACGAGGACGAGCAAAGTAGTATTTTGGAAATTATTAGGGAATTCCCTTATCAATTTTACCTTTCATCTGACAAATTGCACTCCACGAATACCATCCAGCATTCAATCGAAACTGTAAATGAGACTCCAATTAATACTAAACAGTACAGGTTCCCCCCTATTCATAAAGACGAAATAAGGAATCAGGTCAGTGCGTTGTTGGAAAAGGGTATTATTCAACAGTCGACTTCTCCATATAACTCACCCGTTTGGGTGGTCCCAAAGAAAGTAGATTCCGCTGGAAAACGACGTTGGCGCATGGTCATCGATTATCGCTTGTTGAACGAAAAAACCGTTAGTGATGCTTACCCACTCCCTAATATAACGGAAATATTAGATCAACTCGGAGCAGCGAAATACTTTAGCACTCTTGATTTAGTCTCAGGTTTTCACCAGATTCCCATGGATCCTAAATCCAAACCCAAAACTGCCTTTTCGACTCTCAACGGTCATTATGAATTCAACAGGATGCCTTTTGGCCTAAAAAACGCCCCGGCCACTTTCCAACGGTGCATGGACTTGGTGCTGTCTGGTCTACAAGGGGTTGAGTTGTTCGTTTACATGGATGACATTGTCTTGTATGCCAATTCTATAGAAGAACATTCTGAAAAATTAAGGAAACTCTTAGCCAGGTTGCAAAATGCAGGCTTAACTTTACAACCAGAGAAATGTCGATTCTTACAACGAGAAATTACTTACCTTGGGCATAATATCTCTAGTGAAGGAGTGAAACCAGATCCCGAGAAAATCAGAGCCGTAAAATCTTTCCCTATTCCTAAAAATAAAAAGAATATCAAACAATTTTTGGGCCTGGTCGGCTATTATAGACGCTTCATTCCCGATATGGCAAAAATTTCCAAACCCTTAACGCGATTATTAAAAGCAGACGCCCTTTTTGTTTGGGACAACGATGTTCAATCCACCTTTGAAAATCTACGTGATACAATTTGTTCCGAACCTTTACTGCAATTTCCCGATTTTAACCGACCTTTCCTTGTAACGACTGACGCCTCGAATTATGCTGTGGGAGCTGTGTTGAGCCAGGGCCAAATTGGTAAAGATCTTCCTATCGCATACGCGTCGAGAACGCTTAATAGTGCAGAAACCAACTACTCCACCATCGAAAAGGAGTTACTTGCCGTTGTCTTCGCAGTTGACCATTTCCGACCCTACTTGTATGGTCAACAATTTACATTAGTAACTGACCATCGCCCTTTGGTATGGCTACATAATGTAAAGGATCCGATTTCTCGCATTATGAGATGGCGAATCAAGTTAAATGAGTACGACTATGATATAGTATACAAACCTGGGAAAGTAAATTCAAATGCGGATGCGCTGTCCCGCAACCCCTCTGATTCTACCCATCTCTATCAAAATTCTTCTCCGATCACAAAACTCACTGCCGACCATACTGAGACAGACTATACTGACACCCCTCCTTCTAAGCGTCCGCAAAGGGTAGTCGTAGGCGCCAACGACGCATCACTTGCGGATTCTGAAAAGGAAGAGGGTATAGACTATGACAGATTATGGGAAAATAATGAGAAGTTAATAGCTACTATTTTTCTCACCCATGAAACAATTTTTGATGGTCCACCTGAGGTCTCTATTGAAACTGAACATTCAGATGATAGTTCAATTGACAGCGACGCTTACTTTACTGCAGACGAAGAGATGTCACCTTCTCTTACGACAGAAATATCTAAAAGAGGTGGAGTCCCAACAAAAAATGTAGTGGTTGGAGGATCGTTCTTGAGAGGTCGTGTGGATGAGCTTCGACCCGGCTGTCTGTTGGACATCGGAAAGGCTGATTTTAAAGGCACCCCGCCACAGAACCCGCTAGGGGCAGCCCACGTACCTCAGGGTGAGCAGGATACGTCTGACCTGGGACATCGGATAGGCTTTAAGCACCCCGCCCAGGTCCACGGCCTGGCACCCGCGGCTTGTGTCTGGTTAGGGGCTGACGAGCCAAATTTAGAGGCTGAAAGATGCCGGCTTTTATTTGAGACCAAGTTCGTAGATGATGAGACACGATCCTCCGTTGAAATGACCTCAGGAAATGGTGACCTACTTGAACAAAGTAATAATAGAACTTTAACAACAGAGACGATTTCATTAATGCCAATCATTCATTACTCTTCTTCTCCAAATATCGTTTATACCAAGGATTATCTTTATATGCGCAGAGATCATGCTATTCATTTTTTCTCCCTTGATAATGAAGTCGTATCTCAAACCACTAAAGATTTATTGACTCACAATAAATTTTCCCTTCAACAGGTTAAACAACATAAACTAAATGTCGGAGAAACTATGGTCTTCCCTAATGCGAAACCCCATATTTTTCACCTTTATGTCAAATCCCTGTCGACGGAATCAGTAGATCACGTCCATCTGGAATCTTCAATAGCTTCCCTTAAACATCTTATGGACTCTTTAGACCTCAAAACTGTTAGCATTTCTAGAAAAGATAATAATATCGAGCCGATTAGTTGGGATCTCATAGAAGGCCTCCTAAAACAAGAGTTAAATAATCCACAATATACTATTACTGTTTGTACTGGCGAGGTCGTTACTCCACTTCCATCTAGGAGGCCCCTTATCATGAAAGAGTTCCATGAATCTGCTATAGGTGGTCATCAAGGCGCCCGGAAACTCTTCGATAGAATCAGAGAAAACTTTTACTGGCCACAAATGGGAAAGGAAATAGGAAATTTTGTTCGTTCTTGTTCGAGCTGTCAGAGAAATAAAATCCTTTGTGCTAAAACTAAACAACCCATGCGAATAACCGACACTCCTAAAAGAGCATTTGAAAAGGTGCAGATGGACATTGTGGGACCCTTACCAGTTACAAAGAAGGGTAATCGGTACTTACTAACGCTCCAAGATAATCTTACAAAATATTCGGATGCAATTCCACTCCTTAGTATTGATTCCGTAACAGTTGCCATGGCTCTGGCTGAACAATTTATCAGCAGATTTGGGTGCCCCAGAACTATACAAACCGACCAGGGGAGTAATTTTGTTAGCAATATAATGAAAACCTTCTGTAGAATATTTAAAATTCAACGAATCACCTCAACTGCTTTCCACCCACAATCTCTGGGATCTCTTGAACGGGCACATCGTGTTTTTATAGACTACCTGAAACATTATTGCACTAAAACTGATTGGGACGATTGGATTCGGTTTGGAATATTTTCATACAATACATCTGTCCATGAGGCTACTGGTTTCACTCCACATGAGCTTGTGTTTGGCGTAAAGGCTATTATTCCCTCAGAGTTTATCAAGCATCAGATTCCGCGAACATTTGTCGACTATTTAGATAACCTATTTTCAAAAATTACCACAACACAGGCATTAGCAGCTACAAATCTGGAAAGGGCAAAGCAAAGAAGCAAACTCATTTATGATGCAAAAATAAATACCTGTAAATTTTCTGTAGGCGACGATGTGTACTTATTGAGGGAACCAAAAACATCAAAATTCGACTCTAGCTGGTTAGGACCGTACAAAATTCTGAGAATGTTCAACGATTTAAATGCAGAAGTAGGCATAGGACATAATAAAACTAAAATCGTTCATGTCAATAAATTAAAATTAGCCTGCATAAGTGTAAATTCCTCATAGACTGTTACCTCTATTTGTATTTCTTATTTTGGAATGGGCTATACCACCTTAGCATAAGTTAAGACTACTTTGTTCCATCTGTTTGCGAATTCGATGCCACGTTAGTTCTAAATTAAAATTTCCTGTATTATCATGTACTACCCAGAATCAATCTGGAGACGTCGTGTCTTGGAGACAAAATTGTAAGTAGTTATAACACTGTGAACGTTCTGTTGCATCTTTCGAATCGCTTTCTTCGCGGGAAACCGGGTGGACCGAGTAGCTTGGCTACCGTGATGAGGGCGAGGAGGGGGAGGCTCGGAAAAGTTCCGCTGTGAGAAGTTAATGGATAGACTAAATTAAGAATGTAAATTAAAATCGATAAGCATATTTTTGGAAAAGCTGTTCCTATTGGGAAACATCTTTTAAATAAGGGGGGAAGTGTTGCGACTCCCGTCTAGCGGCGCGTAATTTAAACTCCAGGAGCGTGAAGTTCGAGGCGGATCACACGAATGTAATAGGAAAGGGAGACAAGGTGAAGTTCGCACAAGCCCGAGGGGTTTGAAAATAGTTAGAGATCCTTTAATGAGAGGACTTCAAGATTATAAACTAATCGATACTAGTCGATACTAATCGATACCCTCTTGGATACGGGTGTTTGAATAAATGAACTTCTCCTTCCTCCCTTCTCCTAGGTGAGCGATTCCAGCGCAACGTTGTTAAACGCTTGATTTCGTAAAAGTTGATAACCGAAAGGAATCGGATCAACGAATAAGAATTTAGCTAGCTAATTAGTAAATTTGCGATTGGCTCTCGGTAACCAAGCCATTTTGAAATTAACAAGAGGGAAAGCGAAGGGTTTTTCGGAAGCGTCACTCGAGCCCCAAAAGCTGTAACGAGCAGTCGCACAAAAAGTTCCTTAGAATCTATACTGTGTTACAACCTTTTATTTCATTCATTAAAGTTATAAGTTATAGTGTTCTAATCGTTTTATTCTGTTCTTATTATTATCGTTTTCATTATATTTATCACTCAAATAATCCGCGTCCAAGGAGCAGAGTGCCTCAGCACTCCACGGGCATCGTTCCTCGCCGAATTCCCTAAGAAGGATCCAGGAGGACCAGCCGGCCACGCAACAGCGCTAAGAGGCTAGTTATTTCTTACGAAGGAGCAATATCGATGGTCCTCACTATCGATAGTTATCGGTATTGAAAATCGTGGGTTGATATCCATGCAATTCTAATCGCTTTGCTTAAGAACTACTGCTAAAGCTGATAAAGAATTAAACTTAGCATAATAATAATCAAAAACATCAAAATCCATTAGGAAAACATCGATGTTTTTGATTATTATTATGCTAAGTTTAATGTTTTATCAGCTTTAGCAGCAGTTCTTAAGCAAAGCGATTAGAATTGCACAGATATCAACCCACGATTTTCAATACCGATAACTATCGATAGTGAGGACCAGGGGTGGGCACTTCCCATATATTTCTGTTGGCAAAATTTAGTGGGCGGCACAATCCAGCAGAGGCGCTGGGATCAATAAAGTTGAAAATATTTGGTAACAGATGGCGCTGATGAGATTATTTTGTGGCGGGAATAGAACATAATCAGCACAGGAGAGTGCAGGAAAGCATCATATTGAGAGGTAAGAAATAAACTATTAACAAAATAAGTAATTAAACCCTCCAATTATTGACGCCGCGTTAATTATTGGTCACAGATACCAGATGGGTCGCCGTACCTGGCAATTTATGTGCTGTGCCTGGATGTTCAGATACACATTCAACCCGACATCGATTTTCAAATCCAGATAAAGACAGAAAACGTTTTGACGTGTGGCTTCAACTTGTTCAGAATCCAAATTTACTTGAGCTGGATCCCAAACAGGTATTTACCAATTATAGCGTGTGTCATCAACACTTTACTGCGAATGATAAGTCCTCGAACATGTTCTTGGTACGGACAGCAATACCTATACACAATTTACCACCTGCCACAGGTATTGCTTCTGCACAGTATGAGTAGATGTAGGGCGGTAATTCTCAGTCGTTGCTTATTCTTAAGTTAGTCTTAAGCATGCTGCATCAGAGTTGGGCAAAAAAATATTTTAAATAAAAAATTGTATTCGAATAACAGACAGAAAATTTATTCGAAAATCAGCAAATAAAAATTTCCAGAATTATTTATTATTTGAAGCGCCATAAATAAAATTTCGAATCGACGGGAATTTATCCGAGGATCCATAAATAAAATTTTGAATCGGCGGGAATTCATCGGAAGCGCATAAATAAAATTTTGAAGCGATAGGAATTCATTCGTAGCTTCGGCCAATTTTCTCACTTTCATTTATATTTGTAGCGGAGAAGCATAAATAACTCTGGGCGTGGCTTGGAGGCCCTCGGGCCTCAAGCGCCTTGCTCGAAGCCGCCGGGTCCTCGAGGCGAGCGACATTGTATCGTTGACCCGTCTAATCTGCAGCGCGGAGTTAGGTACTCGGCGACGTGCCATCATTTATACAGAAACGGAATTTCTTTATTTTTCAGCGTATCAATATGAAAGTGACACCAATGGATTCCTTGCATTCTCCCGATTAAATTGATAAAAAAATATTTAAATCGGGCCAGTTTTAACGAAACGGGCTTTCAATCCTGTAAATTACTTTTATGCGTAATATCGTCCCAGATCTTAACACGGTCAGGTATGCGTGTCTACACTTTCAACTGCAATATTGACAATACCTTCGATTCTACGGCCTAGAATATTTGCTCCGTATTGTGATGTTCTTAACCAGAGTTTCGCATCGATAGCAACTACTTAGTTACAATTAATGAGTTGTGCATGATTTTAATGACGCATAATTTAATTGCATGTTAGAAACTGAATTACTAATTGTAACTAAAAAAATACTTTACGACGTATAACACGAATTTCACGATTTAAGACAGTTCCAATTTCATCGAATGAGATTGGTTGCGTTAATTGCGCGTATGGGGTATGTAGGGAAATAGGCAAAAAGAGGGAGAGGGAGAGGGGGAGAGAGAGAGAGAGAAAGACAAGGAGAATCGGCAAAAAGAATTTACCGATTGTGCCAAGAAGTAATTACATGCAGAGTACCACGAGTTTCATTATACATCTTTAATATTTTTTTTCAACAATTGTACATAGGGAAAGATGATAACAGACGATTCGTACATTCTTTTCCGTTAATATTAGGATTATTAGGTCGGTGCAGACGTTCGTTCGCTTCATTGATACAAAGTGATTATTAATAATAAAAATATATTTTATACTTTTGAAACGAAAACATTTTCCTTGAATATTTATAATTTTTGTCTCTTGGTAAAAGTTCAACAAGATGAACTTGTAAATTTGCCAATTATAACAAACCGTGTTTTGGAAACACATTCATTCCTTTATGTTTGTGTTTAAATGCGGTACGTCAACGTTATGTACCCAGATAGCACAACGTCTGGTAAAGTCTTAAAGACGTCCAAAAGGCGTCTTAAAGACGTCTTAAAGACGTCTTGTTACAAATCAAGACGTTCAGACCTAAAATAGATGTAAACTAGACGTCTCTAAGACGAGGAGTGCTATCTGGGTATTGGTGAGCAATATTGTAGACAGCACTTCCAATACATTTAAAAAAATTTGTTGTCTATTTTATACGATTAGTAGAGCCTATTGGAATACGTTATTGCTACTAACTCAATTTCGAAAAGAATGTGGGTTAGTCCGTTGTTTGCTCTCACTGCCACAATTAACGATATTACGCATAAAATTAATTTACAGGATTGAAAGCCCGTTTCGTTAAAACTGGCCCGATTTAAATATTTTTTTATCAATTTAATCGGGAGAATGCAAGGAATCCATTGGTGTCACTTTCATATTGATACGCTGAAAAATAAAGAAATTCCGTTTCTGTATAAATGATGGCACGTCGCCGAGTACCTAACTCCGCGCTGCAGATTAGACGGGTCAACGATACAATTGGATACAATGTCGCTCGCCTCGAGGACCCGGCGGCTTCGAGCAAGGCGCTTGAGGCAGTGATGCCAGAACCGTGGGTTTGCGCCCACGGACCCTACCACCACTCCACGACCAAGCGTACCCCCTCCTAGCGCCTGTACCGCACCACACAAACATACCCGTCCCTCCATCCGTGTGCCGTACGCTCTGCCTGGCCGGCGCTCTCCGGCGAGAATTCATTCTCCCGACATCGAAGCGCTTGGGTTGCAAGCAAAAAGTCAAGAGTTCAAATCCCGGTGCGGATATTCTACTTTTTTTCTTTATTTATTCTCTAAGTTCTCTTCCTATATTCTCAGAAAACTAAAGACTTGAAAACTATTAATTTACAAAATATTTTCGTTGCTTGATTTGTTATTAAAGATGCGATCCTCTTCTGGCTTGTACCGCACCACTACAAGTTGTACTTCGAAAATGTTTTGTAAATTAATAGTTTTCTAGTCTTTAGTCTTCTGAGAATATAGGAAGAGAAATTAGAGAATAAATAAAGAAAAAAAAGTAGAATATCCGCACCGGGATTTGAACTCTTGATTTTTTGCTTGCAACCCAACCGCTTCGATGTCGGGAAAACGAATTCTCGCCGGAGAGCGCCGGCCAGGCAGCGCGTACGGCACACGGATGGAGGGACGGGTATGCTTGTGTGGTGCGGTACAGGCGCTAGGTGGGGGTAGGCTTGGTCGTAGAGTGGTGGTAGGGTCCGTGGGCGCAAACCCATGGTTCTGGCATCACTGGCTTGAGGCCCGAGGGCCTCCAAGCCACGCCCAGAGTTATTTATGCTTCTCCGCTACAAATATAAATGAAAGTGAGAAAATTAGCCGAAGCTACGGATGAATTCCTGTCGCTTCAAAATTTTATTTATGCGCTTACGATGAATTCCCGTCGATTCAAAATTTTATTTATGGTTCTTCGGATAAATTCCCGTCGATGCAAAATTTTATTTATGGCGCTTCAAATAATAAATAATTCTGGGTGATTTTTATTTATGATATATACAGATAAAGTCTCTTTTATTTAAAAAGTTATTTAGATAATTTTTTATTTAAATAATGCCCATCTCTGTGCTGCATCCTCTACTAGTCTACGAGGTTAGTAAAGGAAGCAGTATGCTTAAGACGATCTTAAGAATAAACAACGACTGAGAATACCGGCCACAAAACTATTTTTAGGAATGATATATATAGAAACAAACAATGGCTACATTATTAAATTTTTTGGTCATAGGATCAACACCAAAAGCATCAACCTCAGCGTCAACAGCATCAGTGTCAGTGTCAACATCAATATTACAAATTAGGAATTGCCTTTGCCAGTGCAAGCTGGTCAATGTAAGTAAAAATCAGTACAAAGGTTTACACATTTCAGCTTCCATCGCCAAACAGTTAATTATTGTATTTCTTCAATTTTACAATACACGATGTCGACTGCTGAGTGCACATTGTATATCCACTTTTTGTTAAATTTGAGTTTTTATATGCAACAAATAGTTCTTGACATGTTTAAACCTATTTTTCTCAAAAACAGTAAAGGTGGACATATAATATTTGTGCACTAATAAATTATGCTCAGGAATATTTTACGAAATGTCACTAATACCATATGTAGATTGCGACGAATCTAGACTATAATAAAGACTATAAATCAAAATGAAAATTGCATTTCAGTAATTTATTTCCTATTTGTAATAAAATTGCCTAACAGGGGAACATATGGAACCCGCACACGTCGATTTTAATGGGGCTTTTGTATGAAGTAGTTCTCAGAAAAATATTTTGAGAATAACTTCTTACAAAAATCACATTAAAATCGGCGTGTGCGTGTTCCATATGTTCTCTTGTAACCAATACCATAATTCCAGGATTCAATTTTGCCGCTTTTCATGATTTAGTGGGCGGCACAATCCACCAGAGGGTGCTGATTTTGCCAACAGAAATACAGGGTCATTCATTAAAACTGCAACCCACGCGCGCGCGAACAGGTAAATTTGGCAACACCGCCTCACAGACGCATTCCACTACAACCATGTGCCGATACTTCCGCCATCTATGAGCCAACGATGAAAGTGTAGTCTTTCGCCAGAGAATATTAAATTTGACGTAGTAGACGGGTAGGAGAACGGTAGCCATTTTAAGAGTGCAACCGCGCCGATCCGGTTATCTACGTATGCAATGGTCCAGCAGCGATATTAGCTCAGAGTTGGGCAAAATGTAATCTAATTACAATTTACAAATTACGATTAAAATGTAATTGTGTAGTTGATTACACATTATTTTCTGTAATCGTTAATGTAGGTGGTTGACCACAATTTTATCAACTAGATAAATTAACGATTACAGAAAATAATGTGTAATCAACTACAGAATTACAGTTTAATCGTAATTTGTAAGTTGTAAGAAGATTACATTTTGCCCAACTCTGTAATAGACCACGCTGACGCGTTGGTGGCCCGGGTTGAAGAATTTGGGGCTGTTTTCGCATAACTTTTGAACTACAAAAGATATCGGAATGCAATTTGCGCCATAAAATGGGGACAAATTATCCCCTTCTAATGGTGGAAAATTTACCAAATTTTACGTTTACTTAATTTTTCTTTTCTTAATTTTTTAACCATAATTGTTGCGAAAAGCTTTTGCAAACTGTTTATTTAAATACTTTATATAATGCTCTTTTTAAAATTCATGGCGCCGATAAACAATAGGCTAGTTGTCCCTGTATCATTACTTTCACTAATTGAGGACATAAATTTTTATTCAAATATATATTAGTTCTGCAGCCTCAGAATCTAATGCTCTGGTTTCCTTTTTCGTGATTTTATCCTTAATGTAGTGCATGCACTACAGATCGGAAGTAAGGTGTAACTAATGGGATGTGTCGCTGTTTCTAGCAGTCTTTGAATTTTTTCTACAATTTTTGTGCCTGAATGTTTAAACCCTTTAGCTATTAAACGCCACACCTGTAGTGGCTTCTGTTTATGTCATCTTTTGGAATGGCACATGAAAATGCGCAGGTTGGATGCGCGTGATTATTATGTGCTCCCCTCCTCGAAGTGACAGAAAATATAACCTATATGCTATACCAGATTTCATAAAGATACAGTTGCGGCGTAATAATAATATCTTGGAAGGACGTTAAGTCATACATAGTTGACAAATGTAGCGTAGAAGAACGAAATAGCCAATAAATATTTATCGTCGTGTAGCATATAGGTTATGTTTTCTGTCACTTCGAGGAGCGGATTTTCTGTCCCCGAGGAGCGGATTTTCTGTCCTCGAAGTGACAGAAAACATAACCTATATGCTATACCTGATTTCATAAAGATACTGTTGCGGCGTCATAATAATAATTTGGAAGGACGTTAAGTCATACATAGTTGACAAATGTAGCGTAGAAGAACGAAATAGCCAATAAACATTTATTGTCATGCAGCATATAGGTTATATTTTCTGTCATTTCGAAGAGGGGACCACATAATAATCACGCGCATCCAGCCTGCGCATTTCACTAGAACGGGCGGCTGCATGGAAGGGTACCTTCCCCAGCCTGCATTAATGGTAGTTAGAATCAGAGATGGGCAAAAAATTATTTTAAATAAAAAATTGGTTTTATATAAAAGGCAGAAATTTTAATCGAAACTCACCAAATATAAATAAGCCGGAGTTATTTATTATTCGAAGCGCCGTAAATAATGTTTTCATTCGACGGGAATTCATCCGAAGCTTCGAATAATGTTCTCCCTTTCATTTATATTCATATCCGAATGTTATTTCAAGCTTGGCGAGCCTTGAGCGCCTTTGATCGAAGCCGTCGGCTCCTCGAGCCGAGCGACATTGTATCGTTCACCCGTCTAATCTGCAGCGCGAGGTTGCTCGGCGATGTGTCGTCGATTATGCAGAAACGGAATTTCATTATTTCTCATCGTATCAATATGACAGTGGCAGCAATAGATTCCTTGCATTCTCCCGATTAAATTGACAAAAAAAAAATTTAAATCGGACCACTTTTAACGAAACGGGATTTCAATCCTGCAAACTAATTTTATACGCAATATCGTTAATTGTGTCAGTGAGGGCAAACAACGGACTAACCCACATTCTTTTCGAAATTGAGGCGGTTGCAATAACGTATTCCAACTTGGAACCATATTCGTCAGCCCGATGTACGCCACTATGGGGTGACTTACGTTAATATCCTCTTTTGAAACGATATGCCACTGTGGTGGCTTTCACACGCAGGTGGCGAAAAATCAAGCCAACCCTGTCGTAGCCAAAATTTTTGAAATTGAGACGGGTACGAGACTAGTCGACTCATTGTTTGCAAACCTCGTTACAGTAATCTGGGGTGCGAGTGGTAAACCGGCCGTAAAAGGGGAGCCTGCGGCTCGCTTACCTGAGCCGGGAAATTCCGAATAGCTCTTTGCGACGTTAATTTTAAAGAGACCATCCTAAAATTCTCGTAGCTCGGGCATCGCTGCTATCCAGCGGTCGCTGGCAGCTCTGAACGCCAGGCCGGTACGAGAAGTGGCTTCTCGCATGCTTCGACATTCAATTTCTCTTACAAGCCTATCATTATATTTTCCTTAAATTGATTCCTCCCTTATCGTTGATTTCGTCATATTCTTCACCTACACTACTTTGCTCTAGGTATTATCGGTTTACTCGCCCGCTTCTTTGCACGTTAGAATTTGATCTGAAAACAATCGCACGGAACAGTCTTCCGTGTAGACCTCCTCGCGCCTCAGTTTTTCATATTTATTTCATATTTATTTATTGTGGCTTTCACACGCAGGTGGCGAAAAGTCAAGTCAACCCTGTCGTGGCTAAAATTTTTGAAACTCAGATATGTACGGGACCAGTTGATATTGTTTTCAAACCTCGTTACAGTAATCTGGGGTGCGAGTGGTAAACCGGCCATAAAAGCGGAGCGCGCGGCTCGCTCACTTGAGACGGGGACCTTCGATTCGCTGTTTGCGACGTTAATTTGAAAGAAAACATCCTAGAATTCACCTTATTTTCTACGTAGCGTTTCTAGCAATGGTTTCTGTTTGTATATGTATGAAAAAGGCATACGACTAATATCGTGCAACAACCAGTTGCAGCTTCGACTGTTATTCGAATGAGGTAGTTCTGGGCTGTTATTTCAAAACCACCGTCTATTCTACACAGAGACACAGAAAATAATTTATTTTAAAAGTATTAACTAGTTTTACCACATTGGAAGAAAGACTGAACTTTTTTTTTTTTTTTTTTTTTTTTTTTTTTTAATAGAGGGGGAAAATGCATTAGGCATACCCCAGCATAACCTGCTGGGGTTATGTGGGACTCCCAGATCTTAGTATACCCACTAAAAACCCCCTCTCAGATATTCTCCTTATCCGTCACCCCTTACCTACTGAGGTACTTACACGATTACTTCAGCCGAGGAAGACTAAACTGTTCAAGAGTTTCCAGAACATCTTAATTCAAATAAAGGTCGAAGCAAATTCGAAACTCTCGTCGGGAATTTGCAGAGAATCTCGAGATATCGAGATTTCGCCCGTATTTTGCCAGCCCGCTCCAAAGCTCCGTTTTCCAAGCCCCCCGATGACCGAGAGCTACGAACCGCCCGATAGCCCAACTACCGGTCACGTCGTCGGTCGCGTGTTCCTAGAGTTCTTAGCTCAACTGTGTCATTGAGAGTTTCTGGGACCGAAATTATTGTATTACAATATCCTCTCAAAATGCTAATATCAATTAATTAAAACGGGGCATAAATCCTTTGGTAAATGTAGTTATTAAAATACGAATTCGCAACAGATTTAGTATTTCAACTTTGACCGTTGTTTCGTCGATGTTTTCAACGATGCATCTTTTAATTGAGAATATATGCAGTGCTTGTAGCTGATTTAACTACGCTTCCCGACGACGTACTACTTTTAAAAAATCTCAAATTTAACGGTTAATGGTGATCATGTGTGAAATTGTGAGCGATTTGGGGTGCAATGGCTGATATGTTTGTTGAGATGATATGTTTGTTGAACAGAGTTATCCTCGTTAACGTTTTTGGTGGCCCTAAAAAGGGCCGTTGGTTGCTGCTGGCCCTGAAAAAAGGGCAGATCGTTAATTTTTTAAAGGTCCTGCTGGAAGTGGCCACCATTATTTCTCAGGCAGGCGTGTATCCTCTTTACCTTATTTTCGAAGACCCGATTCAACGTTTCGGGTGTGACTTTGGCGATCGAAGCGGTGATATTGTTCCGCAACTGCTCTATGGTGCCCGGATTAGTGGCGTACACCTCGCCCTTCAGTGTACCCCACAAAAAAAAATCCGGAGGCGTCAGGTCTGGCGATCGCGGCGGCCACAATCCCTGAGAAATTATTTTTTCTCCAAAAAATTCCTCCAGCATTGCCATAGTTGACCCTGCTGTGTGCGCTGGTGCCCCGTCCTGTTGGAACCAGCACCTCCTTTCCTCAGGTTCCAACAGGGAAATAAATTGATGTACAAGTTCCTGATACCTACCTGCCGTTATGGTGGTGTCGAAGAAGAGTGGTCCAACGATTCGCTTACGCGATATCGCACACCAGACACCAATCTTCGCCGAATGAAGAGGCTTCTCCCGGATTTCCCTCGGATTCGTTGTGCACCAGCTCCGGCTGTTTTGGTTGTTTACCTGGCCATCTAGGTGGAACCAGGCTTCGTCGGTGAAAAATAGTTTATCTGGAACAGAAACACCCTCTACCTCCAGGAAATTAAGGAACCATTTACAATACCTGCGCCGCGCCGCGTAATCCGGCTCCTTGAGTTGCTGGACCGTCTGATGCCGATACGGATGCAAGTGTAGCTGTTGTGTTGCCCGATAAGCGCTTCCATACGACAAATCGCACTGCTGTCGCAGCTTCGTCAATGACGTATGGGGCGCTTCTTCGAGAACTTGCTGCACCTCGGCCAGCTTCTGGTGCGTCAGCACAGTTGACTTCCGGTTATGCTTCCTGTTCTGCACGCCTCCATCCTCGCGTAGTTTTCGTGACAATCGGCTGATTGTACTTTTATATGGTACTGGAGAGTCCGGGTATTTGGTCTGAAATGCTAATTGAGCTGCCACGTACGATCCCGTGCGCCAATAATTGTGCACGAGACACGTTCGCTCCTCTACGGAAAACTGCATTCCTACTTGATACGTAGGTATGCAATGCCTTTTTGTAGTACTGAAAAGTACTGATTGTGATGTTCGTTGGTCAGTGTAACACTGAAGAGTGCTGATGCTCTGCGTTGATGCGTTGCTCTGCGTTGATGCGTTGCTCTACGATGTGCTCTGCTTCTGTGCTGAGTCAGTACTCATTTTCATTCCGCAAAGTCGGCCCTTTTATAGGAGTTTATGCTTCCGCGCCCGAAGCCAACCAAACGGCAGGTAAGTATCAAGACCTTTTGTTTCAGTTTATTTCCCTGTTGGAACCCGGGGAAAGGGGGTGCTGATTCCAGCAGGACGGGGCACCAGCGCACACAGCACGGTCAACGAGGCCGATGCTAGAAGACTTTTTTCTTGAACGCGTAACTTCTCAGGCTTTGTGGTCACTGCGATCGCCAGATCTGACGCCTCCGGATTTCTTTTGGTGGGGTACACTGATGGGCGAGGTGTACGCCACTAATCCGGGCACCATCGAGCAGTTGCGTAATAATGACACCGCTTCGATCGCCAACGCTACACCGAGAACGTTGAATCGAGTGTTCGAAAACAAGGTGAAGGGGACACACGCCTGTCTGAGGCACAACGGTGGCCACTTCCAGCAACATTTTTAAAGTTATTAATCATCGGCCCTTTTTTCAGGGCCAGCAGCAACCAACGGCCCTTTTTAGGGCCACCAAAAACGTTAACGAGGATAACTCTGTTCAACAAACATATCATCTCAACAAACATATCAGCCATTGCACCCCAAATCGCTCACAATTTCACACATGATCACCATTAACCGTTAAATTTGAGATTTTTTAAAAGTAGTACGTCGTCGGGAAGCGTAGTTAAATCAGCTACAAGCACTGCATATATTCTCAATTAAAAGATGCATCGTTGAAAACATCGACGAAACAACGGTCAAAGTTGAAATACTAAATCTGTTGCGAATTCGTATTTTAATAACTACATTTACCAAAGGATTTATGCCCCGTTTTAATTAATTGATATTAGCATTTTGAGAGGATATTGTAATACAATAATTTCGGTCCCAGAAACTCTCAATGACACAGTTGAGCTAAGAACTCTAGGAACACGCGACCGACGACGTGACCGGTAGTTGGGCTATCGGGCGGTTCGTAGCTCTCGGTCATCGGGGGGCTTGGAAAACGGAGCTTTGGAGCGGGCTGGCAAAATACGGGCGAAATCTCGATATCTCGAGATTCTCTGCAAATTCCCGACGAGAGTTTCGAATTTGCTTCGACCTTTATTTGAATTAAGATGTTCTGGAAACTCTTGAACAGTTTAGTCTTCCTCGGCTGAAGTAATCGTGTAAGTACCTCAGTAGGTAAGGGGTGACGGATAAGGAGAATATCTGAGAGGGGGTTTTTAGTGGGTATACTAAGATCTGGGAGTCCCACATAACCCCAGCAGGTTATGCTGGGGTATGCCTAATGCATTTTCCCCCTCTATTAAAAAAAAAAAAAAAAAAAAAAAAAAAAGTTCAGTCTTTCTTCCAATGTGGTAAAACTAGTTAATACTTTTAAAATAAATTATTTTCTGTGTCTCTGTGTAGAATAGACGGTGGTTTTGAAATAACAGCCCAGAACTACCTCATTCGAATAACAGTCGAAGCTGCAACTGATTGTTGCACGATATTAGTCGTATGCCTTTTTCATACATATACAAACAGAAACCATTGCTAGAAACGCTACGTAGAAAATAAGGTGAATTCTAGGATGTTTTCTTTCAAATTAACGTCGCAAACAGCGAATCGAAGGTCCCCGTCTCAAGTGAGCGAGCCGCGCGCTCCGCTTTTATGGCCGGTTTACCACTCGCACCCCAGATTACTGTAACGAGGTTTGAAAACAATATCAACTGGTCCCGTACATATCTGAGTTTCAAAAATTTTAGCCACGACAGGGTTGACTTGACTTTTCGCCACCTGCGTGTGAAAGCCACAATAAATAAATATGAAATAAATATGAAAAACTGAGGCGCGAGGAGGTCTACACGGAAGACTGTTCCGTGCGATTGTTTTCAGATCAAATTCTAACGTGCAAAGAAGCGGGCGAGTAAACCGATAATACCTAGAGCAAAGTAGTGTAGGTGAAGAATATGACGAAATCAACGATAAGGGAGGAATCAATTTAAGGAAAATATAATGATAGGCTTGTAAGAGAAATTGAATGTCGAAGCATGCGAGAAGCCACTTCTCGTACCGGCCTGGCGTTCAGAGCTGCCAGCGACCGCTGGATAGCAGCGATGCCCGAGCTACGAGAATTTTAGGATGGTCTCTTTAAAATTAACGTCGCAAAGAGCTATTCGGAATTTCCCGGCTCAGGTAAGCGAGCCGCAGGCTCCCCTTTTACGGCCGGTTTACCACTCGCACCCCAGATTACTGTAACGAGGTTTGCAAACAATGAGTCGACTAGTCTCGTACCCGTCTCAATTTCAAAAATTTTGGCTACGACAGGGTTGGCTTGATTTTTCGCCACCTGCGTGTGAAAGCCACCACAGTGGCATATCGTTTCAAAAGAGGATATTAACGTAAGTCACCCCATAGTGGCGTACATCGGGCTGACGAATATGGTTCCAAGTTGGAATACGTTATTGCAACCGCCTCAATTTCGAAAAGAATGTGGGTTAGTCCGTTGTTTGCCCTCACTGACACAATTAACGATATTGCGTATAAAATTAGTTTGCAGGATTGAAATCCCGTTTCGTTAAAAGTGGTCCGATTTAAATTTTTTTTTTGTCAATTTAATCGGGAGAATGCAAGGAATCTATTGCTGCCACTGTCATATTGATACGATGAGAAATAATGAAATTCCGTTTCTGCATAATCGACGACACATCGCCGAGCAACCTCGCGCTGCAGATTAGACGGGTGAACGATACAATGTCGCTCGGCTCGAGGAGCCGACGGCTTCGATCAAAGGCGCTCAAGGCTCGCCAAGCTTGAAATAACATTCGGATATGAATATAAATGAAAGGGAGAACATTATTCGAAGCTTCGGATGAATTCCCGTCGAATGAAAACATTATTTACGGCGCTTCGAATAATAAATAACTCCGGCTTATTTATATTTGGTGAGTTTCGATTAAAATTTCTGCCTTTTATATAAAACCAATTTTTTATTTAAAATAATTTTTTGCCCATCTCTGATTCTAACTACCATTAATGCAGGCTGGGGAAGGTACCCTTCCATGCAGCCGCCCGTTCTAGTGAAATGCGCAGGCTGGATGCGCGTGATTATTATGTGGTCCCCTCTTCGAAATGACAGAAAATATAACCTATATGCTGCATGACAATAAATGTTTATTGGCTATTTCGTTCTTCTACGCTACATTTGTCAACTATGTATGACTTAACGTCCTTCCAAATTATTATTATGACGCCGCAACAGTATCTTTATGAAATCAGGTATAGCATATAGGTTATGTTTTCTGTCACTTCGAGGACAGAAAATCCGCTCCTCGGGGACAGAAAATCCGCTCCTCGAAGTGACAGAAAACATAACCTATATGCTACACGACGATAAATATTTATTGGCTATTTCGTTCTTCTACGCTACATTTGTCAACTATGTATGACTTAACGTCCTTCCAAGATATTATTATTACGCCGCAACTGTATCTTTATGAAATCTGGTATAGCATATAGGTTATATTTTCTGTCACTTCGAGGAGGGGAGCACATAATAATCACGCGCATCCAACCTGCGCATTTTCATGTGCCATTCCAAAAGATGACATAAACAGAAGCCACTACAGGTGTGGCGTTTAATAGCTAAAGGGTTTAAACATTCAGGCACAAAAATTGTAGAAAAAATTCAAAGACTGCTAGAAACAGCGACACATCCCATTAGTTACACCTTACTTCCGATCTGTAGTGCATGCACTACATTAAGGATAAAATCACGAAAAAGGAAACCAGAGCATTAGATTCTGAGGCTGCAGAACTAATATATATTTGAATAAAAATTTATGTCCTCAATTAGTGAAAGTAATGATACAGGGACAACTAGCCTATTGTTTATCGGCGCCATGAATTTTAAAAAGAGCATTATATAAAGTATTTAAATAAACAGTTTGCAAAAGCTTTTCGCAACAATTATGGTTAAAAAATTAAGAAAAGAAAAATTAAGTAAACGTAAAATTTGGTAAATTTTCCACCATTAGAAGGGGATAATTTGTCCCCATTTTATGGCGCAAATTGCATTCCGATATCTTTTGTAGTTCAAAAGTTATGCGAAAACAGCCCCAAATTCTTCAACCCGGGCCACCAACGCGTCAGCGTGGTCTATTACAGAGTTGGGCAAAATGTAATCTTCTTACAACTTACAAATTACGATTAAACTGTAATTCTGTAGTTGATTACACATTATTTTCTGTAATCGTTAATTTATCTAGTTGATAAAATTGTGGTCAACCACCTACATTAACGATTACAGAAAATAATGTGTAATCAACTACACAATTACATTTTAATCGTAATTTGTAAATTGTAATTAGATTACATTTTGCCCAACTCTGAGCTAATATCGCTGCTGGACCATTGCATACGTAGATAACCGGATCGGCGCGGTTGCACTCTTAAAATGGCTACCGTTCTCCTACCCGTCTACTACGTCAAATTTAATATTCTCTGGCGAAAGACTACACTTTCATCGTTGGCTCATAGATGGCGGAAGTATCGGCACATGGTTGTAGTGGAATGCGTCTGTGAGGCGGTGTTGCCAAATTTACCTGTTCGCGCGCGCGTGGGTTGCAGTTTTAATGAATGACCCTGTATATGGGAAGTGCCCGCCCCTGCTATGCACCGTCCTTTAGGTCCATGCTGCATCCACTCTATCTTATCCTCTTTGGCCAGTGGCACATAGCATGTAACTGGCGCATAAGTAACCGGGACTTTATCCGGAGGTGAAGGAATCGGGCGTTTGTAAATTGAGTTTCTTTGGAGTCTCTTCGTAAATTACAATATCTGTTATTATTATTGTATAAACACGATATATGATACGATACATAATATATTACAATATAAAGCAGCAATCATGTCTGATAAAGACAATGAGAAAGATAAAACAATGTTTTGGGGTAGGTGTATGTTATAAAAACAGTAATTTATTACATTCAGTTTTGTGGATAGATGAAGTCTTTAGTCAATTATTTTTGGATGAATTAAACTCATGTGGAATGTAAACCCAAGTATAAAATATTATTACTTCCTCTCGTGCTACGTCATTCATTCTTAATTATATCATACTTATTGAACCTATCTACACGCGGAAACAAATTTAAGAAAATTGTATCCTTTTACTCTAATAAAGAAACTTTAATAAACTTATCTAAATACATATGCTGACTGTAATTTTATTTAAAAGACACCTGACTAGAGGTTCAAGATTTTTCATAAAAAAACTTGAAGAATTATTCCATAGCTAGAAATAAGTTGAAGTATGTGGGAGTATTTTATTACTAATCATTTGATTTTCTTCCACGTCTTTTATTATTTGCCTGGTATCTTTTTGATTTTTCAATTGTTACGAGGTAATACTAAAGTTTCTAGTTTAACATTTTTATTATTTTCATACACAGATGTATTTATATTAAATACATTTTCATTTCCTGCTTCCAATATCCTTGTTGCAATTTATCGCAATTGTTTTATGCAATACTTATCAATAGTTTAGTCACAAAATTATGCTACAATAACGCGAAGAATTTTAAAGTTATGTGAAAGATAGGTACGTCTTCTGTGCACAATATACAGACATAACTCTAATTTTAAAATTTGATTAAAAATGGAACAGAACAACATATCATCATTGTTCGGTAAACTAAAAATATATTTCAGGATAGTATGGTGTTAAAGAAGACATCTTAATCTCCGTAAATGAAATACATAATTTTTTATCCTAAGTACGATATACGGTATTTGAAATAATTTGAAGGAATTAGAAGAGATATTCCCTATATTATATTTTACAGTATGAGAAATCTGTTGTGTTCATTTTATGTTCACTAATATTTTTTGGTGTATCAAATAGTAAAAATATTTTAAGTGGGCAAGGAGACTGCTCCTCTTTGTATATTCTTTAGAAAAGATACATGTGTAAGGCATTATAACTTTGTGTTTTAGCTGGAGCTTTTGCAATTGGAACAGCGGGAATGGCTGGCCTACTCGGTTTTTCAAATGCTCTAGCGTCGTGTAAGCAAGAAGATACAAAGAATTTTGAGACAGGTCTTCAGGGAGGGAAAGGGTTACCAGAGTCAGGAGTAGCGCTCGCTAGGAGAGCTTTTTTCTGGGGTTCTGTATGGGCAATTAGTGTCTGTGGATTGTCGGTTTATGGCGTATGGAAGATTATTGGATCTCCAACTGCTGAAGAATTTGGAAAGACTGTTAAAGCCTTTGTAGGAACTAAAGACAGGCCTCCTACGAGTAGAGTTGACTTCGAGAACCTTACTGATCTTATGAAATATGTCTCTGAAGAATGGGGGAAGGAAAACAAGTAATGTCGCTTATTTAAGAATTAGGAGGGAGAAATAACGGAGTCAGAAGCATAACCACCCACAATTATTTTGTACACAGAATAGAACATCTGAAATATTACAGGTTGTTTTACTTGCAACTAGTAAACACAAAAATGCATAATTCGTTTTCATACATCATAGTTCCTTGTAATCATACATTAAACAGGATACTATTGTTAATAACAGTAATCAGTATTTAAATGCGAATAAAGACCAGTTTACATTTGGGCGTTTGAATATCATTTTGTTATGAAATCTTGCAATTACGTAAGAATGCCTCGGATACTTTCAATTTAAATACTTGCATGATATCGTAAATACGTCGTAAGCCATTAGTGAAAATTAAAAATGTTATATTTTTCATTATATCTTCGTGGAAATACTAGCAATGAGTCGGCAAGGTTTTCCCAGTGAAAACGAGTCCAAACACGATTTCATTCGAACTATTTTCATTTATACAATATGCATTTGCTCCCGCGAAGATTTTATGGGAAATGTCGAAATGTGAAATCTTACTTTTCATTAGTGAGTAACGCGTCTGGTGTCAGATTTAGAGCTCTCAGCTTCCAGGAGCTACACGTGCAACACAAGTCACTCATCCCGGTCCGATGTAAGTAAAAAAACTAATAAGTTGGGCATATAACGAGGGTGAAAATAGAAGTGTCGAATGTGTATTTCGGAATTGTACAAACGGAAAAAGATTTGTCAGTCGAACATTGGTCCAAAGATTTCGTCGCATCCATTGGTATAATTATAAGTCTATGAATTGAGAAAATTAGATTGCTACTAATGTTCTGCAAATAGAATTGTATATATCAGTGTACATAGAAGTGTAAATTGAACAAGATTTTCTGTATAACAATAAACTTGTATTTACAACAATTTTAAAGTCTTAACGGTCTTGCCAAGCTCTTAGTTGTAAGTATTGCTGATGCTGCAGAAGATGGATCCCCTTAAGGGAAGAGGACACTGAAATTTTAAAATCCGAAAATATTTGAGACATGCGAAATTCCTCTTAAGGGAAGGAAGTAAGTTTGAAGTAAAGCCCTTACGTCAGTCTGGACTCAGTTTTAATCATTGCTTTTCATAGAATTTACATTACGTTACAAAAATCAAGCATAACTTCAAAAATGTTCTTGCGCAAAGTGTGTGATGCCACAGCCTCTAGGTTTTGCAGCGAAGAAGGGTCCATAGTAAAGTAAAAAATTGTGTATCGAGAAGTTTCTACGTCTCATACTTTTTAAGCTAAAAATGATTGAATTTATTAAATGTCAAAAATGCAAAATTTCATCCAAATTTTGAGGAAAAGCAAGCACAGCGCAAAGAGTTTTGCAGATTTGTTCATGCCGTTACACAATTTGTTTGGTCTCATGTTACTCTTGAAGCATGCCAAACTGCAAGAGAATCAGACCAACAGTTTTGCGCAAGGAACATTAAATATATTAAAAAAGTAAGTTTTGAGATAAATGCATTTTAAATCTAAAGAGTAAATTCCAGACCATTTTTCCTTTTTGTATAGTCTAAAATCCACCTGGTTGATACACATCCTCATCAATCTTGCGTCTCTTCCTCTCAGCAGCAATTTTCTTTGTGTTTTGTTTCTTCTTAAAGCGCTTTCTAGTAGTGGATTGCTGTTGTGCACTGCAGGTTTCTCTTCTGTTGTCTCTCTCTCTCTAGCTATACTTATAGCTGTTTCAGATACAACTTCCCCAGCTGTTTGCTTCCTCAATGTCAATGAGCGTACAATCCATATTAAATTCTGAAACAGCACGTGCCGCAGCTACTTCAGGTCTTGCCTTCGATACAAATGTTGTCTTCGGGCAGAATCTCCACACTTTTGCATGGAGAGATTAATTTGCATTTTGAGTGCCTCCCTTACAGCACCTTGCCATCAAATTTTCATTTGACAGTCTTTCGTATCGGGGTTTCACTTTGGTGGCGACACCTTCAGACAGCTTGAGTGACATGTGTGTGTGGCTCATTGGTTTTCGTCTAATACTTTTTGCTCGATTGTAAAAGCACCACGATTGCTTGCCCTTAGGACATCTGGCATGGTTAGGTTTGCTGTCTGTAGAGCTACAGTGATCTAAAGTAGCCATCCATAGCCATCACAGCATCTTCCATGGCCTTTACATTTGGCATATTTTTTACAATAGCATTTCTATAACATTTAAAGTAAATTTTGCAACCCGACAGAAAATATAAAATTGATAAAATATATGTTTTCTGCAATCGCTTTATAACCTATAATAATAGCACGCTTCACTCTACTCTTACTCTTGCGATATTTTCGGCTAATGAGGCCCATTTCACTCGTTTTATACAAGCTAAGTTCACTGCACCGTAAAATCTCACTCTGTATTCTCACGTAAACCGGAGTTTTGAAAGATTTAAAAAAATATGGTGTCTAGCGCCCGGAGGGACTGACCTCTGTCGGCAGCTACTGACTCTTTTGGGCCCGCATAGAGAGTTACGTAGGCGCAGTTTAGTAGGCGCAGTCAAATGGATTCTGTTACAGAGTTTTAGAATCGTTTTTGAATCGCGAAATGCATTTTGGCCATTGGTGAAAATAAACAATGTCAAGTCCATGCAGTTAATTTGGATTTCCCAAAACACTAGCCAGCGAAGAGCTAAATAATAGAGAAATATACCGAAAAACGAAGGTTTTGGTTTTCGGCTCTTTCGCAACGTTTTGGAAGAATAGGTTTTTCTGGTAGAACGACAACACTGAATGTCAAACCATGCTGTGTACGGTTGAACAAGGGTTCAAACTTGCCAAAAATGCAAAAAAAAAAATTCTTAGAAATGGTCGAAAATTGCGATTTTTTCAGTGTCCTCTTCCCTTAAGAAGGTATTGGGAAACTTAGAGGAGGCGTGGCTTAGATTTCAGCGCTATGGTGGTCAGTTGGCAAACTATTGAAAGTAGGCCCGGATCCCAGCAAACAGATTGACTTGTAAAAAAATCCACAAAATGTACACATATTCCGAGGGTTCAAACGGGTACACCCCCTTGGGGGGTTATTACCTACTTAGTCAGGAGACCGAAAAGAGGCGAATGTTTGTGAATTTTTTTTGAAAAAGCGGAAGCATATATTTTCACAGAACTTTGTGCAGTTAAAAGAGCAATATTTAAAGAAGATTTCGTAATTTTTTTGTAGAAAAATATTTACGTTTATAATAAAATTACAATCGACATCCAAGGAGCCTTTTTTAAAAAGTTGTTTTGGGGTGGTCACTGCCATTCAGAACCAGATTATCTAAACTCAAAAAGCAAAAAAGATTTCGTTAGTATATTAATGTATATATCCTCTGATTCACGGAGGGAATTCTCGAAATATTAATTCGAAACAAAATGGCGGCTATTTAAAGTTGAAGTCCTGATTTTTAAATCAAATTTTTTCGCGCCAATAGTTCAGCGTTCTTCAACTTTTTTACACTTGCGTACCGGCGAAAATAGGAGAAGTTATAAATGAAGTATTTCGCGAACCGGCTGACGGCTAAGACAGAAATAAAACCCAATGCAGATTTAATTTAATTTTCTTTTTATTTAAAAAGGTTTAAGAACACTGCAATAGTTCATTTATGTTCCATACAAATTTACTTCCTATAAAGTACAATTGTATGAATACACTGGAAAATTTTGCGCGTATAGGTATGCAGTGAAATTTGAAGGTCAGAATTTCGAAAACTCATTCAATTCACAAAAGCAGATAAATGAACAGAATCGTGTATACAAGTAAGAGGAAGTTGGTTGGAGCGTTATTAAATGAATCAAATGGTATTAACCAACTGAAAGAAACTTTTTCATATCTCCCGTCATAAATTATTATTATTATTATTATTATTATACAATATTCATATATAATAAAGAAAATAATATATAGTAACAAAAGAAATTATACTAACAAATTATACAATAAAATTGTTTGTCTCTCATTCGCTGTATTCCTCTCACACACACGCAACAGACACCATTCTTCTTGTCTTAATTTTTATGCGTTGCACTTGTTTTAGGTTTTCCACGCCTATTCATATTTCTAATCCCATTACAAAAGAATCGAAACGAAAGCAAATATTTTTCTTCCATTTGTCCCGCCCTGTTTGCGATTGTTTGTAAATGCTAATCGTAAACAGAATGGTTTGCTTTGTATTTCGTTGGTTATTCGGCGCTTCTTCTATGCTTTCCAAATACTTAATACACTGTACATTTTGTACAATGGCAAACAGTGCTTTCCAAACGTGCCCCGTATTACTTATACGCAAAAACGAAAAATTCTCAATTAACTGAACACCATTTCATCCCCCTTCTCACTTATCCTATCGTTATCCAAATAACTATTTCTTGTTTAAAAAAGAAAGAAATTTCTGCAACCACGAACTGCTGCGATTGCCGTCACAGCAATAACTTATTAGTTTCTCGCTTTGCTGATACAACAAACGTATCGTTTAATCACTACATCATCTGTATAAATAAAGATTCGAGGCCCCGAATCCGCTCTCTAAATTTCTCCGATGAAAACACACTGTGTCTTCGTCAGAAACGCATGCAGTTTGAAGTTTAAATCGCGGTAAATCAGTTGCACCCTTTATTGATGAAAAAAGCAGCACTCAGTCACCTGATCACTCAACTAGAGTAATGGGTTGCGATATTACCCGCGCGAAAATGCAGTAGTTAATCAGTTTATCAAGATTTAGGAAAATCCTCTCAAATTTAGACTCCCGCGATTGATAAAAGAAGCAAGTATTTGCAATAATTGCTTAGTGTTGCACCATTAAATCCAACAAAAGGAAATTTATAAACTGTTTTGGAAAGGAAAGAATCTGGTTCCCATCCGATGCACTCTCAACGTCAATGTTTTTCCCAGAACCTGACCACTATAAAATATAATAATGTACAGTATTTTAGCATAATACGATAACGCAATTTTGTTTAATAATGCCCGTAAAGAAAAATCGATGAATACATGAATGCCTGTTAACGTTTCTATAATTCAACTGTTATCTGAAAGCTCACCGAGTACATTGATGGAATTAAATGTAAATGAAAGAATTCCACTTTATTGCAAATACTTTTTACTTACTATTTTACACACTCCTTTTTATTTGTCTCCATTTTATTACGTATCTCTGTATTTTCCCCGCCTTCGCAATAAATTTACAATACGTAGTACTAAGGGGTTATTCTCATTTTCCAGCGGAAAAAGTTTTTGTTTTTTTAACCATTTTCGCGTCATAAATGATGTACTTTAGAGGGAATTGCCAAACAGTTGCACAATAACTTTCGTCATTGTTCTCGCATGCCCTCTAAGAAAAAAACAAGGGTAAAAAACACTATGGCTCACTTGTTCCTTACTTGCGAATTCCAAAACATCCGTTTGGGAATACGTTCTTTACACTTCGAACCACGAAAGAATGCAACGAAAAATAAAAAAAAAACACATTTTTATGACTTGACAAATGAGAATACCACCTTAATCGCTGGAAAGGATTTCCTATGGAACCGTAATCGTTCTCGGATAATTCTGATGTAGGAACAGACCACACCAAATAAATGTACAGCTCGTATCTTCTTACCCACCAAACGAAACACGCACATTCGACTCTCGGCATTATTATGATTAATATTACTTAATTAAATAAATAGACAAGTTTAACTACTTAAATTATCTGAATTCGGCGTATCGGCACGTTCGCGATACTTCCTGCGGAATTAAATATCATGCCTTTCGTTGGACTGACTTTTCCTTTCATCGCCACCAAGAACTTTTGATCGCGTAAACAAACAGCACACGCCAGGGCTGAAGTAATTACTACTGTCTCACATAAATCAATTATTTATCAAAACTGAGTAATTGTTCGCTACTATTTATCAATCATTCCTAAATTAATCGATGGAACCCTTTAGAAACAATATTTATATTACAAAATATCAGTGCACATGCGTCTGGCACTTGTATCGTTAATATTTGTGCGAATCAGAAGGACGTCGGTAATTCGTGGGGGGGGGGGGAGGGGGGGAAAGAACCGTGTCCAATCGAAAGTCATGTTAGTCGTTAAAAGGAAGGTACATAAATTAATTTCGGGAATGGAAGTGCGCGTCGATCAGCGGCGTGAACAAGTGTTTTAAATATTCGATCACGTTTTAATACACTCCTGTTACAACTAACGCATACTCTCATCCTGACCATGCGACTAGAATCGGCCAGTACACTTTTCAAAAGAATAACCAGCCCTACACAGATGTCGATATAATGAATTCATATCACGGAGAAACGGAGTCTTCACGTTTCAAACGTTTCTTTTCCTCCTTTAAAAAAAAAAAATTAAATTATTCACTTTGTTTTAAATAGAAATCAGCTTTCGCGAAACTCACACTTTCAGATTTACAACACGAAGCTCACTTTTACTTACATACTCAACAGAAACTTCGTCTGATTTATTTAGTTGTTCGATAATAATATTTAAGAAACTCAAAAGTACATTAAGCGTGTGTCGTTACGAGAACTTCAATGACTTAAATAAGTGTATAAATAAATAACAACTTGTACAGGATTTTATTTAGAACAGATTATGTAATGTAAAAGTTCGCAAATATGATAAACGTCCCTATAGGGCTGGCTGCAATTTGAAATGTTATATAAAGTATCAGTAAGCAGCCCATTTTATTATACTAGTGGCGCAAAATAGTCGTAATAGAAAATAGTAAATAAGCCCCTTTATGAACTTTTTCATTTTAAAATGAATGACCAAATAATTCCACTCTCCGCTTTATATCTACCTCCTTTTTACTATTTTCTATGATGAATATTTCTTAGCTCGTTTCGGAGGTAGGCCCAATGAAATTTTAGTGGACACAGTGTCGGCTTTCCACTTTCATTCTTTTTTCTTTTTTGGCTTTTTCGAAAACAATTTTGTATCCTTATTCCGGTAGAACGAGGCTGCGAAACGGTTTCTCTTTCTTTATCCTTCTTATTTCTATCAATATCAATGTTTGATACATCGTGAAAAGTGTCTAGTATAAATTTTATACTAGTATACAGAAACAGCACAAGAGACATTTCTCTTGCATCGCAATACAAATCTCTGAACATCATTTATGTTACACTTACACAAATTACCATATTTCGATATATATTTATACACCCCCGATGATATAACATTAAATATGTCCAACATATTCCTGAATTTAATAGAAAATATATCATATTTGAGATTAAAAGCTCTACGCATAACACACCAACCGGCATTAAATAATTCAATATTAAATAATAATGTTTACGCAAGTGTAGCGCATAGCAAGTATTATCTCTCCAACCTCGTCCTACCAAAAAGACTTTGCTATACATAAACTTCATAAAGAAATGTCACCAAAAGGTATTTACCAAGAAACTTCTTCAGGAGTTGTTCCTAGAAAAGGAATATTTTCGAGAAATACCTCTAAGAAGCTCCTCATCGCTGATAACGCATTTAACATTCGGCATGTTAAACAGGTTGTCATTAAATTTATTACTATGTTCAGTGCGCAACATTTAATATTATCATAAAATTCAGTGTGCCATTATCTTCAAATAACGCATATCCACTTTCGCCCTGCCACAACTTTTATGACCTCGAGTTAACAAAGACTTCTATATAAAAAAAAAAAAGAACATTTCCAAGGAGCACTTTTTGAAAGATGTCGTTCTAAAATATGTCTTTCGAAAGACATTTCTGGAAAGCATTTTCAAAAAATGTCTTCAGAAAGCGCTGCTAGAAAATGTTTCCAAAAATCTTTTCTGCGCTTTAATTCGCCTTGAGCTTCTCGTAATCCACTGTCCCGTTGGTGTAACTCTTTTTCTCCACTTTCTTGTTGCGTCTGCCGACCAGGTAGGCTTTTTGAAAGAATCTAGCGAAAAGGACAAAGTAGCTGAAGTACATGGCCAGGCTGAATTTGACGTTGACTGGCGTGATGTGACAGTTGATCTGGCCACTCTCCAGGTACTGGTAAGCGGTGATATTTATGATGCAGCCAATAACCATTTGTGCTAGCTGCAGCGTAGTGATCACCATGGATATCCACTTGGGTGGCTTGTAGCGCATCGCTTTCAGAGCGTAGTACGTGTACATTATAGAGTGAACGAAATAGTTCATTACAACGAACCACCTGGCAGACGCAGTGTACTCTGTGTATGAGAACCATGAGTAAAGGAGCACTGTTATGTGATGATACCAATGTAGAAAGATGAGGGGTTGCTTTCGCAGCACAATGAAGAGTGTGTCTCCGAGTTCTGGCAGCTTCGACAAGACGAACATCCATGTCCAAAAGCCGGACACGCAATCTTGCTCGATGAAGCTGAAAGAAAAGAATGTTGTTAGTGTTGTATATTATACGCAGCAGGCTTACTGTAATTTCAACAATTCTTGTTTAACGTATACGCTAGGTAAGTATACTGATCCTCCGGGGAGTGATCAGGGTTGCCACCTCTCCGGTTTTCTCCCGGAGGCTTCGGGTTTTGAAGCGAATCTCCGGGCTCCGGTTTTACTGGAAAAATCTCCGGGTTATAGAAAAAAAATGAGATAATAAGAAATTGTGGTATTATACAATGGTATCAATTTTATATACAACAAAAGATATTAATTAAAAAACGGATACTTTTAAATTCTGAATTGTTTCAGCTTAAAAGAATTGCAGATTTGCAGAACAAAACTTTTTTTTGCTTTTTCCATCTCCGGGTTTATATACGAATCTCCGGGTTGAGACGTGTGGCACTCTGGGATTTATATGGTGATCAGGTGGCAACCCTGGGAGTGATCGGTATAACCGCAGCCATTTGTTGCAAAACCAGAAATAATATAACCTAAACATTCATTAAATCGTCTGCTTTCCAAGCTGATTCTCTACCTATCTCTTTCTATCCGTATTTCTGTCTCTTTCTTTTTTACAGTTTCTTTCTCTGTCTACTTCCGCTTTTGCCAGAAATGGCGGCAACCAATCAGCGACGATACAGGTTGTTCCGAACACTCCCTGGAGGATCACTAGGTGGTAAGTACCGCGGAGGGCGCCGCCTCGCGGCAGGGATCGGCGGACTCCAGCTACCAGTGATGGAGGGGGAAACACCTACATACAGGAACGGTGGTTGTGTGCATGAACTGCGCCTGCGTCAGTCACGTACACGTAACCACCGCTCCTGTAAGTGTTTCCCCCGCCAACAGTGGTAGCTGGAGTCCGTCGATCCCTGCCTCGCGGTCACCTTTTTTAAAAGTGGGATGATTAATCGAATGTAGGAGAGATGTCCCGATTACCGAATAACTTAAAGAAGTCGTACAAAAAAAACTCGCATAAATAAATAAGGAAAGAATTTTTTTTTAATTAAGTTAAACTATTGATGTGTGTGTTACAAACGAGAAGGTTGCATTTCTAAACAATTAAAGCATAGTAAAAAAATTTCAAATATGCATATCAAGATTTCAACGGATTTACCTAAATCCTTACCGGCAACAGTAAGGAACACGTACTTTACAGAAGTGTATAAATTGATAATTATCATGATTTGCACTTACGTAAAGTGTTTATTATATCATAAAAGGTTCAAATTTTATGGAAAAAATAGCAAAATGAGCACTTTTGAAACGTTTTCGTATTTTTAACGTGAATTCGGTAATAGGGACAGAAATTTAACGCTTGTACCCATTACCGTGCCACTTGAAGCCCACCGGCTCCCTCTGTAACTGCTAAACCTAACCTTACTTCCGTTTTTCAGTACGGGTGAACAGAAATTTATATTTGCATATTTTGTTTGTGTAATCAAAAGGTAATATTAAAATTACATACACACACGTCTCGTAGAGAGAAAATATTTTGAACTGTTCAAAGTTCGAAGACATAACCTAACCGTGGGAACGTTATTCAAAAAAGGGTACGGTAACTGGGGGCACGGGGGGCAAGAATTGTCTGTGCGGTATACGCAGATAAGTATCAAGATTCTTTATAATACAATCTGTAGTGAATATTATTCTTTACTATTACTCGTTTATTTGAAACTGAAATGCAGAAATGTATAAAAGGAATAAATTCAAATGGAAATGCGCCCATTATACAGGAGTATGAAATGTGTACTTCTTTGTGTAAATGAAAGCATTCCTAGTTTAGTAACAGTTAGATATAAATACTTAAAATTCGAGTATTCCATGCTATGGCGTTACTAATAAATTACAATTACAATTACGAATAACGAAAATAGCTTTTGAAATTATTTACAGCGAGTAACGAAAATATTCGGATACTTTTTAAAATCGCATTACATTTTTAAAATTAATCCAAAGACTTAAGTTTTTTTTTGTTAGAAGCTAGAAGGATTAGTTTGCTAAGTGACGTGATTCGTCATTTAAAAAAAAATGCAATTGCTCGGAATAGCGAAAAAAAATAGTAAAGATCGTTTTTTTCTCTTTTTTATCTGAGCCTATGATGAAAATTTAAAAATCCCGTTTGTAGATTTGAGTAAGTTGTATACATGCCTAAAATTTCATGAAAATCCGTTAACATTGCTCTAAGCTATAAACGCTTAAGGGTAGGTTCCGGTCTAAAAATCGATTTCTTTTTATTTCATTTTTTGAATGTTCAACCATTTAGGAATACGTGTTCAAAAGGATTTTTTGAAATGCGTAAAATTCCCGAAGTTATAGGCACTCGCGTAAAACTTTAAACGCGTTTTTCTCGAAATGGTGTTCTCAAAATCGGCGGGACCTGTATCTCCAAAAGTTATTATTCGATTCGACTGAAACTTTTTTTATTTCGAAGAATATACTTCTGGCTAGCGAGGGGAAAACAGTAAAATTTAAAAATAAAAAATTTAATTTATAAATTTTAAAGGCGTTCAAAGGATGAAAAATATGGGGAAAATGTGATTTCAAACTTCAAGCGTCGTTATTTTCTCAAAGTGTCAGTTTTGTATTTTTTTCCAGTTTCCCCCCTAGCCAGAAGTATATTCTTCAAAGTAAAAATGTTTCAGTCGAATCGGATAATAACTTTTGGAGATACAGGTCCCACCGGTTTTGGATGTATTTTTTAACGCCTCGACTTTAACGACTCCCCAGTGTCGTCTGCAATGATTAATTATAAAACAAAAAATGTATTTCTATAGTTTAACATATCCTTGATACAATGCAAAAAAAAACATTAAATTATATGTAGCTTTAATTAATTCCTACAAATCACCTATTTTTATGAGCTCTAGACCGGAACATCCCCTTAAAAATCGCAGAAGGTCGAAAATCGATTAACGAATAAAAAATTATTCTGCTATTTTTAAGCGTTTATAGTTCATAGCAACGTTAACCGATTTTGATGAAACTTTGGGCATGTATATAACTTACTTCAATCTACAAACGGATTTTTTGAATTTTCATTACAGGCTCACAAATAATTAAAACAAAAACTCTCTTTACTATTTTTTTTTTTCAAAACAATGAAACCAAACACTTCACTTAGTAAACTCACCCTTCTAAGCTTCTATCAAAAACTCATGTCGTTTGGACCAATTCTAAAAATGTAGTGCGTTTTCAAATAGTGCCCGAATATTTTTGTTACTCACGGTATATTTATCTTATACTGTATCTATTATGAAACAAAGAAGAGTAGTTACCTAGGTATACAAATACTATGGTGAAACCCATAATTCCTTAACACATGGATCAATTCTGGTGCTGTTCTAGTGAATCCAATAATGGAGAATGTTGCAAGCAGCGTGTTCCACAGTGAGAGTATGCCTCTTAGTTCAAACCGTGGCCTATTTGACATGTAATGTTGCCCACCGAATATTAGTATCATATAAATGCCACAGTAGTAGAAACCATTTGTCCAGTTCTTTATCATCCATATTTTGGTGTCCAAGTGGCTGAAGGTTTCTTCAAAGTTGAATACATATGAGTAGTTCGGTACAGTGACCTCCATATAATCCACTTTATTCATCTTGGAATATTTCTTTTCTGTCCCTTTCTTACAAGATTCTGTCTTTCCCGTGAAAAGTTGCACAGCTTACTTCCCTGCAGCTCTACCTCCAGTGCACTGAAACTGAAAACAGAGGACCTGTTAGACTTGCACTTAAGACTTTAGATTAATTAAGAATTCAAAGAATACAACTGTTCAATGTTGCATTATAGCAGTTCTGTATATGGGAATAGTAATTTTGTATATAGAATAATCCATGATAGGAAAAGATTAGAAATTTATTAAAAATTTATTAATAGTAATAGATATTTTTTATATACCCTTTATATTAATACATTCCATCTCTACTGTAGATGAAATCTTTCTCACAAAAAAATATATTTTTTTCACATGTTCTGATTTCAATAGTTTCAGTTGTTTCGTTAAAAACAAATACTAAATAGGAATTTATGTTATTCTGTAGGACATGTAACCAAGTTTGAAAAAATGGTTTAGAATAACAGGAAAGAATCTCAGAATCCTTTATAAAGCTCGTGAACTGAACTTTTGCTACACGTGTTACTGATTTAGGGTGAATAAAAATCTGGGAGACATTGAAATGACTTTGAAAATGGTTCTGCATATCTTGAACGCAGAGATGGGCAAAATTTTTATTCAAATAAAATTTCAAATAACGAATAAAAGTTAAAAAATTATTCGTCATGTGTCGAATAAAGCTAACTTGGGTTAACGAGAGAATGTCGAATAATTTTTGTTAACTTTTATTCGTTATTCGAAATTTTATTTAAATAAAAATTTTGCCTATCTCTACTTGAAAGTACTTAAGGTGGCCGTGACAAATGGGACACCCAGTATACTGCAGTTGAAGATATAAATTGCATAATACTTTTATTGCACTTATGCAACTTTTTAAGCATAACTTTTGCTTTCGCATGAGTCTGTATATTATTATTTACGTTCCTGCATTATTTACTATGTATCACGAAAGCTCGATACGCGCTGAGATTGCGATATGTAACTTGTACTCCTTTTGTATTAAGAACCATGATCTCTATTACATATTCATGTACAAAGATACTCTTTCCGGAAGTATTTCGCACTCTGGATATTCCAGTTTTATCATAAACAAGTCAATCAGATTGATCAGATAGACGTGAAACAAAAAATTTATTTCTGCTACCACTATCGCATAAAATAAATTATTCATACTTGCTCGTGTCATAATTTATTATTTAGCATGTGCAATCAACTATTAAAACGAAGGATCATTAACATATCCATAGAATTAATATCGAACTGCGACATTTAACCGTATCAAGAAATGATACAAAATAAATAACTTTCAAATGGTAGGTATAATGTTACAAATATGCCTAATCACTTGCATATATTTTAACCCCTTCGCTTCGGTGATAGACTATAGTTGAACGCCGCTACATTGCCGTTCGCTGCGGATTACGACTGTAGTCCACGTATTAAAAAAATGTATTCTCTTGAAAAAAAAACTTTTTTGTATTCTAAAAAAAGGTTGAAAATTAAAAACTTTTTTTATTGATCTAAAATTTACATTTTTCAAGAATCATCCGAAAATTTAAATACGTAGTGAAAGGGTTCAAGTACAAATATTTATAATTACAGAATAATTATGAGCTACAACTTGTGCATACTTAAAATGGATTAGTAAATTGATATGTACATATATGGTGTAAAACTATAATATACCATAAATATCAAATACTAATTATTATTAAATATTATCATTACACTACTCTAGATCCTACTAAATTAAATACTTCATGTAGTAGTACATGTTCTATAGTATTTCATATTTATATTTGATTTCACTCATATTTTCAATTTATCCATTTCTCAAAATTATAATTATTACCCATTATTTGACAAAAGAACTGTTCCCTTAATAATTATAACTCAAATTATGAGTAAGGAAAAAGTGAGAGGCATTCTAATATTTCTGATTGTGAGATTATGCGAACGGGTATTACACACCAATGAATTGTAAAACAGTGCTCAGGGCTGGCCTAGCTCATAAAAGGACCCGGATGGAAGAAATATTTTAGAATAGTCCGAAAAAAACTTTCTCAACGGTAAAAAAGCATACCCTCTCTTTCACAGGAAAGGATAATAACAGCAATAAAGAAATAAAACAACTAAATAAATATTAACATATTTAAATATATGACTTCTTTATTGCCATATCATTAATAATATTATATTATTATATTATTATACTAGAAATTATATTCTAATTTCATTTTTGACTGTCCTCGCATATCATGGTATGGTTGCCACTACCACAATTGTTGTGGTGTGTCTGTGGTACCAGTTCTATGTTTAAAGCGTGAAATTCAAGTGTAATTATAAAATTAGATTAACTTCAATCGAATAAAGATTTTGCGCTTTCATTTTTTAATTTTTTTATTCTTCCTTTTTCTTGGGCCCCTGTACAGTCGCGGGCCGGTCCTGACGATGCTGTATGCAATTTTTTCGCAGTAAGGAATGAAACTGTGTCTACGGTCGTTGCTCCAAACTATTCCGGAATTCTTCATAATTCATCGAAAGATTAATTACCAGAGTCGAATAGAAACAACAGGAAACAAGTAACACGCGTTCAGCTGCATTTCATTATGAAACGACAGGCCATTTGCGTGGAACTTCTTTCCTGTTGTTTCTTATTTCAGAAATGAATTTCCAAAATTCATGGTAAGCAAGCATACTGCGAAAACACTATTGCTTGCAAAAGCTGCAATTATTTGTCCTAGTAATTATGAGAGTCGCACGAATAAAAAGAAATGTGAGAAACAACTGAACTTATCAGTTTTCAATTGTTTTAAAATATTATCTGTAAGTACTTCGAAGTGAAAAATATGTAACTATAGTTAAACACTTATCACGGGCATATTTGTTCTGTAATAATAGGAAGGCAACGTGCTAAGAACGAATGAGTCTAAAATATAGACGCCCGAAAACAATAACACAGATGAATCTATTTAGGAAATTCCGCGAGGCGCAGAGTCCAAAAATCCGTAAAGTTTTGATGATTCGAACTATTCCTTCCCCGGCGAAGAGTCTGATTTCCCCCCACCTGGGTTAGTCTGAAAGGTAATCGACGGAGGTTGGAGTGTCACAGGGCCAATGAGAGTTTCTGCGCGGGATCCCGAATTTTGCATCCCCCCAACCCACAGTATCCCCTTGCCGAAAGTCATGTTAAGGGGAGGTTCCGGTCTAGAGCCCCAAAAAATAGGTGATATTTAGGAATTAATTAAAGGAAAACTACTATATATAATTTAATGGGACTTGTTGCATTGTATTAAGGATATCTTAAATTATAGAAATATATTTTTTCTTTTATAATTAATCATTGCAGACGGGCCTGGGGAGTCGTTAAAGTCAAGGCGTCAAAAAATTTATCCAAATCGGTGGGAACTGTATCTCCAAAATTTATTAACCGATTCGACTGAAACCTTTTTTATTTTGAAGATTATTCTTCTGGCTAGGGGGGGAACTAGAAAAAAAATACAAAAATGACATTTTTTTTAGAAAATAACGACATTTCATGTTTGAAATCACTTTTCCCTGTATTTTTCGTCCTTTCAACGCCTTTGAAAATTATAAATTGTCAATTTTTTGTAATTTTTTCTAGTTCCCCCCCCCCCTAGCCAGAAGCATATTCTTCAAAATAAAAAAAGGTTCAGTCGAATCGGATAATTACTTTTGGAGATACAGTTCCCACCGTTTTGAGAACACTGTTTCGAGAAAAACGCGTTTAAAGTTTTACGTGAGCGCCGAGTGGCCGGTTGTTGCCCATGCATTTGCCGCTACTCAAATGCCTATAACTTGGGGAATTTTACGAATTTCAACAAATCCTTTTAAACACGTATTCCTAAAAAGTTGAACATTCGAAAAATGAAATAAAAAAAAATCGACATTTAGACCGGAACCTCCCCTTAAGGGACAACATACACCTAGGAATAGAAAAACCAGTGTGAACTTTGACAATTTTTTTTTAATTGAAAATATATTTTACTAAAAATCTTAATATCTCTCTCGGGATGCCTGGAATTTAGAATTAATAAAGACGAAAGCAAAATGATTTCTGATGGAATACAACTACAAATTTATTGAAAATTTGAAATTTAATATTTGTTTACGCTAAACAAGTACCAGAAGACATGAAACAAAAAGTGAACAATCTACTGGCGATTAGCAATGCAAATGAATATCTACAGAAGTGAACAAATAAAATTAATAAACTAATACTAATATTGAATTCAATTTTTAAAAAATAAATAGCCAAATACATATTTTTTTACTTTATTGAGTCAAATTAGTTTTCCTATCCGGCACAGCCAATACACCAGTCCCTGTTTTAGTCGGTCAACATTTAGATCTGTTTTGAAATAATTTTCTAAACATTCTAGGCAATTTGAAGGTGGGCGATATATCTTAATCATAACATCACAAATCACTCTTTAGCTTTGAAAGGAAGGGTTAATATGGCCAAATACTTACGCTGCATTGTCCCTCGATATCTCTACTATCTTATTATCCAAAACATTAAACGAAAATTAAATTAGAAGTATACTTCAAACACGATTCTGTACATTACAGTTTTATAAAAGAGCTTATAATGTGGCCTCCAGTTACCCTTTTAAGCATATATTTTCAGGAAAACACAGAAGAAAAACGAAATGAAGTTATTCACTCAACTAGTTGGCTTGTGCTGTACTAGAACGCGCTCTTACTTATAGTCTTAGAGCATATACTACTGGTCTCATTGCCTTATGTTTCCTGTCCTCGAAACTGTCGCCAACATCACGCGATAGAGAAAGACTCGCACATCGAACTGTTGCGAGATAGAGAAGTATAGATACATAATCGACCGTAATGCGCATGCGCCGATATCGCGTGAGAGAGGAAGACACGTGCGACCTGGTGCGAGAGAGATAAGTATAGATTCTCAATCGCCCGTCTTTCTCTCTCGCACGATATCGGCGCATGCGCATTACGGTCGATTGTGAATCTATACTTCTCTCTCTCGCACGATGTTGGCGACGGTTTCGCGCTCTCAATGAGACCTCCATGTCTATATGCTCTAACAAGGGGAGGCCGCTACATCTGGGACACGGATTTTGATGAAACTCATATATGTTGTAGTGTAGGTGTAGTAGACCAATATATGTCTCACATGTTGGGTCCACTACCCCATAGTTTCCGAAATATTAATAAAAAAAGATGTTTATGCGTTTACGAACAGAAGCGATAGCGAAGTTCATCGTAATGATGAATAGCGGCGCGTGTAAAGGGCAGGTCTCGCACCGGAACATTCGCAGGTTCGATTCTCATTGGAATCATTTTTTTTTTCTATAAATGTATTTTGTATTTTTTTATTTTTCAAAAGATAAAGTACAATTTTTACATTCTAAAATACAGACATGATACAGTACGCATGGTATGCTAGTAAACTAACAGACAATAGAAACATTTTTCTAAATGTAAATCAGGTGCAATTTCCACCTGAAATTAGAACAAAAAAATGTACCTGTGGCCATACATCTTTTATTAGCTGTGCATGGTGTCGCGAATTTTATTGTTTTATTTGTTTTTACGATAAATTCCATATTTTAGAATGTAAAAAGTGTACTTTATCTTTTGAAAAATAAAAAAATACAAAATACATTTATAGAAAAAAAAAATGATTCCAGTGAGAATCGAACCTGCGAATGTTTCGGTGCGAGACCTGCCCTTTACACGCGCCGCTATCCATCATTACGATAAACTTCGCTATCGCTTCTGTTCGTAAACGCATAAACATTTTTTTTTATTAATATTTCGGAAACTATGGGGTAGTGGACCCAACATGTGAGACATATATTGGTCTACTACACCTACACTACAACATATATGAGTTTCATCAAAATCCGTGTCCCAGATGTAGCGGCCTCCCCTTGTAAGCTTATAGTCTGAAGTATAGGGACTACGCCATTTCTCTACACTGCGTTCCATATAAGAGTGTACCGACGCCCCTACCGATTTGCGACCGATCTCCGCAGTTCCCACGGATCTGACACAAGCGATTGGTCGTAGCACTTTCCCTGCCAGTTTACTACCAATCAACAGTGTATCTCTGCGCGAAACGAGTATGCTCTAATGTGAAACGCAGTGTAGCCGAACCGTCTCACCCAGATTTACTTTAAGGCGTTTTGTAAATAAGATTCCATTGAAAATGCATAATTACTTGTGAATTACTTGTTCTTTCCCAACCAGGAAGTGTTAAAGTCCTGCGTTGATTAATAGTTATTTAAAAGAAGGAGTGCTGTTTATTAGCATATATATACGTACTGATGTAAATGATAACACTGAATATTCATAAAATTATTTGATTTTATGTAACTCTCATAACATGAGAAAGAAAAACGAATAATTGCTTTTCGATAAAAACTAATGCAGTTACAACTGTAGCGATCTGACACTGGACCGTGTGGCAGTGGAATGACTAACCCGGATAAAGGGGTCACCACCTTCAGAGAAGGAAAAGGAAAGAGCGTTTCGTCCCGGGCCCGCCAGTGGACTCGTCAGTAAGGCTACCTGGCGGGACCCTGCCTTAGACACGCTGGGTATTAGGACTGGGACGGAACTTGTATATATATACGAACTGAGGGCTTAGCCATCACCGGCGAGAAACTCTCGGAGCCGGGAGGCCCTCTGGTGGAGCGTCGACAACCCCTACGGGAGTCCCACACAACATTATACGTTCAGAACATTTTTATCATATTAGAAATTTATATATATATATATTTGGCCAATATTTTTTATAGATGCACTGATGTATAAAAAAAGTGTTATTACCAGTCGAAGAAATAATTGCTGCATTTAACACACTCCTCACCTTTGCCATGTACGAATCCCTTATCCCCACCACCACCACCACCAAACGTAAAAAATGAAAATAACTGTGATTACACAGTACAACAGCCATCTGGACTTGTAACACTCAATGACCGATTCATATAGGTTTTCGCGCCCTGAAAATGAATCCGCAATTCGTTTGTCGTCATCACCCTCAGTTTTTGAGAAAATCGATTTTGGAAAAAACTGCAAATTTTCAACTTTGAACATCTTTTGTGTCGAAACGGTAATAGTTATTCGATTGTTCGCTGCGTCAAATTATTCTATGAACCCTTCCGAATACAACGATGTAAGTTATTATTGCATTATGAACATTTAAATATGTTTAAACAACGGTCAAAGGGAAAAGGACACCAGAAATGCACCAATTTTTGCAGATACCTTCCAATTTATTTCGAAAACTAAGGGTCTGGGAGAAAATCTGACCATTCCACGCGATGCAGCAGACAGTTTTCGGGCGGAATCCAATTAAAAGAGTACGCTTATGCAATAGGCAAAATCACCAATCCAGCCAACATTAGATTTATATCACGAGTATCCAACGGCAGAATACCTAGGTGTTTTCCTAGCGAGTAAGGAAATCGCCGACAACCTTACCAATAATAATAAAAACATTCGAGTAAATGACACTAACCTAAGCTTGAGACCACTCATTAGCAAATCTCAGCGTATAATACCGTCCAACAAGAAATTTTTTTCGATAAATTAGGCATTAAAAGAGAATCAGCTGTCTCCTTTTTGAGGGTGTACCCAAAATTCCGGATACCATTAAGATCGAACACGATCAAACTACGTACTGGATCTACCCCTCCACAGATACATTGAAACGTTTCATATGTAAACTAGAAGGTCACTGAGCAAAAAATTGTAAACTCAACGAAAGCCAACACGCATTTCACGAAGAACCCCAAAAAATTGCTCCCATCAACTATCAAGGAGCTGACACAGGAACAGCTCCAGCACCATTCACAGCCAACTCTGATAACGACAATGGATCTGGAGAAACTGGAAACCCCACTCAACACGAAGGAATGAAAATCATAAACACAGACACACCATCTACACCATTAAAACGCACAATATCAGAAATAACGGATACCTCATGCAGCACGTCAAATAATCCAGAAAGTAACCAACCAGCTCCCGACAAGGAACCAATGTTCAAACAGCCGAAGAAGAAAACAAACATCGCAACAGATCGCGGGAAAAGCATAGATGACATCCTACACCCTGTAAAACACATACTGGAAAAACCAGGTATAATGCTAAAATACTACCAGTTCACAAGTTTTTTAGAGAAAACACAGGGATGTAGAAGCCTTAGTAACATTTATGAGGGACCTTTACCCCCATCTCACCGACCGTAGTGGCAAAAGCCGATTCACGAGAATTATTAAAAAATTATTAATACCAATGGATGCCAATTTTCAAATGAGCTCCCTAAATCCGTTGGAATGCTCTGATACTCCCCAATGTTCGGAGGATGAATACTACTAATACCAAATTTAATGCTGTGCAAAATCTTACAGTGGAATGTGAACAGGCTTAAGGATGTATCGGACGTACAATATCAGACAAAAGAATATGAAATTTGAAATACTCGAATATCTACGTCTTACGCATAGTAAATCTAGATGTAAGGAATTCGAACGACAGTTGGATTCTTATTTTTAATCCTAGGAAGGTATTTTTCACTTTACAAATGCTTTCTGAAGCATTATTTGCTAAAATTTTTAACAGTGAAAATGCCCCGAATTTCTTTAAAACGATGTAGTGAAAACCATTGAAACTCGGCAGATATTTTCATCTACCCATATACTGCATGTACAAAAAAATTGAAAACATTGGCACTATTCCTTCAACATTTTTTCAGATAGTTTATCCGTCAAGATCGTCTCTTTCCATAAGAGTACCTACATGTAAAATCAGTGAAAATTAAAATCGTTATAACTCAGTAACCGTTTACTGAATTCGTTTAAAACTTTTGGAGTACATCAGGAAGATTAAAAAGAACACTCTCACAAATTTTCATCAACCTGGCACTATTTTGAAAATAGGTCCAATACATCCTTAAAGCACGGTTCGAATTCCTACAGAAATTACTCCACGGCCATAAGCCAAATATATTGTTTCCAAGAAACTAATTTTAAAGGAAACGAAGCTATCAACATCAAAAAATTCAACGTAACCTTGAAAAACAGAACGAACACTCTGATTGCAAGTGGTGGAGTGGCAATTTATTTGAACCAAAACATTACGTACTCAGAAGTGGCCCTCACAACAAACATTGAAGCAGTTCTCGTCACTCTGCACCAACGAGAAATTTGCATTTGTAATACATATATATCCCCAACAACTACCAGCTCCAAGAAGTCGAAATAGTAAACCTTATACACCAACTCCCCAAGCTTTCCTCCTAGTGGGGGACTTCAACAGCCATAATACGCTGTGAGGATCCACAAACACAGACGCCAGAGGCAAAATAATTGAAAACATAATACTCAAATCAGAAATCACCTTGTTGAACTCCGCCGACCACACTCATTTCAACATGTCAAATGGTTCATACAGCTCAATAGATTTAGCCTTTTGCAGTCCATCCTTTTTGATATAATTAATTATACGACCTCTACTGAATTATATAACAGCGACCACTTTCCTGTATTCATGGAGAACAGTAAGGAACCCATACGATGTGATAACTCAACCCAGGTGGAAATTTAAAAAAGCCGACTGGTCGCTTTTCCGCCACGAAATAGCACAAAAAGTTTCATCATTACAAACCCCAAATGCCTCGAACTATAGACAAATAAACCAAAGTCTGGAAGATTTTGAAGTACTAATCATTCATGCAGCCACAGAGTCCATACCTAAAACATCAAATAACAGTGGTAACAAAAACCTTCCATGGTGGGATCAAGAATGCCAAAAATGCGACGAAAAGGGAAAAACATGCCTTCCATGTATTCGCAAGCAACCTCCGACCCCAACGCATCCACTACAATTCTGAGACCTGTACTCTACAAGGATCTGCAAAAGTACTTAAAAAAAGATACAGCAGTATCTTTGAACGACGAATGGATAAACTGAAGACCTACCACTCTACACCAAATCCGCAATAATATAAGTGATATCAGCCCGGCTACGTGTATCTGAACAGAAAAGACCAAGTTACACTGACACAAGTAACAATAGGCCACACTAACTGGACACACGCCTATCTGATTACCAAAACTGAACCAAACACCTGTGATTCCTGCGGCGTACAAAACTCTGTTAGCCATATCTTAACCACTTGTCCTAAGTACGGTAGGAAAAGAGCAGAACATAACCTACAAAATACACTAAATATATTAGAAAAAGATGACTCATGTGAAAATGTACTAACCTTCCTAAAGGACATTGGACTCTACAGCCAGATTTAGGTACACCATACGATTTCTACCGTGGTCACTAATAACCTTAGAAGGTGCATGTGACCTTAAACACGCAATAAAAAAAAAAAAATACTGTTACAGACACAAAAAGTTTTATTTGAGTTTAATCAAATCCTTTCTCACAGTCTTGAACGTGAGACGAGCAAACACAGCGACAATTTGTTTAAAACAATAAATTTTGTTGTGATTCGTAGTGCAGTCTTGATAATAATTATTTTTGTAGATGCACAAGTGTTACGAGAATTATCATCGTAATATATCATCATTATCATCGAAGCCATTCGACGACAACATGGACCGCGTGGGTTGTAAGTATAATTTATAGTTACAAAAGATTAACTATATCTATAAATAAATACTATTTTAAAGCACAGTGAGTTACTGCCGTACCCAAAGATGTGGAAATTGACGAAGAATTCACAGGGTCCATCAAAGAGGATGGAGTCGACCAGATTCAAATTTGTATAATAACACACCAAGCCATCACAGCTAGTATTATGCTAATAAAATGCTAATGAAGACATTTTGTAGAATGTTTTGGAAACAGTAAAATCACCATAAAACACGCCACAGGAGTTGAAAAGAAACGGGGCAGACTGCACTGTCTCGTAAGAATAATATTCAAAACATGACTTATATGTTTACAAAATGTTGCTTTCTTGGTAGAAATGCTGAATTGCTATATGAATTACAGTCGACTTGCCACTACACGTTCACGTACGAGTGCATATATCGGAAGCCTGGAATAGGCACAATTTTAAATTGAATTTAGTCGTTAATTGTTTACTACTTCGTGCAATACATTTGACACATTGTTATGCAGTTTGTGCACTGACGATTCGCAAAATTTGAATGAAATCGGTGACCTTAACCTTTTGCACCCTTACACAGCTATACTGGGTCATAAACGACCCGAGAAGTCAAATGGTAGGAAAAACCACGCTACCAAATATTATCAAGAAATATTCAGTTTCATTTAACAAATTCTCTTGAAGAAGGCACGAAAACCTTAAATTATTGTGAAAGAATGGTTCGGAAAATTTGAATTGAGGCGAGTTCGACCTGTTAGCCCAAACAAAGTCCAACGTCTTCACAGACGATAGTCTGTTACGTAATTTATTGTAGAATTCGGGACGGTATGGCAGTGATGGCGAGTAATTTTGACAGAAAAAAAGAGACCCTTTTTATTATGGTTACGCGGTATTTCAAACATCAATGCCATGCAAACGGATCTTACAAGACTTACAAGACTTGAACTTCGACCTCTTATATAACCACCATCCTGCTTGCAAATCGAACGCGCCACTGCGTCGTGTTTTTACGATAGAATCGAAATAAAACGAAAATTTGCATGGCGAAGACCATTAGATCTTTGGAATTATTAAAGTGAATCAAAAACAATATTGAACGTTTTATGTCAAGAATCAAATACATATGCATGTGTGATATAAATTAAATTATATGGCGTTTCACATTATTCTAGATATTAACTAAAATTATAATCTAAAATGGAGATAAATTAACCTATATAGATCTTTATATTGGAGATAAATAAAATTATTTAAAACACGATACATTTATAAATCACTTAAACTGCAGAATATAGATTTATCCTTCGCCGAAGAACTAGATAATTTAATATATTACCTAAATATTTTTTAATTTTCGATTTTAGATAATCCACTTTCGAGTAATCGCGGTCACCGCAAAGACCTCATTCGAACAAGACATCTGCTTAGGAGATTGTAAAAAATTTGTTATTAATAAATATTTTTTAACGCTAAAATTCAGAGACATGGCTAAATGTACTACCTTTCAAACAAAAAAAAAGATTTCGGAATAAAGTTTTATACTTTATGAGAAAAAAATCCCAAACATCGCACCTTTTTCGACCTCCTGACTGAGCGTAACCCCTTAAGTAAATCAATAATTAAATATTGAGTGATTTAAAAGGGGAACATACAGTTACTCTTGGGTCGTTATGTTTCTTATAGCGGACAAAACGTATTTAACTTTAACCATCGGACTATAGATACCTATTACAAATTTACTTTTGTAGCCAAGTAGCTTTATTATGAGTTAGCTTTTAGTTTATTTTGAATTACATTATTTTTCACATTGGTAATTATTATGCTTAAACTAATAATTATAATATATTATTTATTAGATAGAACAGTTCAATATTTGCAGTTTAAAGAAGTTTTTGAATAGATAAGAAGTATTATTATCACGGTTTTTAATTTAAGAATAACAGAAAAACACAAAAGCACTTATTAACCCTCTAGTGCATACGCCTGCCTTAAGGCGGGCACCTGTTTAATCCAGGAGTTGGGACCCTATATTTTTTTTCAGAATTCTCATTTGCCAGCCTTAAAAGTATTGCCACACCGCACACATTGGCCTAAGAAACATGTCAATCTGACGTTTCGATTTGACAGAAATCTAGTTTGAAGTGCATTTTTCAGTTAAGCACGCTGCGAATATTATTTGTGAAATTAAAAATATCAAATAAAATACTTTCCGACACGGTACAGCTAAAAGAAAATTATTGTTAAGTAGTTTGTGTAGTGATCTATCGAATGGAATAAAGATTTGAAAACAAAAAAAAAATTACACCTGTGAAGTAAGGCTTGGCCGGTCGCCGCCTTAAGGCGGTATCATGTTAGTAGATCATCCTAAGTTAATTAGGGTGTTAGTTTATCACCCTAATAATTGATGCGTGAAAATTTTACTTGTGCACCTTTTAAGCTCTTTGTTCATGAAATTTGGTACCTATATACATACATATATCATATCATACTATCATACTATTATAATAAAGCAACAGCATTTGTTTGTCTCCTCCCAAAAATCTCAGAAAGTACTGAACAAATCATTACGAAATTTTAACTACAGTATCCTTGAACAACAGGAAAGGATATAGGCTTTGTTTTTTTACGTAAAATATAATTAATTTGTATAAAAAATGGTATGTATTTGAAGAACTCATGATGCCACCGGCTCGCAATGGATAGTACGCCGACGCGTCCGCCAGGCGGCAACCGGGCCAAGCGCTTTTCGCGCTTCTTCTGTGCTTTGTTAAATTTGACAATGCACAATAATGAATAATTCTCTATTATATCATTTTATATTTTTTTTTTATCATTTTTTCATAGTTTTTCATTAAAAATAAAGAATTTATTTTATAAAAAACCACTACATTGTTTGTACTTGCTACATGATCCCGCCTTAAGGCGGTGACGCAGAAAGCTGCCCTGGGGAGCTCAGACGACCTTCAATTTGAAATCAGACATTGGATTCGGTATTTTCATCCCCAAATTAGACTAGTCTAATTTTTCCAACTGAATTAAAAATCTATGCACTAGAGGGTTAACATCGCGAAAGACAATTGTTATTGCCATATATATAATTTATTATTTATAGAATAAGAATCCACAAGCAGTAAATTTTAGATGTACCTTTCTTCTAGATTAAAACCGATTTCAAAAAAATAAAATTGCACTAAAGGTAAAAAATAATTCTTTCCCTTTTTTAATCTACGACTCTCATATTTTTTAAGTCGGCGCCAGATTTACGCAGTGCAAATGATGAGGCCCCGGCTTAAAAAATATGATAGTCGTAGAGTAAATAAAGGAAAAAATTATTTTGTACTTTTTAGAGCAATTTTATTTTTTTGAAGACGGTTCTAATTTTTTAAAAATATTTTATTTTTAACTTTTTAGTTTCATATATATTGACACACCATGCTGAGGAGATATGTGCGTACGTACATAAATTAATAATAATTAGGTGACGATAGTTTTTATTATTAACGAGAACTGGCAAAATGTTGGGTTCAATGTTGATGCAGTGTAGGATAGGAGCACCGGGGCATCGCCCTCTTTCGAATAAAAAAAGATCATCAAAATCGGTCCATGTGCTGAGGAGTTATGCGTGGACAAACATAAAAAAAACATACAAAAGGGTTGAATCTACAACCTCCTCCTGTTTGAAGTCGGTTAAAAATGATAAAGACTGAAAGATATTTAAAATAAACAGATCTAAGGATATCATAATATTAATTACACTCTGATTAACATTTGGGCATGAATTAAATATGTAATATATAAATAAAGTATACCTGATAAATGTTTTAGAATTCACAAGTATGAACATTGTTTTTGACATGCACATCTAATAAACCAAATAAAAAAACTTCATGCTGATTGTTTTTTCGACAACACAGTAGGTTGTAATTATAATTTGTAATTTACGAGTAATTTGCACCGTAATAAATCTTTGTTATTGCTATATTAATATTTGTACTTTGATGCCGCACAAACAATCAGTTTGCATTATCTAGCCACGGATTCTCACATTTTGCAATTAAATAAATTTGATTTAATTTTCATAGAATTAAAAATTTCAATGAATATGATTTTAATCAAATTAAAAGAATAACCAAGTGGGGTTGATATGCATTGTCCAGCGTGACGTGTGTATATCATTATTTTTGTTATTGTTAATTAAAATCAGGCTAGAGGTGTCCGATTTGACCCGGTTCACGATTTCCTTAATTTACACTTCACCTCATTCACCCTTCCACACTTATGACCCACATCGCTTAATCACTTCACTCTGCCACCTTTCTCTTCCTAACTCTGCTTACGGTCCTTCGACCATAATCATTTAGGTCCAAAATTTCATCCATTCCCAGAAGACAGTGATAACGAATGGCCATTTCTTTACCACATAGCAAACAATTTTTTTCTTACAAGATATGCATCTGCAGGTGCTATGGAGTCTGAGAATCATGATTATTTAGTTGACACGTGGTGAGAAAATTATAATAAACGTGCATAAATATTGGAACATCATAGTGGATATATATGTGCTTATTTATTGTGTTAAGTTGGCATTACAATCTTAAACGTGTATAGGTGAATTACAGTCCTTATTTCTATCTGAATTATAATTAGTAAAATAATGTCACATTATAATATTGCCTATTCTTTCAATCATATTTTTTTCTCTTTAATTCTAAGACTTATTAATATTCTTTGGTTACAGTTATATGAATACTTAAACTTCTCGACAAATTGATCTAATTTTCATTGTACTTTTGATGAAATTGTGCAATCTTTTAAAGTCTTCTTCTTAATTTGTTGTAAGAATATGCATGATTCTTCATCACAGTGGATATACGTATGTCTCTGATCAAAATCATATATGTCTCGATGCCTTCTGATGCCGATCTTTTTGCGAGATAATTGTTACAGAAAATCCACAGGTGAGTTGGTGGTACGTAATACCAAAATATCATACGATTGCTGCTAAATGGATTGGGAACAATAGTCGGCAATCCATTCGATGGCAGAAAATGGTTGGTTTAGGTATTTTTTTTTTCTCGAAAAAAAGTAAAATAATTATGGAACATTAATGTTTGAACCATAAAGTCACGGGAAATGTTTACTGTTTAACAGAATAATGCAGAGGAAAATTATGACGACCACGTTAGTACGTTTAGTACACGTGCACCTAACTGGGTGCAATGAATCTTTTTTGCAAAAACGAGTTGAAATTGTAGAATAACATATTTTGCTCAGGAGTTTCGTTTTCGAAAAACAAAAAGAAAAAAAGTTTTACAGATTCGTTGAGTACGTAGAAGCACATTCAACGCGCATCAGTAAAATATGGCATACCTGTGAATACAATGAATCCATTTTCAAAGAATAATTCGAAATTATAGAAGAACTTTTTTGTTGAGAATATTGGTTTCGAAAACGAAACGATAATTAGTTAAGTGCACGCGTACTAGACGTATCTTTCAAACTAATTTTTTTCTAGAACGGAGCTTTTAAATAAAATACGTTATTCTTCGTTTCCCACTCACTTTCGCTCGGGGATTCAATTTATCCACAGTTGTACCACGTTTGCCGTTGCACTCTGTCAATTCTTAGTCAAGTGCAAGTGCACTAAACCCTCCGCACTCCAAGTATGCTGCCCAGGCGCATAAAAATTTAAATTAAGGTTACAGAGGGATATCACTGAACACCGTAAACACGGTAGTATTCGTGATTCGTAGAATTCAATGAATCATTTAATGTGCAATCACCGCGTTATATTCTCAGCTACTCCAAACTACTATACTTAACGATTTCCGGCCCACGAAAGTCGTCGGTGGCCTACGATATTTATCGGAAGTCACACATTTATTTAAAGGAAAGGAGTATTTCTTAATTCAGTGCCGAAATCAAAATAGAAGCGCCCAAAAATTGAAATTATGAAGAATACAAGATGCCGCGTATCTGGTGGCACAAGAATGGTGACCCTGCATGAAGAAATAAGTAGGAAATATGAAATCAAATTTTGTCGCAAAAACTCGCTCCGTTTTCGAGACAAAATTTTGTTCTATATTTTTTACTGACAAGAAAAACTCGGAAAAATATGCAAATTTGTGTGAAGATAGAGTAGTTCGTGCGCAAGACAACTCTATTTTTTAATGGCGCCAAAGTGCAGTTTCATGGGGTGAAATCACCCCTAGGAAAAATGCAGAATTTTCTTTTTCGGGGAATACATCGGGTACGGTGAGAGATATTGGAGAGGAGTTTAAACAAGAGTTGCATCTTTCTTTTATGTCTATAAAACTGCGTAATAGTAATTCTCGAATTAAGGACTGGTGGCGGGGGTAACTTAAGAAGTATGGATTTTCCGATAATTATTTTCACCTAATTTTTTAGATATAAAAAAAGATGCAACTTTTGTTTCAACTTATTTTCGATAGCTCTCACCGTTCTCGAGATATTCCACGAAAAAGAAAATTCTGCCGTTTTTGCAGTAGTGATTTCACGCTTCAAATTCGCACTATGGCACCTACAAAATAATAGGTTTTTATTACGCATGAAATACTCTACGTGCACACGAACTTTCATAATTGTAAGTAAAATAAGTTAAATAAAAATATGCAAAAAATATCAAACAAAATTTTGTTTCGAAAACGAATTTTTGAGTTAAAATTTTGTTTGATATTTTTTACTTATTTTTTCACACATAATCACCGCTCTTCCGTTTATACCACCGGATACGAAGCACCCTGTATAACAAACCCATTATTTTCCTGTAATTTAATATCTTAATAATACTTTTCTCATCATTTTTTATAATCCACCGGAAAATCTGAATCGCCACCGCGGAACGGAACATATTAATAAACGCAGCATCGAACAAAAAAATCTCTGGTTGATTGACGAGCGAGTATGTTTAAATGTAAAGGACTAACATATTGATCTAATTATTCTAAAATTTCTGTGCATTAGGCCCTTAAATATCGAACAGTTTTAAGAATTCTAAAGCCCAAATATTAATATCCCGCAAATGTATCACTTTCTGATGAGAACTTAAACATTTTGATATTACTCGATATTAATGTGTCCGAAACTCGTAAACTTTCTTAACAAATCCCCTGTCACGGTGGAAACTCAGATGCCTGAGAGGACTATAAAATCTGATGAGAAAAGTAGATTGCGAAATCCAATTATAGAAGCATGGCACTTGTGTAATATTCTCCATACTTTCACCTTTTTTCGTTCTATTCTGACTTGAACAGCGAATTCAGAAGTGTATACCTTTTCCTTCGAATGAAAGTTTCACTTCCGATAAATATCGCGGGGCACCGATGGCCCACGTGGCACAAAACGCGGTAACTATGCAAGTATTCCGCCAATAAATTGTCACCCGAAGACGACGAGAAATAAAATACATGAATTAGGTCAGTTACATCCACTATAATATTCCAATATTCACCCTTATTTATCATAACTTCCCCGACCGCGTGTCTTCTACATAATTATAATTTCCACATTCCCCAGAGCCACAGATGCTTGTTATTGTAAAATGAAATTTGTTTGCAATGTAGAAAAATAAAAGATCGTTTCTTACCACTATTATCAATTTTAAGAGTCCATTGTACGGCACCCCATTATCATACTCTTCGCCTCGTGTCGCAGATTATGTGATGGTCTTTCATTCTCGTAACAGATCAGTGTCACACACGCGTCACAGCGATAATGTTTTGCATTCGACGTCGATGGGACAAACGAGGCCTACTTCATCGAAATCAGATAGTCCGGGGGGTGGGGGCATTCGGAGCGTTTGCTTGCCCCCCTTTATTACACTTCCTTTTGTGCCTAATTGAAAAGCACACGCTCCATTGAATGCAACACCGCGGTACCTAAAAGGTAACGTAGTTTGTGCCGAGTGATTCGCGAAATGCAGTCATACTTGTCGCGTTATCGCACAAGGTGATTCACACGATTTGCGGTAGATAAGAGGTTGCGCGGTATGCCAATATCTATTCCTACATACTTCATTTGTCTCTACAAAAGGGATTTTTAAGTTCTCTTTACAGGCTCAGATAAAAAAGTTGAAAATCGACCTTGACTATTTTCTTCGCTGTTCCGACCAGTTGCATTTTTTTTTTCAAAACACCGAAAAAGCTATTGTGTTTTAAAAGTGTCAGGTACTTTTGTCCGGCACTGTATAACATAATTTACTTATTTAAATAATGTTAAATTCAGAATTACCTATTACCCAAAATGGTGGCCGGTACGAAACTGTCCCCAAACACTCGAAGGCGAGATGGATGATCAATTGCAGGCATTATGTCAGTTGAGTAATAAAAATATATGTATAATAGAGCAGTGTTTCCCAACCTGTGGGGCGCGAAGTGTTTGCTACGGTTATTTTTAGTTGGCGATTTTTAGCACTTACGTATTTTATCAATTAAGAATTATATTCTGAAATATCAATTTATAATGTGTTTTCTTTACTTTATTAAATTTTCCTTACTTTATACGGTGGGGGAGGGGGGGCTTCGCAGATTATTTGAATATTATAAAAGGGGATCGGGACTAAAAAAAAGTTGGGAACCACTGTATTAGAGAATATAGAATAGAAAATGATAAAATATTAACAGAGAGGGGCAAAAATTTAATTTAAATACAAATTTCGAACAACGAAATGAAGTTAAAAAAAAAGTTTTTTTGAATGAAAAAATTAACTTTATTCGTCAAATAATCTGAACTTAAAATAAGTTTTATTCGATTCGTTATTTAAATAATTTTTTATTTAGTTAATGCCCCACTCTGAATAGGAAACATGGAATGGCATGTTAAAAATATAGAGTAGTGTGTTGAGGATTGAAAACTGTAACTTACAAGCGGTCCCAATGCTTTTTGGATTCCACTAAAAGTATTGGGACAAAACAATTTATGTAGAAAAAAACATAGCTAGATTTAAAAAAAAAAGGTGCCATTGCACTCCTGTGTTGCACACAACCTTCTCAGAATACTGCATAGTATGTCTATCGACCAATCGCGTGATTTCCAGGATGTCTGTTTCCTTGCTCTTGCTACACTGTAGAAGCTAAAATTAATAAGTGATTGCATCACCTTCGCATCGTTTCTATCCATAAGATACAGACAATATTGGTACGTCTAGTGTCTTCGATGTTTTATTACCCCAGATAGAAGCAATACGTGACAACTGATTGCAAAACGTCTAATAAGTTGCTTCGCAGATAGCGGAGGAGGAATTACATTATTAGCCAGGATCAAACATGGCGTGTTGCACGTGGAAACCCAAATCGAAGTAAAGTATATGAAACAGAAGAGAAATCCAGGAAGTTCGGTTTTTTAAACGATTTGTTTGGCATATGCCATCGACAGACGAAAATATGTCTTTTTTACTAAATCATAAAAGCACTCAATAATAGTTATCACGAATATTAGTGGGAGTTAAAAATGTGGTGGTCACTGCTTCCAAAAAAAACCCTGCAAAATTGTTTATACCTTTGAAAATTAATGTTAATTTTTTTTTTAGATCAACATATTCTGTTCGCTGAAACGAGAAAAAGTGTAAACGAACCATATATCGTAAACGTAACATTTCCGCAACAAAAAATTGATAAAGTTTCTTTCAAGTTTTTGAGAAAACAGTGACCACCACTTTTTTAACACCCTATACACCGAGAAATTCCTTCGTTCGTTGCGGAATTATTGTATTATATTTTCTTTCGTATCATTGGCAAAGCAATAAATAATGTTAAAAAGAGAAGCACGTGGAAACCCATTTTTAAATGATTTTACTTACAATTAGCTTGTTTGGTTTATGATTCAAATAAAAAAATAATTCTATTCTTGTAGTACAATTCCGATGTGATATGAAACTTTAAATAAAATCATACAAAGTCTGATTATCGTTTTTCTTTACAATTGATTTGAACCATTCTACAGGATAATCACAGAGTTTGCATGATTTTATTTAAAGTCACATAACAACCATCGAAATTGTAGTACAAGAAAAGAATTATTTTTTAGTTTTTAGTGCATTTTTAGTAAAATTATTTAACATAAATTTTTTTATACGTATACTTTTTTCTCTGATCTTCTTAAGCAGGAAGTTTGTATGTTTCTTTGTCGCCAAAAACTTTTCAAACGGTAAATTCTGGGGTCACGGAAGCTACAACAGCTCATTATGCCTAGCTAATCCAGATGAGTGTGACTATTTTCACAAAAAAAATTATAAAATTGGAATCTAAATTCCGGGCGAAGCAAATCTAAATTCACATAAATCAAAAAAGATAAAGTCTGAACTTTTATTCTGTCTGCGAGAGAATCGAGTTATAATTTAAATACATAAGAAATCATGGCGGAATCATAAATTTATAATTTTTTGTAATACCTATCCTACTACATTCTGATTTTACACGAAAAAAATTAGTCGAAAATGTAGAATAACATTTTTTAATCTGGGGCTCCTTTTTAACCGACTTCAAAAAGAAAGAGGTTCTCAGTTCGAGGTATTTGTATGTATGTTATACGTATTAACTTTGTCCTCGAATTTCTCTATAACTACTCAACCGATTTTCGATCATCTTAGGTCGTGGAGGAAGAATTATCAAAATCGGTCAAGCAGTTTTCAAGTTACATCGAAAAATTAGAAATCTGTTCATTATAATACATTGTATGCGCGGGCTGGCAAAGGATGGAGTATCCGACGTTCGAAAAACAGAGCGAGACAAAATATCAACGCGTCGTCTTTCTCGTACCGTTTCTTCCTCGCTTTCAGTCCCTCTGATTCGTTCTCGTTCCATCTCGCTCCCGCCATCGGCAAGAAAGGAGCGAAAACGATCGCTCGGAATCGTGTCCCCTCTACATATAGATAATACATATCGTAATATACAACTTAAATAACTAAAAAAGTAAAAACAAAAAGTTAAAATAAAAACCGACTTAAAAAAATAATAAAAATGCACTGAAAGGTAAAAAATAATTCTTTCCTTCATTTAATCTACGACTCCCATATTTTTTAAGTAGGCGCCAGATTTACATAGTGCAAATGGTGAGGCACCGACTTAAAAAATATGGGAGTCGTAGATCGAATGAAGATAAAAATTCTTTTTAACTTTTTAGTGCATTTTTATTATTATTTTTTTTTTGAAGTCGGTTTTTATTTTTTTTTTAATTTGAAAACAAATTATCTCGTGTGGAAAAGCTTTAACTGCGGACGAATTATTTTCAGCCCTTACGCTACTGTTTTGTAAAATTTTCTGCTTTCCTTGTGATCTTCTATTATCGTATAGTACGCCACATATAGTTGTAATAACGATACATTATTATTACTATTACGTGTGATGTAGCATGAAGTAATAGAATACCCCTTAAAAAGCTTCGAAAAAGTAAAAAAATTACGCCAAGTACATAAAAAAGTCGAGGACGGAAAAGAGTATTATCAATATTACATTTTATCTTCACATTATTAAAATGTCCGCGATATGAGTAATGGAATGTATGAACACACAGCATTTTAGCTGTGTATATGTAGTTGTACCATCTTAAGCGCAGTTGGAAAGCACCTTTATATACTTGCAGCTCATTTTGATTCAACATTTTTTTTATATTAATAATAAATACTCATTTCCGTCCATGATTTTTTTATGTACTTGGCGTAATTTTTTTATGGGGATCTCACTTCTTTTTACAAAGATTGAACTGTATTAACAACCACAATTAACACCTTTCGAAGAAAAATATGTATGCACATTTAGCATTGCGTGGCCAAGCTTGTTTCTCTATTTGTAAATCATCAACGGATACTCACGTTGTGCCCTTACCATACTCGTGTAATGACTATTGGCAATACTTTTACCGTGGTGAAAAATCGCTGCCTTAAGTTTATAACAGTGATCCCCCATTTGTATTTCAGTAGTAGGTATTGCTTTGATGTAGAAACTTTCCACTTTCGTTGTTCCACTACTATCGTGATCGAACAAATGTAACTTTGCAATAACAATTCGATTGGAAGCAGATTTAATTATTAATTTTTTAATTTAATTATTAATTAATTAATTTTTCAGATTTTCCCACCCTGCTAAATTGTGTTTTATTATATCTTGAACTTCAAATGATTTTTTCAACATCTTGGGCAGTGCGAGATGTACCACACAATTTGTATTGATAGTAGTACTTGTGTTATTACACTTTAAACATCGTAATACCGTTGTAATTTCGTGTTGTACTGCATTCTTAATAAGAATTTCATGATCACAAAGAGAGGTAATAAACTCAGCTGCATCATGTAGCTGATTGTTAGCGTATTTTTGCGAATTGTCGTAATGATATTATGTTTGGATTTTGATCCGATTTATATTGGTCCATAAAGACTTTTATAATATGATCAGTTTTTTCAGTCGAAAATAAGTTTTCTTTTATGGATGAACAATATAACATACATTGGATTGTGGCATTCACATAAAACACTGATTAAATTCGTGCATTATCGAAGGTGTCCATGTATCAAAATAACTGAATAAGTATGTATACGAAATTCTTCCTGCAAAATTATGCGTGCATACATAAACTGCGTTTCACATTAGAGCATACTCGTTTCGCGCAGAGATACATTGTTGATTGGTAGTAAACTGGTAGGGAAAGTGCTACGACCAATCGCGTGTGTCAGATCCCTGGGAGCTTGCGCAGATCGGTCGCAAATCGGTACGGGCATCGGTACACTCTTATATGGAACGCAGTGTACAGTGGCGTAGGTCACAGCATCATTTTACACTTCGATTATCTATATATACATAAAATCCCCAGTTTAGTTACAAATAAAAAACAGTTTGATGTTATACAAACATTTCGCAATTCAAATTTTGGCAACTTACCTTGTGTTTGAGACTGCATTTTACTTGCAATTCTATGGTACAACGATATATATATTTGTAAAAACACGTGGCATCTCATATTTTGACAACTTACTTTATTTGACATTCGCCAGGTTATAACTTGACGGTGAGCTGTCAAAATTTGGAGGAGATTGGATAGTGACGATACCGATTGACGAACGAAACCTGTGTTAGTTTCTGTTGGCTGAAAGTGTGCGTGTAACGCGTATATGTACGTATTATATCGACCAAAACTTTTGGTTGAAGAATCAGAAGAAGAATTTTATCATTTTCGTATGATACATGACATGATATTACGATATCTCTGTCATACGAGGACCGATTTTATTGAATTTGGTCTTATTCGAAAGCTTATATGCGGTTTACATAAGAAAAATGCCTTTAAATTTAGAAAATATTGCAGACGTGATGAGATATTAATGAAGTAAGTTTCAGGCCAGGTTGGATGAGCCGGATTACGAGTAAAAGATACGTGGCAGCGACAGTCGACATATACAGGGTGTCGAAACATATACTTGGCGTCGAGACGCTACCGCGTCTCTAGATTATTTACAAAACGTCATATATTCAGTTAAGTAGTATTTGGCTTCAGTGAATATTTACATTGCTTGCACTTGATTATGGTGAATAATTTATGAATGAATGTCGTAGACAGAGGGACAGATACTTCGACAGGAAGGACATCGTAAATTATCTGAAAACGCCAGGAATGTGAAAGTTCTACGAATAGAATGACACTTATTTGGCTGTAAGAAAACTGGAGGAGGTTACTGAATTGTGCAAGTAGTAAGGAGAAATGTATAAGAATTACAAAACTGAAAATTGTTCGATAAGATCAATATATGAACGCCCATCTATATTACGTAAACGTTTCTAAAGTGGGGGAAAGAATTATGAAATTTCTACCTGCCACGCGTGCCATTTTGGGACTCAATAAACGAACTTTAATTTCGTTCACCGTGAACTAACTTGTTTCTGCCAAAAAAACAAATTTTATGTCAAATATAATAGATTGACAAAACTCTGGTGACTACTATATTACACAAAACTACAGAAATCAGAATATATTACTAGCCCCAAATATAATTAATACGACGTATCATTTTGTGTTTCATTTGTTTTATATAAATATATTATATTCATATTATGTATGTTTCAATAATTACAGTATTCAATAGTTGAATACTGCAACAAAAAGGGAGCAGCTTCAAACTTTCGGGAAACTAATAAAAACAGTGTTAAGAAAATATTTTTAGACATATATTCAAAGTATTTTACCCACTTAAAATTGAAATATTAACGCAGCATTTAACATTGTTTCTAACAAGGGAACACCGCGAACCCGGACTCACCGATCGGAACGCAAACTTGTGGGTTTTCAGAGTGGCTCAAAACAAGAACAACGGTGTGTTTCATTTGGGCCCTACCGCCCTTTAAGGAGGTGAAAAGTAACCTCGAAGTCAAATTAGCACTTCCACTTTTTCGCGTGTAAGTACAACAGACAGAAAAAAATGTTTCAAACAAAAGTTTAATGGAGCAATCAGTGCTACCAACTTGAATTAACAAAATTTTGAATAAAGTTTTTTCGTTCAGGTATTTTTTTTTAAACTATTTTTCAAATTTTGTTACCGCAAGTTTGTAGCGCTTATTGCGCCATTAAACCTTTGTTTGAAACATTTTTTTCTGTCTGTTGTACTTCGAGAATTATACGCGAAGAAGTGGAAGTGCCAATTTGACTTTGAGGTTAGTTTTCACCCACTTAAAGGGCGATAGGGCCCAAATGAAACACACCGTTGTTCCTGCTTTGAGTTACTCTAAAAACCCACTAAGTTGCGTTCCAATCGGTGTGTCCGGGTTCGCGGTGTTCCGTTGTAAGCAAAAATATTTTTCTCTGTGGCAACGTGAATTTTCAATATTTGGAGCTGTTAAGTAATTAGAAAACATGGATCTACGCAATTTTAGAGAAATTCTAGTAAAATATGCTTCATATGCAATATGCTCGATGTCAATAAATTATGGAGCTTATATTTTTATAATGAAGTACAAAACCCATAGGTTTATTCCGAAATGATAGTAGCATACTTGGCGATAGAAGCATACACTTCAAGTGATTTAAGGGGGGACGCCTACCTAGAGCAGTCGAAACAATGCGCTTCTTTGGGATTTTTTTCTAGGAAAACCGTTACACTTTTATTAATAACTATTTGTCTATTGTTAAGAGTACATCTAAAGGACAGTTCAGTATTTTTTGCGTTAAAGAATATTAAAAGATTTGAGAGTTATAAGCGATGACCGGGATGTACTTTTTTTTTGCGGTGACCATCGTAGCTCGTAGCAGAATCATCCGAAATGAAAAATTCGAATGGCTTTAGATAGAGTATGAAATTATCTAGGCGCTATCGGGCCCGATTTTGGAAAAATTATTATGAGACAAAATGGCGGCGCTGCAAAGTTGAACCATCGATTTTCAACAAAAAAGTAGTTCCTTTCTTGGCCTGTAAAAAAAAAACTAAGAAGAAAAAAAAGAAATTCCCACCGATAGCGCCTAGATAATTTCATACTCTATTTAAAGCCTTTCGAATTTTTCATTTCGGATGATTCTGCTACGAGCTACGATGGTCACCGCAAAAAAAAAGAACATCCCGGTCATCGCTTATAACTCTCAAATCTTTTAATATTCTTTAACGCAAAAAATACTGAACTGTCCTTTAGATGTACTCTTAACAATAGACAAATAGTTATTAATAAAAGTGTAACGGTTTTCCTAGAAAAAAATCCCAAAGAAGCGCATTGTTTCGACTGCTCTAGGTAGGCGTCCCCCCTTAAGGGGCTACATACACCTAGGAGACGAAAAAGTAGGACGGGTTTGAAAAATTTTCTTTTCGGTGGAAAAATGATTTTATTAAAGAAACATTATATACATTAAAAAGTTCATACTTTTCTCTATAAAATGTGAAGTTTTCATTTAAAAAATTGGAGAAGGAGCTATGTGGTAACTGTTTCTGTACAACGCTTTTCCGTCTGCTGTAACCATCATATCTTCGCTGTTTTTCATCTGAATCAAAGAAGGAAAAATTATTCTTAAAGTAGATGAAAAAACTAGTCCTTCTCGTAACTGATTTCTTTTTCAATTTGTCGCAAAAGTGCGGGCATATGTACCAATATGTATTCAGTCATAAAGTTGATTTCCATGTTCACATGTGACTAGTTTGTTCGTGTATTTTAAGAATAATTTTTCCTTTTTTTGTTTCAGATGAAACAGCTTCCACGTAGCTTCTTCTTCAAATTTTTTAATTAAAATTTCACATTTTATAAACCAAAGTATCACCTATCTAATCTATATAATGTTTCTTTGATAAAAACACTTCTCCACCGAAAAAGAATTCTTCAAATCTGTCCTACTTTTTCGCCTCCTAGGTGTACGTAGCCCCTCGAAACAAACTAGGATTTTCATAGCTTCATATCTTTTTTATCCAATAGCTTTTCAAAATAAACTCTGCAATTATGAGTCACACTGTATCGAAATTCTCACGGCCATAACATCCGGCTCAAGATAAATCATAATATGTAATAGGAATCCTCAGTGATCATCAATATTAACCATATCACAATATCATCAGCACACATGGGAAACGAACAACTGATTCTTTACACGAGGATTGCTAACCAAGTTAACAAACGTTTAAAGGTCTATTTACACACATCAGTGACGTGTCCGTTTAGTTCCCTGACTTTTCGTCCGCGTCAGTGTGAAAATATATCGTTGCTGCATTTTCGAAAAATGTCTGATTCGGTGCCGTGCTTTGCCCCTTAGTGCAAGACCTGCATCCGTGCCGTGAATTAGGAATTCGTTGATAACGATATTTTCGTTATTTAGACTGGAGCAGCATCATTGATACTTCTCTTAGATTTTTTTTTTAAATTTCTCATATTTATAGATAAAGCTCTTTATAGTTTCTCAGGTTTTTTTTTCAATTCGAAATGAGTGATCAACAACTTATAGAAATAGCACGCCAATGTCTGATTAGCGACTGATCTCGGTGAATATTAATCGAGAACTGTACGAATCCGTCACTGGGGACCGTGAATAAACGTCGAGATATGTATATATCGAATATCGCTTATACTAAACTCCTACTATACTGATACTGGGCTGATGTCTGTAAATAGATTTAAAAATGGATTTTCTTAAAACGTGAAGCTTCATGCACATAGTGTTTAATTTGCACTTTCAACTTATCTCTCAAATTTTCATTCATAATACAATTCTTATTTTTAACTTCACTTTTGTATCATAATAGGGTAGGGTGGGGTTAAAAGTTCGGCGGGTAAAAAGTCCCAAATTCAAAATCTCTATTCCTAAACAATGTATTGAGTTTTGCAGTATACTAAGTAAAAGGCGAGAGGAAACGGAGGTGACCACAGAGTCGCCAGTCGCTCCTGGACGTTCGTGCGAATTACACGACGCCTTCGTTACTTTATGTATCGAAAACTAAGAGAAATACGTCGAAATTGTTATTTTATACCAAGTAAACCACAGTTTAAAAGCGTATCAGCCAAGTACATTAAGATTGTTCCTTTAGTAATGTGTGCATGATATTGTTTATTGCTGAATGATAATATTTTCTAACTTATATTTTTATTTTTTTGGTGAAGAAGTCATGCTTTTCTTTCAATATTGTATACCAAAAAGAATTGGTTTAATAAATATTTGTTGATTTGAATTGAGTTTTCAACTTATTTAGTTTAATATTACACGAAAACACATTAGGGACTTTCTACCCTATGTAATGGACTTGTTTCTCCGTGCGTGGGGCAACAAGTCCATTTTACATTGACAAACATTTTGTGGTATAAATCATCAGAAAATAACAGTATCAACAAACGAACTTCGTGAACGTAAAGCATAATAGTTATAGTTTATAAAAAAGAACACCAGATATCTCTAGACTTTTAGTACTAAATTTTACATACAAGTGATTCACAGCCAGAGTTGGGCAAAATGTAATCTAATTACAACTTACAAACTTCGGTTAAACTGCAATTGTGTAGTTGATTACATATTATTTTCTGTAATCGTTAATGTAGGTAGTTGATAAAATTGTGGTCGACCACCTACATTAACGATTACAGAAATTAATGTGTAATCAACTACACAATTACATTTTAATCGTAAATTGTAAGTTGTAATTAGATTACATTTTGCCCAACTCTGCTCATAATCGTACGCTCTTGAAAATCGCATAACATTTTTAAAATTGGTCCAAACGACTTGAATTCTTTTGAGAAGCTAGAAGGATTAGTTTGCTAAGTGATATGTTTCGGCGTTTTGAAAGAAATTGTAATTGTTCGAAATAGCAAAAAAAAAATAGAAATGATCGTTTTCAACTTTTTTTCTAAGCCTGTAGTGAAATTTAAAAAAAAAAGCCGTTTGTAGATTTAAGCAAGTTGTATACATGCTGAAAAATTCATCAAAATCGGTTAACGTTGCTCTGAGTTACAAACGTTTAAAGATTTTCAAACTTACTCTGCGATCTTTAAACGTTTGTAACTCAAAGCAACGTTAACGGAGATTGATGAAATTATATGTATACAACTTACTTAAATCTACAAGCGGGTTTTTTGAATTTTCACTACAGGCTCAGAAAAAAAGTTGAAAAACGACCTTTACTATTTTTTTTGCTATTCCGACCAATTACAATTTCTTTAAAAACGACGAAACACGCCATTTAGCAAAGTAATGCTTCTAGCTTATCAAAACAATTTAAGTCGTTTGGACCAATTTTAAAAATGGTATACGATTATCAAGAGTGATTATGGCTGTGAGTCACTGTAGGTTTATACGAAAAACGGGACTTTTAGCCCCACCCTACCCTACCTATACGATAATAGATATGCCTATATCACGTATTGGCGGTTTTAGTTTAGTCATGTATTTCATTCCTCGCAATAGTAAAACGAATTCATGGTTCACAGGATTTTCGAGTTAAAACTGCATACATGCGGTTTCATGGAAACTCTAAGAAAAATGTTTGCCTACCGATTAGCAAGTACATGATTTCTGAGACTACACATAATAAGTACATTGCGTCACTCTGACAACTGTTTTGCTTAAGAAATGAAAACATGACGTATGATCGATGGAGTTTGAACCTTTGAACCACACGCACGTTACATTAATGCACAATTTTATCGATAGCAAATCAAACACCTAATCAATGGACAGGTATTTTGTTTCTCATAACTGTGCGGTTCTTCATAAAGGTGGAATCAGATGGCTCGTGGCTCCGCGAGCCAGTTTGCCACGAGCCGTCTGATTCCACCTTTACTGTTTCAGTCAGAACCGATATATAACGATTTGAAACAATTATTTTCGGAACCGTTTCAATCCCTGGCCTAGATTATATTTCGGAAATGTCAAAAAAACTTAATTCCTTTTAATCGTAAATTTTAGGCAAAATATTTTTAAATATCGCGCTCGAGGCATGGTAGAGGTCGACTTCCACTCAAACTTTGTTTTAAAACAGTATATAAACTATATAAATATTATATTACTATATAAACTAGAGTTGTATTACCACAGCATATGACCACTTTGACAGCTGCGCCTGTTAGAGTTGATATTGTCCAAATTTAAAAAAAAAATATATTGTAATCTTCTTCTATAGGTAGGTATATATAAAAGAAGAAGTCCTGACTGACTGACTGACTGACTCATCAACACCCAGCTCAAACCGTTTAACCTAGGAAAGTGAAATTTGGAAGGTATATTGTTTTCATGACTTACAAGGCACGTTCGCAACCAGGAAATTCAGAAAATTATGAAACCTGGTGTGCAAGTAGAGTAGTTCATCCGTAACGTAACCCTATTTTTTGTTGGTGCCATAATGCAATTTTTGGGGAAGAAATCACCCCTTGAAAAAAATGCAGAATTTTCTATTCCGTAGAATATCTCGAGAACAGTGAGAGATATCGAAAAGAAGTTTAAACAGATGGTACATCATTTTCTTATATTTACAAAACCGCGTAAAATAATTTTCAAAAAATCCATATTTTCAATCCATATTTTCTAGATGTCTAAGTATCCAAGATTTTGTCACGTACTTACACTCAATGAGTTCACCACATATGTCAGGAGTAAGTCTCGCAAATTATTTCCTGTTTGAGGAAAACACTTTCGAGAAAAAAACTGTGAAAACTTTTTTGTTACAATCTGCCCCGATCTCCCCTACGTATTGTATTGCTTAAAAAATATAATTGAAAACTGTTTAAACATTATATAAATACTAATTTAAATATGGATTTAAGAAACCATTTTAATAATAGAAACTACTAAAATGGACTTCAAATTTGGTAATAGAGGTTTTATTTGTTTGCTAAAAAATATAACAAATTATTTATACGCATTAAAGAAATTATCCAGAGATATTTCAACATATATTTTCAATATACAAAACCTTAATTTTAAGGGTTGGTGGTGGGGGTAACTTGAAAAATATGGATTTTTCGAAAATTATTTTTACGCGGTTTTGTAGATATAAGAAAACGATGCACCGTCTGTTTAAACTTCCTTTCGATATTGCTCACTGTTCTCGAGATATTCCCTGGAACAGAAAATTCTGCATTTTCTTCAAGGGATGATTTCACCCCCAAAAATTGCGTTATGGCACCAACAAAAAATAGGGTTGTATTACGGATGAACTACTCTACTTGCACACCAAGTTTCATAATTTTCTGAATTTCCGGGTTACCGAACGTCCCTTGTTAGGCAACCACTAAGGAAGGATTTTTGGAAATGCCATCCCCAAGGTGGTGAACAGGGGTAAAATGTATTTTCTCGGATTCCCTAATACCCTCTTAGACTCGATTATATATCAACTTGGTTCTTACTCACAAAGATTACCCACACAAATGCCTAAAAACCAATTTGAGGACTTTTCCTTAATCAACCCCTAAGGGGGTGAAAATGGGTGAAATGTATTTTCACGGATTCCTCAACATTTCTTAGGCCCGATTAGGTATCAATTTGGTTTTTACATCGAAAGGTTGCCCACATAAATGCCTAAAATCCAATTTCAGGATTTTGCCCTAATCAACCCTTAGAGGAGTAATCAAATGGGGTGAAATGTATTTTCACGGACTCCTTAATATCTCTTAGGCCCGAAACGAAGCGCGGGTGTATTTTGCTAGTAAGATATAAATCTTTAAATGGCATAGTTTCGTTGATAAATATGAAATAAAATTCATTTCTTAGGCTCGCAGAAGGTAGCAGATGGAAATCGTGTGAAAAATAATACTCGTGCCTGACAACGGCCGTCAAAAGTGTTACATATACTTCGTAAATTTGTCCAAAAAAAATTATTTAAACCTGTTTTTTTGAAACAGTAAAAAACAAAACTTCAAATTCGATATTTTCACAAAGCTTTGAGTGGCACTATCCACGAAGAGCACGATCTCTGGTCCCTGAACCTCGTACAGATAAAATAATTAACCAAAGTAATATAAAACTTTCCTCGGTTCATACATTAATCTGTCATCTTATGAAAATATTTGAGAGTATATTAGAAAACAAATTTTAATGTGGTCTGGTGTACGTTTGTATTCACTGAATGATAGATAAGTCAGTGGCATGTTACTATAGCAGCCAATGATAGAGTTCGCGATAAATTGAAAAGTGACATAACATTCCTCGCTTGATAATGTATTTTTACAAAGACAGTCCGGCAATAAGCCATCGTCCAAAAGTTTGACGATTAAGTAATAAACATCATTCGATGACGCAATTTTCTTTATAAACATCTCTCTCTCTCTCTCTCTCTCTCTCTCTCTCTCTCTCTCTCTCTCTCTCTCTCTCTCTCTCTCTCTCTCTCTGAGTACACTTTAACATTTCCAAGTCGCAAAAAGATTTTATTTTTTTAAGGGGTATTACGCAATGAATGGTAATTTGCGGGTTCGACGACTAAAAATGATACAATTTTTAGGATTTTTTTCCAAATAAGTTTACAAGTATATATTATATAATATAATATAGTATAAAAATGATTTTTTGAAACTTCAAACCCGCAAATATCCCTTAACTCTTTGGGCCTGTTTATAGAAGGCGTGATCGAATTCGTAGCAAAACAGAGAAAAGTGTGAGTCCTTACGCAAAAATGAGTAAAAAGTGTAGAGTAATATTTTCCCTCTTGGTGGGGCTTCATTTTCGAAAAAAAAACTGTTTTAAAAATTCGCCATTTTATCCAAATACGTGCGGACCTGGCCCGTCTCAGATTTATCGAAGGACACATTAACCGCGAAGGAGCAGATCACGGTAGATATGTCGTCACGGTGGGAAATGACATGTTTATGAGCGACATACCGTGTCCTGCTCATTCGCCTGATCTCTGTATTTGTGATTAATAATCAGTGATTATTTTGGACATGTCGTTTCCCACCGTGGCGACATACCGTGGCCTGTTCATTCACTCGATCTCTCTGTTTGTGATTATTTTCTTTGGGCTTAACTGAAAGGGAAAGTGTATATTGACAAACTCGCCACAATACAGCAACTGAAGGAAGTACTTCGTCGCGAAATTATGACGATACCGCAAAAGCTGATACAGCGCGCTGTGCTGAACTTCACAGTCCAGGAGTCCGTGAGAAAAATTGGACATCTCATTTGACTGGCGTTATTCAGAACCTAACTGAAGAATTACATTATTTTCTTTGCATTATTAAATGGCAACAGAGCGCCTCTTTTGTAATAAAGAATAAAATACAACTGTGTTTCCTCATTTAAAAAATCATCATCTTTTTGCCTGACCCTTTATTAGAGGTCGTTGGACTCGTTTGACCTCAGCTATCACGCCACGATGATAAAAATATGTAGTGCTATTTGAAAACTTCGATGACCTTGAAATTTCGAATCATATGACCTTGAGAAAAATGTCTTGCCTATCATAATATTTGCCCCTTCGAACCAAATCATTTTTTCCTCTGGCATTTTTTCCTATCATCAAGAATAAGCGAAGTATTTAAGATGTTCAAGTTAGGTGGGACACCCTGTATATAGTTTCTAAATGCGTAAACATACACACACCAAATCAAGTTGGTGATAAAAACACCCACAAAGAAGTCAGGTCCAAAATTTTGTCAGATTTCAGAAACTCCTTTGTTTATTCAGGAGCCTGTACTTGTCCAAGTTATCCTGTTCAAATGGAGGCAAACTTCAATAAACGATTCGATAAAAAAAAAAAGAGAAAACATATCGAGCTCTTATGGAGAAAATTTTGTGCAACTGTTGAAAGGAAAGTGGCGCCTCGGTAAGCCAATGTTCAATTAAGAAAAGTTTCTCTTTCGAAAGCCCCAAAAATGAGTATTTCTTATGAATTTATAGAGGATACCTAAACTAGTGGGTGGTTTGTTTACAAATCGCACATACATGTTCATTGGCATTTGGAGAATATACAAAAATGTTTAGTCGTTTAATTAAAGTCGTTTTTCTCGAAACTACATTTTTCCAGTTTGCGGAATTAACATCTCAAAAAGTAATACTAAGTAATACATCGATTTGAAATTTTCCAAGATTGCAGAAACCATATCCCTTTATTGCATGAATCTTTCCAAATATTCATAAGTAGAGGTAGATATAGAAGTCACGTTATTATTGTCCCAAGCACAAGGAAGACATAATTTCAAGCAGTTAGGAGGTTAAAATTCAAAAATGTTTGACATAATTGTTTCTTTATATTAATTTTTCTGTTCCTGCTGTTTATGTCTACATATGATTTGAACACCTTTAATCTTTTAAAAAATATAATTCAATATTTTACTTTACATCACAACACAAATACACCGTATATAAATAAACATTCACATTTGTGTTATGAAAAATATTATGCATTTTTTTAATAATCACTACTAAAGTTCCACGTGGCTGTGTATTATTTTACACAAAAAAGAGAACAAACTAAATAGTCGACATTAAAAAAGTATGACTTCTGCCATCCGAAAATTTTCTTAACCGTTCATGTCTCCCTATTAATTCAAAGAACGGAAGTTGCACGACGTTCTCATGATCATATCAGTGTATTCTCTGACACTGTATCTTGCCAACGTGATAGCTTGATAAAGACTGATTCGTGTAGACAAGTAGGATTCGTCTGACTGATAGAACTCGAGTCATATTAAAGTCAACGCTTACAAACCCAGATACAAGTAGAAGCAGTGTTTTACACAGCAATCAGGTGTGTGACACTTTGAGTCAAGCTGCGCTCGCGTGCTCAACGGAGTTTCGAATCTGATTTTCTCGAAAACGAAGCTTCGCAGGAGAAATATATTGTTCTGCATTTTTCTACTATTATTTGCACCAGGAATCAGCCGTTGGTCTATTATCTATATGGTACGTGGTAGAGCTGTAATTATTCGAATCATTGTAATTATTTCGAATAATTATTCGAATGAGGTAGAGCTGTAATTGAGGCAGTTAGAGCTAAAACGGACTAACCCACATTGAAAAATACTTTTTTTCCTAGTTTATATGATTAGTAGAGCTAATTGGAATAAATTATTAATACTGACTCAATTTCGAAAAAAAAATGTTCGTTAGTCCATTTTTGCTGTCACTGCCTCAAGTATTCGAATGAGGTAGAGCTGTAATTATTGGAATAATTTCGACGCAATTCATAACACAAATGTGAATATTCATTTATATACGGTGTATTTGTGAAAAGTGTATTTGTGTTGTGATGTAAAGTAAAATATTGAATTATTACAGCTAATTACAATAATTTCGAATACACCTGATTATTCGAATACTTAGATTATTCGAATATTCGTTACAGCCCTTCTATAAGGTGGTAAGTAATTATCATTGATTTCGTTGAACTAACCACACAGTGGACATTTTTAGTCATTAACGTCTTTTTAATCGGAATTTTTCAAAGATACTGGTTATTTCTCTTTTATAATTATTCTGCAAATTTGTACATGAAATTGTCAAAGACAATGAATATGACACATCGGTATCACAAATCTCTGTCACTGTTCTTGACAATCTGAGAGAAGGCTATTATCTGTCTGGCTCGTTACAAAGTTTGTAATAGGATGAGAAGATTCAACAGGCAGAAAGAAATTGCGGTTTGTAGCCTCTATAAACTTTAAATTAATATGTGCAGATATTTTGCGGAAATAGAATAGGCGGAATGAATGAATACATATTCATTATGCACGTTTCCTATTGTTACGATTACAGGATCGTGACACCAGTGACGTCTGAACAAGATCATGCATACACATGAAATTGTATATCTAATTAAGTCAGTGCTGTCCAGCGTCGGGGTCCCTCACGTGCCTGCTTCCCCTTCCAACCTTTCTTTCGAGCAGCGTGACTTGTTGTAAAGGAAGCCTCGCGACGTTAAAACGGAGACAGTGACAGTGACAGTTCCGTAGACAAGGAAGCTCATAGCACATTCGGCAACCTGCACCAGTGCGCACTGAGTGCGAACTTTTTCGCTTCTAATTGCCTAAAATTCGGACTGAGTGCGCACCAGTGCGACTGTCCGAATACGCTATCAGACGCCAGGCACGACATCGATGTTCACTGTTACCTTGACTCGGTAGCGTCTTTGCGCCATGGTAACGGCGGACGATGGTGGGGACGGCTTTTGCCTCCCAGGAAGCAAGTTGGACAGCGCTGAATTAAGTGAATAGAGCGGAATAGTATTCGGCTGTACTTCCGAATGGTCCCAGTGACCGATCGACACGAGGTTTGGGGGGAAGGGTGGGGAGGGGTTGTGGACCCTAAATCTAAAATTGTTTCTTCGGGTATTTATTAGTTTCCGAAATATTAATAAAAAATTGTTCATTTTTTTGGAAAATTTTTCTGGACGTTGGTGCAGGCCTCCCTGTCCGGGAGCCCTTCCGTCCCCCTACTTTTCATTTTTGAAATTTTGTAACCACGGTCTCGTTTTTGGCATCGCCGAACTCACATCGGTTCGCTGTCGTGCTTTCCGCGCCCCACGCACTGGTCTAGCCCCAACCGGGGCGATCGAGATGAAACTTAGTCGGTAATACCGACCCCAAATATAAAATTTTACCTTCAGTAATTAATGCGTTCAAAAGATACAGAAGTAATTGTGCATAAAAGGGTACACCTTACCGATTTTTTGCAATCACTTTACTACGGTCCCCCCTCTTAACAATATTTCTGTTGACTTATACCGACATAACACATTCCACTTTCCAACTTGTTCCGGGTTTTAGTATCGGTTTGGGTTAGATCGGGGCGAGGGGCGCGCGCCCGCTCGCGGGCGCGTAAAGCATGGTAGCGAACCGATGTGAGTTTGGCGATGCTAAAAATGAGACAGTGGTTACAAAATTTCAAAAGTTGAAAATGGGGGACGGAAGGGTTCTCGGGTAGGGAGGCCTGCACCAACGTCAAAAGAAAATCCAAAATAAATTAACAATTTTTTATTAATATTTCGGAAACTAATAAATACCCGAAGCTACAATTTTAGATTTAGAGTTCATACCCCCTCCCCCCAAACCTCATCTCGATCGGCCACTGGGGCCATTTGGAAGAGTATCCGTTATTATTATTATATTTTATGGAGAATATGAAATTATATCCATGACTGTAAAAGTGTAAAGTATCCGTGACTGAACGCTACATGGCAATCGAAATGGAAATCGAAAGAAAAATTTTAGTTTTATAAGAATTTTTCCACTTTTTGTTGAAGGTAAAGAAATATTTGTATCTTGTATTCCTTTTAATTTTGATTAGGTACGGTATTCCAAGAAATTTATACTAATTGTATTTCAACTTTATTTCGTGACATTTCTAGAGAACCAACAGTGCACATCACGAATGTGTATTTGTTCCAATCACGCTGGACACGAAAAGAGGCAGACACCGATCTTTTAATCATAAATATTATCTAAACTTCCAAATTTTAGAGGGCCCTTCAACTTTTCAGAAGAGAAAGAACGCTAAGTTATCTATTTTTCTACGTGCTAGAGCAGAAACCCTCTTGGCGAGAAGTAATTGTGTTGGCGTTAAGCAGGACATTATGTACATAATGGTGCACAAATAAAATAACAGAGCACAAATCCGATTTTTTTTCCGATTTTTTTCAACTTTGCAGGCTTGTCGGGAACCCCAACTGTATCAGGCGAATTTTATTTTCTGCTACTCTTTGATGATACACCCTAAAAATGAATGTGCGCTTTCCGATTTACCTGCATACCTATCTCGATAACTATAGTAGATTTAAAAAAAATGGTAAAATGAAAATTTATTTTAATTTAAAATGAACTAAATTATGAATTTTGAATTTAAATACGTTTACATACAACTAGATCCTTCGATTGTAACCACTCCACCACTTTGCGTGGTTGGCATTCGTTTCGCCAACATTTCTACAATATTTCATGAATATGAACTAAATCAGGCCCGGCTAGGAGCTGTTTTTTCGGAGCTCAGTGCCGTATAGCTATCGGAAACCAGAAACCACGCACCCAAAAGCCGCGGTCCGTCGTGGGCAATCCGTGAGTATAGAGATCTCAGGTCCTCTGCTGATAGCAAGCAAGGAGCCCCGAGATGATGTAAAGAGGCTTCAAAATTTGGCTTCCTGAGGTCTCCAAGAATGCCAGTTACTAAGCCTACTAAGGTCGGTATCATATATATTGGCCGGTGAGTTTCGTGAGGGGTATTCTCCCACCACACAGTTTGCCCGCCTCGGTGCTCCTATTCTCAACGTTTTCTGACTCGTTCTCGTTCCATCTCGCTCTCGCCTTCGCAGAACAAGAGTGAGTCAGAAATGGTGGGGATAGTGCCAAGCTTCTGGGGTGTAGACCAAACCGAGCTGTCAGCGTAGAAATACACACATCAGAATAGGTGTGCGTTAGCTACGAAAAAATTCAGGAGTTTCATCTCGTATTGGTCTACGCATAGCTTCGTAACGCACACAACTATTACGCTAAGAATAAATAACAGCCAAACGGCTAGGTTCAGGCGGAGCCGAGCAGCGTTCCCGTTACCCCACCATACCCTGCGAGGACCCAGCAACTCCAACTGACAAATCCGCGATCGTCAGATGGTGGTGGCTGATTTCTCCTCGATCGCTGTTCCCGAAAACGAATTCACCGGCCAATATATTTGATGCCGACCTTAGTACGAGCCTGCACCCACATTACTACAGTTTTGCCAACCCGTTTTCTGCGCGTGGTATCGTCGGCTCCTGCGCGCAACAAGCAGCGCTCCGGCTCCCAACCGACAAGCTGACCAGGCCCTGGTCTATATAAAAGACTATGCCGTGGCTTTCCAAAGCTCGCGTGGAAGGGGGCGCTCGAAATCAATGAAGTTGCGGGCATGTAATGGATGGGGAAAACTCTAGTAATGTGCGTATAGGCTCGTACCCTGAAATCAGCATGTAACCGTTACATGCTGATTTCATGTCGATTAAATTGATTTGATGTGTGGTTATAAGCTGATTTCAAGTCGTTTGGATTTGTGGTTACCTATGGGTTATATTTATTGATGACTGGGTAATTTTGTAAACCCCTGGGGGGTTTCTTTTTCTTAATAATTTTGTATTGCCATACAAACTACGTATGCCTGTAAAGTTTCAAGTCTATTGGACAGTTGGAAGTGGGTTAAAACTGAGTTTCTATATTTGAACTAAACAAATATACATACAAACAAACAAACAGAGGATTGAAGCTGAATAAAAATCGTTTAATAAGAAACTTTTTGTAAATCAGAGGTGTAAGGGGGACTTCAAGTCTATTCCACCCAATTATATAATATTATTGTTTAATCATTAGTCAATTCCTGTTTATTTTCTCAATTCCTAAAATGTAGAACACCACTTCATTGGTTTCGAGCGCCCCCTTCCACGTGAGCTTTGGAAAACCCGATGGATGCTCGTGCTCTCGGACCGCCCATCGGAGCAACACTGCCCTAAACCATGGTACATTAAATATTGTAGAAATTTGCGCGAAACAAATGCCAACCATGTGAAGCGGAATACACTCTGCCATGCATTTGTTTCACAAAGGGACCTTCAGGACTGTCCACCTCAGAAATTGTTTATACTTAGTGTACGTGAAGGTCTTCACTCGGACCTTAATTTCCCAAAGCAGTAAGACGCGCTTTTCAGCCAAATTCGAGAAAATAGACTTTGAAAAATTACCTTTATACTTATATTGAAAACCTTTATACAGATGTGACAGAAAGCAATGACAAACGAACAGCGTTGGTCAGTGCCTAGCGCTCCCGACTAGTAACCAATGAGGTCGTCAGTTGGCATCTCACTGCTAGCATTATTTATTTATTTTTTTATTCATTTGAATACCTACACCTTTCACATGCAAAGTTAATCAAATTCGTGCTAATTAACAGATATGCAAACAAAACATCCGTTATATGTATGGGTGTACGGTGTATACCGATGCTCCACCTCCCAGGAGATGGACATCACTTTCAATTAAAAACACACATCTTATTTTAAATTAACTCTTGCTTGAAACATCGTACTTTTTATTGCACATATTAAGTTTTAAACAGGAATATTTAAAATAAATTTGGGTTTTCGTACAAAAATAAAACGCGTAGAGTAGAAAATGGAACTTGCAAACGAGATAGTGGCGAACGGCTGTTAGCATAAAAAAAATAATTCCCAAAACAGTGAGATGCGAACTCACGACCTCATGGTTACTAGTCGGGAACGCTAAGCACTGGCCCACGCTGTTCGTTGATCATTGCTTTCTATCAAATGTATATAAGTGCATTCCACATTTTTCAAACTCGCTTTTCTCGAAATTGGCTGAAAAGCGCGTCTTACTGCTTTGGGAAATTAAAGTCCGAGTGAAGACCTTCACGTACAGTAAGTATAAACAATTTCTGAGGTGGACAGTCCTGAGAGGTCCCCTTGTCAGAGCGGCCAGAATCGAATGAGACAGGTGTACACCAAGTTCCCTTGATTCTCGGACACCAACCGCACATCGCGCAGTGTAAGAGCCCTTCCTTCGGGCGCTGCACAATGCATTATAAAATTACCATGACGAGTATGCGAGGTTCAGCATTAACTGCTGCTCTACAACCTAACCTAAGGAGCCGTTGGAAGATAGGAAAAAGAAAGGAAATAACGATCAGTGAGTGGAGCAGACCTCTGAGCTCGTCTGTCCCCTCTTCACTATTCAAGACTTCTATCCCCACTGGCTTACCTACATATAAGTACACGCAAGTCTGTAGCTGGATCAAAGAGGAGGAAACAGTAAGAGGAGACACTCCGAGCGGCACCTTTGAATTCGTTCGGTGACTTATCCCTTTAAATTGGCTGTACAGGCAGCTGAATATCTTCATCTTACTATCGCCTCTTGTTAATCCCTCCCCTTCCGACTACCGAATAGGACATTTAAATTGTCTGTATCATTACGACTCTTCCTAAAAGTGGTGTCTTCGCCTGAGTGTCGCCTTTTGGTATATCTACTCTTTGGCTGGATAACAGTTTATGTTCACCTGTTTCTCGTATGCTCGGCACACGCATGCTAATGTGAAAGTTGGCTTATTTCTTTCACGGGCAGTGGAAAGAAGAGGGAGGTGTGACGGTGGTTTAAATGTAACATAGCATTGGTTACCTGTCGACTAAACACATTTCAATATTCCCTTGTTTTTGACTCCTAAACGATCTACAGCTGATCAGTTGAACTACAGCGATTTTTGTATAGCATCCTACGACAAAGCTAGCGAATGGGAGCAGCGCATGGATTTCGCTTGACAGGACGGTGTCAAATGAAAGCTAAAATGCTGTGCACCGGATAAATGATTCGTAGACGAAAATTTAAATTTTTATATTATCCTTTATATCTTCGCGAATGTATTACCAATGGCTTGCTGAGATTTTCCCTGTTAAAATGATTCTAAACACGACGTATGCCTGCAATCAATTAATGATACATTCGCCATAACGAAAAATATAAAAATTTTAATTTTCCAGTGCTGTCTCATCGGACATGCGAGACGATCGTCTACATTCGTCATCGGTTATGCAATGTCCGTTTCCTGCCGTTTGCCGGTGTAGCGAGCTAACTGGTACCACGTGAACAAAACTAGTAGTGGGGATGACTGGTGAATGCTAATCCGGGGAGACAAGTGGACATACGTCCGGGGAGTACTGTAGTAGGCTAATGAAACACATTTATTCCAAATTATACAGGGTGGGGAGAAAATCGTGGTACAACCGTGCGAGGGGCGATTCTTTATGCGTAAATAAGTCAAAAGAGTAGGATAAATGAGGAGTAGTTTATCATTTCTGACAAACTATTTCTATTCATAATATGTTTATAAACACTACATCTTAAAATCGTCATAGCATTATTATAACATTATTAGAGCGTTTGAAGACGCGAAACATCGCGCAGCATTAGCTAGGGTTTAGGCATTTGTAATTTGACGAGCTCGAGTTTGTTTACGACAATTTCAAACATAATAAAATAAATAAACTTTAAAAAAAACAAACATGACGGACATAAGTAAAGTTTATTTTATTATGTTGGACATTGGTGGAAATGTTGCCCCTGTTACCGTAAAGAAAGTTGTGTTCGTGGAATTAAAAAACAGACATGACAAATAATTAACCTTTCCACTCGCTTGGTCAGATTGATTAATATGTATCTTCGTTAAGTCCGCGCGTACTTATCACTATCCTTAAACTTAATTTCTGCATAAAGAATCGCCTCTTGACCGGTTGTGCCACGTTTTATTCCCGCACTGTATAAGAGGCAGGGAATAATATCCTTAGATGAGTTAATAGCCTGGAACGAAGAATAAATACAATGAATCTCGTAATCGATTACTTCAACAAGTTCCATGCGTCCTGCTGACTTAATGAAAATTTTTGTTGGTGTCACGTTGTCATCAATGACCCATATTATTGTACAGAGTGTTGCATAGCAGACGGTACAACTGAAAGAGCCCCGATTTGATATGAAAAAATAAATAAGTCAAATTTGCTCATTGGCAGCATACTTGCTAACAAAATTAATTTTCAAAACTCATTTGGTAGACGCGGCAGAATTTATCAGTAAATGTGAAACGACTATAAGTTAATGAATCCATGCGCAAAAATAAGTTAAAATTGTAAAATAAACTGTTTCGAGTGGTGCTTCGTTTTCAAGAAAATCGATTTTGAAAATCCGTTGAAAATTCTGCCTTCAAATTCAGAGTAATAATTGATGAAATCTCTTACACTTTAATACGGCAGTATATTAGTAAAATTAAGACAAGATAATTATCATACTGCAAAGTAGCACTTCTGTCTATCAACACAGTTGCACGTACGCGCTTTCGCATAGATTCCTGACCCGTTCATTTCGCCTGGCCATCGCTGAAGCTCGAACAACATAATGTATCAAATTAAGAGTAAAGAAAACAAGCGAAACATCTTGTTGCGGCAGGGCAGTGTTCGACCAAAAGGAGAGCAAGACATTTTCGTGTTTTAAGGGAAGCACTTGGTTTAGGAAGCTGAAAAAAGGCGATTTTTGCGAAATTTTTTAACAATGAAAAATAAAGTCGATTTTTCCAAAACATTAGGGATATTTTAATATATATTTAATCAATACAAAAAAATTAATTGAAAATTTTTAAATTCATCGTGCCGAAATTGATTAATCATCTTTAAGTCTTTCATTTTTGCGCAAAAAAAAAATAAACCGAAGTTTTTCTTAATTTTCATGAACTTACATCGTCGATGAACTAAAAAAAGAAGAAAGTCTAAAATTGACAAATTATGGGACTTCAAAAGAAATTTTACGGTTTGGGGTAAAAATTTCGATGTTTTTATGCAAAACAAATATGGTTTAATTTAATTTTTTCATAAATGTTTTTAGGTCGTCAGAAATGGTTAGTTATTATTTAACTAAAAACACCCGGAACTAGTCGATCGGTCAAATAGTTATTTTTTTATATTTCTCATCAACTTGGAAAATGTTGTTTTGAGAAAGGAAGTTTTAAAGTTTACGGTTTCCGGCCGGGCGCATATATACAGCGCGACCCATAACTGCTGATACTTCGGAAACATTTCGAACTTCACTCTGAAAATTTAAAAATATATTCTCTAAGAGTATTAGGTACTATTGATTAAATTTTTTTAAAAATTCGGAAATTTCTACCCTCTAATCCAGGTTCACCCCTTCACAGTTAACGTACCGGCATTTTATATATGTATACCTCGTTATATATAACTAAATTTACTAAAATTTAACTCCTTCAACTAAAAATGTTAACGTAATCAATTAAAATAGAAACACCGAAATAGAAATGACCGATTAGTAAATAAAGGTCATATTTTTTGCAAATTGAATATCAGTAATGTCAATTTAATATGGGAAACAATGCATAAAAGCACCTTGAGGTAGTATTTAAAAAATTGATATTTTTATTTTTACTTTTAACGTAAAAAAAAATAAATGATATCCCCCCATGTACAGAATTTAGCCCTTCACTGATTTCTTCCAATAACATTTTCGCTGAATGACGACATATGTGGGTATAAAACTCAGAGATAAAATAAAACAGTACAAATAACATATAAAACTAAATACTGAGTATTATAAGATTTGTTCACTTCGATGTTACCTCTAAGACTTTCAAAATGCTACTGTCTTCTGATAAGTAATTTTATAAAAGGGCAGTAGAGAAGGGATACATGTTTCTCATCGAAAAACGAAACAAAATGAACGATAGAAAAGAAAAATTGATTAAACGGATAATATAAGAATTGTCATAAATTCAAGTGGGCGAAAGAAACAACAATTAATGCAGAATTTTAAAACTATTATGGGTCAAAATCTCGGAAATATCTCGGAAACAAAGGTCAGCTTCGTCATTTCGTCGGTGATAGTGCAAAACCGCGTACAAGCAGTTTGTAAATACCGCGGATCTGCAAAAGTAGCAAAATTGAGATTTCGCGCCCACGGTTGCCAAGCGCTGTTTCGCTTTTTTTAAAAGTCACACCATTGATGTTAGTATTTATTATAAGGAGGGCTAAAACTGTCCCAAAAATGTTCAGTCAAAGAAATCCCTTAAAATGGCTAAAATATTAAGTTTTCTCTTCCTCCTGTAAAATCGGTAGAATGCAGATCCGCGGTATTTACAAACTGCTCATACGCGGTTTTGCATTATCACCGACGATTTGATTTGTCCCATGCTGACGCATACGCTGCCATGAACGCGTACTGTAGCAGCAGTTTTTCGCGAATATCTCGGAAACGAGGGTCGAGTGGCGGTAACATGTATAGGAAAAAGTTGTTTAGAATTGTGTCCCCGACAACATATCCAAAAATCATTGAAATCGGTGAGGATGGAAAACTTCTAAATAATTACCGAAAGCCTTCATTCGTTTCTTGATAACACGCAGCAAGAAAATAATGCAAATAACTTTTGTAAAAATTAGAATATACACGCGGTTGCGTTGCATAAAAGCAGGCTTTATTTACACAGCGCAAAACGAAAACTATTAAAGCTGAGTGGGCATGTCGAAATGCATGTCTCGCGTTCACATAAATTCGTGCCAGCAATGACGTTGGAATTCGTCGACTTATGCATCACGAGAACGGCCGATTAAGTATTAAAACTTATATGGGAGCTTCATGACATACAACTCGTTGCATCGTCCATGGGGACTGCTGTTTTATTCGTTGGACAGGGTGACAAAACATTTAGAGGAACTACGAAATTTCTAATGCTAATAAGAATCTACTTTTTATTTATATTCTGCAATAAAAGAATCCATAGCCACAAATGATTCGTTTAATATCAGAGGCCATAACTGTTATAATCTAAATTTTAAATGTCATGGCATAATAGATAATATATTTCTTCAAATGATTTTGGTTATTAATGACCATTATCGATAATGGATATCGGTTTCGGTTACGAATAACAATTGTTGATAACAGGATTTCAGGATTTTTTTTGGTGGCGGTATAACCAATATCGATTGAGGGATTTCTTTTTTGGCTACAGTATATATAGGTTTTTACAATTTCGATCTTAGATTCGTAATCAGCGATCTCGAAAGCTTTAGTATATTCATTTTTGTATAAATCAAAGGTCACCTTCATCTTTTAGCCAGGTTTTCTCGATTTCCAGAAATTATTATTTGAAAATCTTAATACTGATTTTACGCATTAGTTAATAAAATGTATAATTACTACTTATCCGCTTTTAATGACTGACACATATCAATTCTATTATTCATTGTATACCGTTTATATTTACAAATTACTAGTAATATCAGGTAATAAAAGTTGATGATGGTCGAAAGTCACAAAAATAAAACTCCCGCCATTGCTATTGTTTATCGGTAACTATATAAAATAAATCGTTCCATCGATATTGGTTATACCGTAACCGAAAAAAATCCCAGAATCAATATTGGTTATGACATAACCAAAATAAATGCCCGTCATGGATAATGGTTATTCGTAACCAAAATAAATTCTCGACATCGATAATGGTTATTCGTAAACGAAAATAATGCCGGTCATTGAGAATGGTTATTCGTAACCGAAAACAATTTCGGTTGTCATTAATGATTATTCGTAACCTTAGAGCATATAAACATGGAGGAAGCATGCAATGGGCGAAAATGTAGACGGCGGTAAAAAGAGAAAAATATACACTGGGGACACCCTCTCTCTTTCTAACGCCAGACACAATGTTTTTTTTTTGATGTTAGAAAGAGAGAGGGTGTCCCCCATGTATATATTTTTCTTTCTACCGCCATCTACATTTTCGCCCATTGCATACTTCCTCCATGTTTATATGCACTAAGCTCGTAACCGAAAACGATTTTGATCGTCAATAATGGTTACTAGTAACCAAAACAGATAAATCTTAATATTTTTTAATCACATCATTTTTCGAAAAATTTCTGCAGAATTTACTGACGATTGACTTCCATTTGAATAGAAATGAACTTTATCTCAGGTGTTGTAACGGTTCCGAAAATAACTGTTTCAAACTGTTATACATCGGTTCTGACTCAAACAGTTATGAAGAACCGATACTCTGAATAACTGTTATAAGGAACCAAATTTCTGGCTATATACAGCATCTGTAAATTAAGTATTGAAAAGAGAGATTCTAGATAGAGAGGCTCAGCGATGATCTTATAAACAAACGCGAAGAGTGATTCTCTGGGTCGGATGCTTTAAGACCAATAGGCCAGAGTCACTTGTATTCCTGAGCTTGTGGCGAGCACATTGAATTTAATAGAAAAAGTATTATATTTAGCAGCAAGACACGTTGTCGTCCTCGAGACACTGTCTTTATTGAAAAAAAAAAAAATAGTTAATAATCTTCATAATTAAGTGTTCGTAAGTATTTTGAAACGTGCAACGACAGTATGAAAATGCGATTTATAGTTAGTTTTCTTCAAATATATATACACATGTATAGATGATTCCTCTTCATTGAATTTCCAAAAACTTTGATGGTACATCATGTCAATATTTCTATCTTGTAAATTTATCATTATCATCTATATATATATATATATATATATATATATCTTGTACATTTATCCAGTTTATAGAAGGTGGCCCTTTATTAGTAGTACAATATCGAAGAAAATGTGACAAAATTTTCAATTTGGAGCTGTGCTTAAAAAATAATGTGCATTTGACTGACAATTGGCAGAATACAGCAGTAAATTTGGTACAATTGTGGACGAAATTAATCCCCGTGCTAAAATTTGTCAAAGCTAAAAAATATTTTTTTTTTCATTCGAAATTTGGTTTCTTAAAAAATTGGTTTTAAAGACGGAACCGATACTTAGATCAAAAACATGCGTGGTTGGCGAATATTTAAAGTAAATTTTCAAAAACAAAACTGTGAATCAAAAAATGTCATTCTATATTTTCGATTTATTTTTTCATGATAAAAGAAACCTGTTCTCAGTTCTATCACCAATAACGCAGCACATCACCCTGTATACCATTTGTTCCACTAAAACGGCGCAAAAATTCTAAAGAAAATAATGAGAATACGACAGCTCGATTTTATTTTGACGTTCACATCGATTCTGGAATTTGCAGACGAGTGGTTATCCTATCTTGTTCCAAATTTCTAAACGCGTATGAAAATAACTCTTTAGACACAAATGGCCCTAGTACTTTCAGTGTGCATATAGTTTCAAGGATTAAAATAGCTCCGTATTTACATACACCGCAATAGTCCTCCAAACAAGGTTTTCGATTTTACTGTTATTCGAGGAATTTAATAAAAATTGGAATGTCGTTAATTACAAACTGGTTCGGAAGTGTGACTGAGTGTCACTGGATTATATGTCCTTTTTTATCAAAACATCGTACAGCCTAAAACCACGATGACGCATGTGGTATTTTGCGTAGAATTTTCTTACAAGACAAATATATTATGAGCTAAAGGATACAGTGGTCCATAATTTGCAATATTTTTAAGAAGCAAAATTCGATAAAGCGAATTTTATTCTTCATCCATGTTACTTAATTAAACTTTGATAATTGATTTTGCCCACTTCATTTGATTGGGAAATATATTTTTCGCATTATACGAAAAAATTGAATGATTAGTACATAATAAATAAACTTGTGTGTGAATTTACCCGCCCCAAAATGTCAATTATTGAAGCTTTTCAATAGCTAAAGCGTGGCAAGTCTAATACTGATTATACTAATATTCTACTAAAGTTTGCGTAGATAAGAAATATTACAAACGTGTAAAACATTGCCTCGTCTGCGTACATATTTCAATATATAATACGAATTCAAAATCTGTAATAATCTTCAACATCTACTTCGTTTAACACTAAAACAAAACTTCTACTTTTATTAAATCTCGATGCACGTAGTAGATATTTAATCCCGACACTCAATTTTACGAGCAATCCCAAATAAATTTGGAGGCGTAATTGGGTTAATTATATCAATTTTAATTTTAATAATTTTAAGCCCATAAACCATGCGGTTATTCTCATATATAAAATAGTTTATTTTTAAATATCTTCCCAAAACAATTCTCGGACGTCGATCGATCCGTTGAATTAATACAAACCAAAGACGCGCCAAAGTAGAACATGGGAAATTATATGTAAATGTTGCAATCATAATACTCAAGAATGACGCAATGATTAACCTGTAAACAACACGTATTGCTTATTCAATGTGATTGTTAAAATCACACTGCGAGCAATGGATTACGTAAATTCAGACCAAATAAAAAAAATAACTGATTGTGCACGTGTCAGAGCGGTAGCATCACGCCACACGCGAAAAAAGCATATGGCGGCTGGTTGGCTACGAGAAATCGATGCGTGCGCAGATCAGCTCATTGTTTGAGCGATGTAACGGATAAGCTGTTCATAGCTCGGAAAAAAAACAGCCGTTGCTCCTACAAATGACAACTGAGAACCGGCGGTAAACCCTCGTTACGTTAAACATTTAGCAACAAGAAAAAATTGTTTACAATTGTTTTACATTCGAATAATATACGATCTGATAAATACGAGTATGCCAAATTGCTTCTAGTCTCCGTTCGAAAATCAGCAGCTCACCGAATCTGATCTTGGAACGATATCGTTCTTTGCTAGAATTATTAATTTTACTACGCGAAAGTGATTCTATTTATGATTATTACGTCTTGAAAAAGTTGACACGCGCTTTTACATAGGCGCATATAACGGTAAAACGGACTTTGTACCTATAGGACGTTCCCTACCTAAAGCCACTGCCACTTCAGAAAAAAGAATTATTTCATTATGTCAAGTGGCTGTGATCTCAATCGGCTCGCAGCGCCACGATTACAATATATTACTCGTAATTAACGTGATAATTTTAGAAAAATCCTTGACAACCAAATTCTATCTTTAGAGAGGTATTTTAAAATTTAAAAAATCAGGTGATTCTGATTTTTTTACGAAGCAACTTTTATTCATTAAACACTATACACGTCAGATTAAATCGTGCCCGAAACTGTTGAACCGGCGAATTACAAATGGAAACAAATCTTAGGTAAGTTAAGGCCACGCTACGTATGCCGAATTAATTATTGGTCACGGACGTCAAAACACGAGAAGTTGTATAGAAGTATTCAAATTCATTTTTTCTCGAGGGACAGATTTTGATAAACACGAGACACCCGAATTTTAATTACTTATAGATACGAGGTAACCGGGCGACTTTGTGCTTCGAGTGGACGTGTTCACGGCCGTCCTTAAAATTCTGAAATCTTTACAAAGAAACGCTAAGTGGAAGAAGTTTGAGCGCCGCGACACTATGGGCCATGTTTTTGCGGGTCGATGTTCATATGATTTTTAGTAGCCGTTTACCTTGAATATGTAAGTCCTGAATTCGAATTCCAACACGCAGCGAACTCTACAATAGTGTACATGTATGGACACGCACCTACGTGTGTATGGACACCAAAGAGATACCACACGACACAACTTTCTCTATGATTAAGTACTGCTTTTATCGCGCACGGGCGCAAGAAGAACGAGGAAATGGAGAGGAATAATCCAACGAGGAAAACGACAGGCAGGTACAAGAAAAACGATACTTACAATTCGCCAGAAATACCGTCGATACAATCTTGCTTGATTGCATACTTTCCTTGACCTGTCGAAACGCGGACTCGATAAACAAAGTCATCGAAAGGCATACTAGGCAATAAGTACCATTTTTAAATATATATTTAATTATGTTACACTATTTGTGGGACATTTTGTCCCTTGAATTTTATTTTGCAATCATGTCAAATATATTAATAATAAGAAATTTAAAGTATTCCTCAATTTTTTGTTTATTATTACTCATACAATCATTTAGTACGTTTTATTGAGGAATACTAGTATTACGTAAAAGAATGATAAAAGTTCATATGGGGTACCGAGTGCATTACGTTAATTTGCATTTCACTGGGGCAACTATAAACCTATTTACTTTACATAATCCGGCCAATTGGGTTCGTGCAACCCGATTACCATTTCACTTCAAAAATGTTTAATTTTACATCCACTCGTTTGTTTTTTATTTTTTTTAACGAAGTTCTGTTTAACACTACCCATAGTTAATAAAGATAGTGTGTGACTGGCGCCAGAATAATGAAGAAGATATGTGCGTATAAAAAACGATCTGTTTTCCACCAGTTTCGGTATTATTTAACCCTTTCGTCGTGGCGCGCACATGCAGAGAATATCCTAAAATGTGGAAGTTGTACCATTTTCGTGTACCAAAGTATTTAACCGTGCAAATCTTTTTAATATTAATTACGGAGGAAATTGATGTAAAGTTGACGTTTTTTAAGTGTCAATTTCCTTACCAGAATGTCGATGTTTCTGAATTTGTGTAGATATTTATAATTTTGTATTTCATGTATTCCAAATGTGTATAATCTCAGATTAATAAATACTTTTCGAAAGCACAACCAAAATCATACTGTAAAGCTTAAAATAGAGGTACCTAATATTTCAAGTTCTTATTAAGTATTTGAACGCAGAAAGCGTCTACTAATACTCCGGTAAAAATAGGCTGCCACTTTTGGTTACTTTAGCTGTTATTGATACAGTAAACACAAGAGTGCCCTGTGTATGCAAATTCGGAGGAACGTCATAACAACATTTCTCGTTATTTTTGCATAGTTTCTGTTCTATATTACTCTTTAATTGTTAAAGTTTGTATGGGCAGTTATACTGACAACATTAAATAAAGAAAACTCATAAAATAGGAATAAAAATCGTTAATAAATTATTGTCACCACAATCGTTACAGAAAACACATATTTCATAATTGTTTACTAATACTTATATAATGTTAATCTTTACATTTATAAATTCAGACTTTAAAAGATATAAATTATACTTTATTACACATAAACGCGTATGATTGCTTAATATTTATGAAACCCACACGTACAAATAGTACTACTTTAATAACTTTATTATTTTATTGCGAAATTTCAATATTCCAATGTTAATGTTATTGCGTTATTTCGTTACTGTGTTATTTTATCACTCTGTTATGTTATATAATGTTTAGAGCTAACCAATTTATTATTTATGGAATACTGCGTAATTATTAGTACAAAATTATCATACATGATTTTTCTGCACCGAATGCTTGCTATTTTATTTGTAATATGTCTTAAGTTTGTTAATAATACTGTCCATATAATATTTGACTACTAAGAATATTAAAAAAAAAATTAAATGTTCAAAAATATTAAAAAACACCGAAGTTACGAGGTTTCTTCCGTGATTCCTACGTACAGCGCATCACTGTGCCGCGGGTGGACGATAATTAATCGCAGTTTTTCGTAAAAAGTATAACGACAATAATCGTTCTAAAATGTTTTATAATATATAAGATCCGTGTCAATGACTTACAAGTTAAAAAAAAAAAAAAAACAGGCACAATATGTTGAATGTAATTTGTAAAAAATATTTTTTCGCTGAAGAATTAAGCAGCGAACGTATGTATGCCAAGATCGTTTAAATACGTTGACTCGACAATAAATAGTTAGACATGCAATTTGTGCGGCAACGCGGAGTCGAAAACTGCAGGTTACAAAGTCACATACGAAACAAAACGATGTCTACGATAATAAAGACTCACCGAAGTATGGGGTCTTGCGAAGAAATATTTTATAAATATTAAGACACGCGACTCGTTCGAAAACATGTGATAAGAAGAGTAAGAACGATCATAAGACTTGAAAAATAGAAATTATCCAAAAATGAGGAAATATTCACCGGCCCATTATCGTTAGCGATAATATGAAATGACCTCGAGCACGTGTAGAAGTACGAAATTATAGTGTAACCCATCGCTTGTCACACAGAAGTTATCGGGTGCATTATCAAGCTGCCTAGTAAATAGCGTGGCGTGTGAACGTTAGTAATTTTGGGTACGGTTAATCGTAACCACGTGCGTTTCTCAAACATGCTGCGTAACTTATGTTTACGGGAATAAGGGGGGGGGGGGGCACCGTCGCGCAATGTCGATAAAAACTGTTACACGCACGCGGTAGAGTATCCTACGCGATTAGCTCAGAGTATTTATCAAAACGTCCATAGAAATATTCCTGAAATCGCGATGCAACTATTGTAGATATCGGATATTTTTTTTACCTGAAACTCCATTACCGGCAAATCATATCACGTGTTTAATTCTAAATGATATTATTGTGCTACAAAAATGTTCGCGAGTTTCGCGGTAATGCAAACTCGTGCAAATTCAGTTACTAGTAATTAAAATATTGTTACTGATTAGTCACGTTGGCGATGTTTCTTCGAAATTAATTTAAATTACTGGATTTCAGTGTCATTCGTGTACTGTCGAACGTTTGTTTACTTTATAACGGAATTGGGGTGGGAATATAATTGGATTTGCACGTATAATTTTCGCATCTTTAAACGTGGCAATTTATTGTAAAATATGGTGTTACAGGAGAATTCGCTATTTTCTTTCTTTATTTCTTTCGCTTTGTTTTGAAGAGTGTTCACGAACCGTGAACCCGGCTTGTTAATACATTTATGGAATTGTGAATTAGAAAAAGCAATTAATAAATGACCATGGCCAGAATAATAACGACAACATGAAGGTATCCTTCACAAATGTCACTTGCGCGATTAAACAAAACAAAACAAAACCATAAGACACTAGAAAAAAAAGAATACCATAACGTTTCGTCAAAAAGATAAAGTAGACTACAAATTTGTAAAAGGACAACCTTTCACAAAATATAATTAAAACTGTAAAAATATAAGTACACCGTAAATAATTAATTGTAGGGACGAACTAATGCATTTTAAAGCTAATAAAATTTAATCCACTTTAAGGCATGACAGAGAACACATACGAAAAAGAGTAAGCGTCTAATTGAAGGGAACGTACAAGATAAAAAAACATCAGATAAAATGATATCAAGTGCATAAAGTACTATGCCATTATTGTAAGGAATGTTAACAAGGTACGAACGGAAGGTTCACACAGAAGCATGAAACAGAGTGATTGAAATGAGAATTAAAATTTAAGCATGCAGACAGTTCTTGTGTTACGCGGTTAACACATATCAATCGGCAGGTTCAAACTTTCACGGGCGGTTTCGATTCGCGGAGAGTAAAATGAGAGGAACGAACGGTTCCACTGTCATCCCATGTCGGAAAAGTGACAGAAATTTTACACTAATGTGAAATGTTCGACAATAGGGGGCTGCGATAGTTGCAGAAAGGATGAAAATCATGACGATATACATACCTGAAGGAGGGCCGAGGATGTGGTGATTGAGAACGAGTCGATGGAGGAAGAAGGCACAAGGTGGATCACACAGGATCGTTGTTTTACTTCGTTTGTGCACACGGAAAGACAGAGACTCGCACTAATAAGCGGGCAGTCGCGGCTGCCTGCTTTAAGTGGGCATATTCGTCGAACACGGTGGAACAAGGCTGACTCTCAGTGGGAATGGTTTTCACGCACGCCGCCGGCCCAGCAAGATGCAAATGGTAGAACACGCCATCTTTAGTTGGCCTAGCACGCAAGCGCCTACCATGGCCCCATCGTACGGTTCATCTTGCTACTAAACCTAGGGGAAATACTACCGGCCCATGATGATTATTACGTAATTTCACTAGGGTAGATGTCCCTATTACAGAGCTTTTATATTTAAATAAGCCGTTGTTGCGAGCCGGCGCGATCGGCGCTGATGGCTAACGCAAAGAATAACCTCAATGCATCAACTTCAATATTGCATATGCAACTGAAAATCAAATATTTTTGTATTAATTTTCTGTAGGACACATATCATTCATACATTAGTGAAAACATACGTTTCGAAAATATACATTTCAATGAAAATAAAAACGATGAATCGTAAATGATGAATTTGAAATATCCTGCAGCGCTGCTTTTTAGGGATTATAAATTCCTTGCGAGGAATTGGAACGCGAGTTGATGCCCGTCGGACGCTATAGCACTCTGCTCGCAAAACGCTCAATTTATAATAAAACTACACTGAAAGGGAACATTTAAACATTGAACAAGGATATAAACTTTAATGCTTTTGGACAAAAACAGAATTTAAACTAAATATAAATTCGGAGTTCTCAGGATTTTATCCCAGATAGCACCCCTCGTCTTAGAGACGTCTAGTTTATATCTATTTTAGGTCTGAACGTCTTGATTTGTAACAAGACGTCTTTAAGACGTCTTTAAGACTTTACCAGACGTTGTGCTATCTGGGTATAGAGCTATTGAGAGCTATCTTCGTTTCTATCAGAAACAACCAATCCAAGTGATTTTCTGGCACCAGTGCAGAGTCAGTGCGAGGTACCGAATTCGCTATTACCCAGATAGCACACCTCGTCTTAGAGACGTCTAATTTATGTCCATTTTATGTCTGAACGTCTTGATTTGTAACAAGACGTCTTTAAGACGTCTCTAAGACGCCTTTTGGACGTCTTTAAGACGTTACCAGACGTTGTGCTATCTGGGTAATAACGCGTCACAGCACAGCCGACTCTATTACTAGCCGCGCTGTACAACGTGGCAACACCGCTCATGTCAGGATCGGGATTTCCAATAGTGGACTTTTGTGCTCAGCATTTTAATTGATTTTAATTAACGTTATTTTGTGATATAAAATTATACTCATATACAGTACTTCTAATTATGTATAAGGAATACATAAATATCATAACTATTGTAAGTAGAACTAATACAGAAGTATACTAATATTTATAAATGTGATATATATTTTGTGGACTCTCGGAATAGTTTGGTGTTGCGATGCATTATATTTGAAATATTTACAGAGATTTCAAGAAACTATAAGTGTGAAACAAGTTAAAACCATCTTTGAACCAAGTTGAAGGATTTAAAAATTGATAAAGGTATGTATAAGTTACCAGAGACCTAAAATATGTGTAGACAAAATTATTGGTACGAAGCGAAACAGGTTAAGTGCCCGTGGAAAAGAGGTTAGCATAATTAGCGATTGAAAGGAACAATTATGCAGTTAATTATAAAATCGTGTTAGAGGATAGCAGGGTTTGAAACGGTTCCGAAAATAACTGTTTCAAACTGCTATATATCGCTTCTGACTGAAACGGTTATGAAGAACCGATATTCTGAATAACTCTTATAACGAACAGAAATTTCTGGCTATATCGATTTCGGTTACGGTTCTGCAGAACCGATATTATATCGGTTCCGTAACGGTTATATATCGGTTTTATAATAGTAATGAATTCCAAAATATTTGCGACCAATGTCACATTTTTTTAATGGAAATTCGGTTTGTTTATAAGTGTTTTTATCGCTGGGCCTCTCTGTGTGGTGTCTATTTTTTCAAAATTCCATCAGTGCAGGAAAAGCCGAAATGAATGACAGCATCTGTAAATTAAGTATTGAAAAGAGAAATTCTAGATAGAAAGGCTCAGCCATGAAGGATTTTATAAACAAACGCGAAGAGCGATTCTCTGAATCGGAGGGTTTAAGACCAATGAGTCAGAGTCATTTGTATTCCTGAGCTGGTGGCAAGCACGTTGAATTTAGTACAAACTGTATTATATTTCGCAACAAGACACGGTGTCGTCCTTGAGACACTGTCTTTATTAAAAAAAAAAAGTTAATAATTTTCCTAATAAGTTTGTACATATTAGAAAAATTATTGCTGTTAGTGTTAGCAATACTTTAAATGAAGTGTCAAATGAATATTAGTCATAGTGCATAACAATTATTAGTGATATCTAAAACCATATCGACATAATGGGCCGAACTAAATGCGACCTTGTTCGTAAGTATTTTGAAACTTGTGGTGACAGCATGAAAATGCGATGTATAGTTGGAAGTTGCTCTACAATAATTTCGGTATATATATACGATTTACTTTGTTTAAATTTTTAGACACTTAAGGGGGCACCGTCACATTAATAAGGGTTTAACTTATACGTAACTTAAAAAAAAATTATTTCAAACAAGTTTTGAGAATCAATTTATTCTTCACAAATGTATTATTTAATCATAATGTAAAAGGCACTTACGCATGGTTGAGGCGAGCCCAGCCCGTAGAGAGAGTTTACTATATAACCGATATATAACTGTTACGGAACCGATATAATATCGGTTCTGTAGAACCAGAACCGAAACCGATATAGGCCAGATCCGTTTTCACTCGTAACTGTTTCAAGATTATTTCGGTTTTCGTAACTGTTTCGAGAACGGAAACCAATATCATAACTGTTTTCAACCCCTGGAGGACAGTATTAAAATTGTGGAAAATTTTCTCACCACCCTAGGGGTATTTACCATGGCGCGTTACCTTTTTTTTTTATTATAATGCAATTTAATAATTTTATATATTGCAATTTAATTTTTTAGCAACAGAATGGGACCCATTTTAATGGAGTCATCTACAACCGGCAGAATATTTTGTTGGTGTCCAATTTCTACGAGGAATAGCAACTATTTATTTTTCCGGTAATTCCTCATCTTTGGGGAATAAAAATATAGAATTATAATTATTATCTTTTAAAGTACCATTATAATTTCCCTTGCAATTCTTGGTAGGAAGACATGAATTCAGTATGGTAGAAGAAAAGGAAGGAAGAGTAAAAATAAGCGACACAGAGGAATGTCAACTATGCAACATGGGAAGAAGGGAGATTCTAAAGCATGTTCTGTCTGGATGTCCCCAATATCAACAAAGGCATGCACAAAAGGTTAGGGAAAAAGAGTTCCCTGAAGTATTAAATATTAGGAACATCGAGGAAGCAAAGAATATGTTTTATTTTGTAGTCAGTCATAAAAATAAGAAAACTCGCGCTAATTGAAATGTACACTCAGCTCAAACGATTGTGGCCGTTCGAGATTCGATTGCATTCGAGCTTACCAGGGTCCGCTTTTTCACATCGCTAACATCAGGGGTGTGCATTTCCTATATAACTGTTGGCAAAATTTAGTTAGAGGCACTTTTCACTAGTGCCGCTAGGATCAATAAAGTTGAAAGAATTTGGTACCAGATGGCGCTGTTGAGATTATTTTGTGGCGGCAAAATTGAATTCTGGAATAATGGTATTGGTTACAAGAGAACATATGGAACCCGCACACGCCGATTTTAATGGAGCTTTTGTAAGATGTTGTTCTCAAAATATTTTTCTGAGAACTACTTCATACAAGAGCCCCATTAAAATCGACGTGTGCGGGTTCCACATGTTCCCTTGTTAGGCAAATTTATTTAAAATGGGAAATAAATTACTGAAATATAAATTTCATTTTTATTCTTTATTTTATTAAGAAATTATTATTTTGATTCGTATTACGCGAATTCATTGCTGCACAATACCCCTGCACATATATTCTAACAATTGTTTTAATAACATGGTCCATAATTAAATCTTTGTGGCATTTCAAATTAAAGCAAATGTGGTTTGCACACAATATTGTTATAATTTTTAATATATTTTGGGCCTCCTTTTCTGAATTGATTACATAGGCCGTAATGTTGTAAATTTTTTGGACAACTTCCAAAAACTCTGCTTTATAAGAACTTTTCCTAGAGTCATCTATTTCAATTATTTCTCCAATGCAGGTTTGGCACTTGTGTTTAGAAATTGTTTTTTTTTATTACATTTCCAATATTTATTATCACATCAGTGCTGACTTCGTGTTCCAAAATATTGCTATTTTCGAGTTCCTGCATATAAATTGGATTTTCCACAACTTCTGCTGTGTTTTTAGTCGTTGTTAATAATTCCTCCAACTGTAGCAATGACGTCTGAAATGTTTCAGTACAATTGCTTCCTAGCGAATGTTTTCCCGAAACATGTTTAACCATAACTGCAATATAAGACTGTTCAAATTGTTTTGGTGATAAGTAATTTAATCGGCATCGATGCTGCCTTATTTGTCCAAAGAAATTCTCTAACGAATCTTGATTCAAATTACGTGACGCATATTGACTCGTATATTTTAAAATTTTTTTGGACACCAAGATATACACTCGAAGGGTCAATATAAAATTGTTCAGGGACGGAGGTACTATTTTGTTGGGACATCCCTTTTGAACAAAATGCATGTTCTCTAACGCTTGTATATGCACTTTCCAAAATGCGATGTGTCCTGATTGCTTTGAAACGGGTCCTTTCAACCGCTATGAACAGTCGTTAGTTCGTATGCGACCTCCATTTACACTATCAAATAATGTATCGAAGAATTTACATAGTCTAGCAGTTCCAATACTATTTACATCTCATTTATATTTTCCATTTGGATGTTCTTCTTCTGTAACAAATTAGTCTTTTATAATTTGTGCAACAAATATGAATGTAACACAATATAATTTTATTTACAAGAAATTATAATCCCAACACTTACTATTTTTGGCCATTGAAAATATAGCCACAGCCATGGAATTACTCAAGACTTGTGTGGCATATGCCACTTTCATCTTTTTTCGTTGATCGGGATTTATATGATGTGGCTTGATCTTTCCCAACATCTTTATTTCTTTCAACTGGTCTTTACAGTCATCGATTTTATACGCCGCAATAACGTCCCTCCATGTTGCTTTTAATATAGTTTCTTGTTGCACCCATATTAAGTCTTTTGTCAATAAATTATTCCTTATTCTTTTAATAAGGTGGGGAACATCATGTAAAGGCACTACTTCATAGCTCCCAATTAGCACACATCGTTTTGGTGACATATTCCTTTGCAAATAATGTATTCTGCTCTCTTTCACTAAACTTTCGACTGCGGCCCGATTGGTCGAGCCCTGGTCCCGTATTAATGAAATGATATTTAATTCTGCAAAATAAAATATATATATTATAATATAAACTTGAAAATAGTTTAATATTATTTCATTATATATCATTTTTCTTTCAATTTCAAAGTGATAAAGCTCATCTTTACATACCAGTTTGAAAATTTATAGTTTGTACTACATCCTTAATAACCTGTTTTAATTCCAGAGATTTTGTTGTAGATTTACAAAATGAATATAGTATGGCTTGTTTCCAATGTCCAACTACCGCCTTGATCATGAATACTATAACGTGGTCTATAATTAAACTATAATTTATCGCTGGATTCGTCGTACTCCATATAAGGTATTAATGACATTTCATCAAATATCGGGGAGCACAACTTGTCCGTGGGTTTTAATTTTTGCGCCATTTTCTTCAAACTGGAAATGACACACGGGTTCATCCCGCTTTCAATGGGTATCATGTGTAACATTCGGTTCATGGTCCTTCTAGATGGCAATTGAAACCATTTTGATAATAGTTGGTACCCTGCCCCTGATGTTTTATATAAAGCCAAACTCATTAACTTTTCGTGGAAAGAAAAGCGTTGACCTTTCGTAGCTATGCGTTTTCTCAAAAGTTGCTGTAAACAAAACTGAACTGTGCCTTTAGGAAGGCTTGATTACTCATAATTACAAAACTTCTTCGTTAATTGTAATCTACTCTTAAGCGTAGCATTCCTAAGCTGATAAACACTAGTTTTTTTTTAATTTCTAATTTGTTTATACAAATATTTTGCCTTGGGTGTTAATTGCGCAGGCTTAATTATAAGTGGCATGCTTAATCTAGGAGGAGAATCTATAAACAAAAACAAGTCATGTTAATAATCAAATTTGTATAATTTATTATGTGTAAATTCATTAAGCACATTTTGCATATTGATGACATAGTGCATAAATATTGTATGTCCATTTTTAGTGTGTTTGTGAAAAACAGGTTTAAGCATGTCAAGAACTATTTGTTGCATATAAAAACTCTAATTACACAAAAAGTGGACATACAATGTGCACTACACTGTTCTCCACATTACAGCGTACTCGGTCACAAATTGGTAGGGGCACTCTTATATGGTGCAAACTGAAATGTTTTTAACTTACATTGACAACCTTGCATTATCAAAGGTAATTCATTTCTTTGTGGATTGAGCACCTGCTCTCCCATAACTGGTAATATTACTGTTGACGCTGATGCTGTCGACTCTGATGCTGTCGACGCTATATCAGTGAAAGGAATCCTTTTGTTACGCTATCGCTTGAACGAAGCCACAGAAATGTATATAATCGATAGTTAAATCAGAAGCGAAATTTAAAATCCTTTTGTAGTGAAAGATAGACATATGATAATTAGATTCGAAGCGAACGGCAAATCTGGAAGGTCTTAAGCAAGTATGAAACGGGGGACAAGGAAGAGTTTATTGTCAAGATTCATAAACACGTAGAGCGCGTTGTGCCCTTCGAGGGTTTTTCCTTCCACATCTGCGTGCCAAATTTCGTCGAGCGGGCAGCTGCTCGTCTCGTAAAATCATTTAAAACTCTGTCCTCCCTTTCAATAATTGCCGATGTCCTGTTAGGGTAAAAACTCAGCTCGAGAGCAACTGAAAGTCATAAACCATGCGCGGGCGACGTCGTCTTGACCCTGGGGGTTGCGCTTACCTACCTGCTAGATATGTATGTACAGTACGTACCCTATGTAAGCTATGTACTCGGAAAGCGTGCCTTGACCACCAGCCGAGAGTGGAGGGAAAACGCGACGGAAGGGCCAAGGACGGAGAGGTGGCTGAAGGACAACCCTCTGACGAAGCTTCAAGGACAACACCGTCTTGATTGGACGAAGAGATCCGAAGAGGGAGTCGGAAGAACGCGCCAAAATTAGAGGAGTAAGGCGCTCGGAGGCGACAAGCGAGGAGTTAATTTGTAAGAAGTCAGATCGAACTTGTTCGCAAGACAGTTAACGTCCAGCTACGAATAAATCCAAACATAGAACTTAAATAAAAGTGTTTCTTTTACTTTCTCGTCCAGCATTGAAATTCCCGCGCATACCTACTCGCGAGCTGAGTGCTTCAGCGCTCCACGGGCACGGGCCCACGTCGTCCTATAGATATTCCCACTAAAAATACGTAACACTTTCGAAGAACACCAAGGAGGATGCCTTCGATAATCTGCGTAGTACTTGAGACGCCATTCAGGCGGCGCATGTAGTTCGTTCTCAAACATGGCTGCCCCCTTTGTGGCTTCAGACGCTGTATGAGGCGATGCCGCATCCAGTGTTATATATCAGTGCCTGTTAGGGTAAAAACTCAGCTCGAGCGCAGCTGAAAGTCATAAACCGTGCGCGGGCGACGTCGTCTTGACCCTGAGGGTTGTACACAATAATTTTCTCTATCCAGAGGACCCAATATGGCGGATGCGCATACTCACCTCTTTAGTGCTGTAGTGTAACTTAATTTAATTTAATTTTTTTAATCAGAATTATAATTATTAATAAATTGGCACTTCTTCATAACCTATACGTAAAATGTATTATAGGTTAGTTGTTTTCATTTCAGATATACGACATTTACGATACATTTACGCCGTTTATGACATTTAGGACATTTAAAACACGTGTCTTGTATAAAATAGAAATTTCGTGTCTTTACACACCACTGCCGGTGAGTAGTAGGGCTGTGACTATTTGTCATGTTTTTCGGTATTCGAATATTCGAATACTTCAGTTGCTCAAGTATTTGACGAATATAATTTGAATATCCAAGTATTCGAATACTATTCGAATATTTAAGCATTCGAATACTATTCGATTATTTAAGTATTCGAATACTGATGTATTCGAATAGTATGGTGTGAAGTATAAATCGGGTTCTTTAGGTTCGTTTTTTTACAAGCTTTTATTTAGTTTCAGTTGTGAGTTCGTTAGTTTGTCAGGGTGAAATCTTGTAAGCTAATTTTGACCCACTTCAACATATCCGATGGGCTTGAAACTTTGCAGACATACGTAGTTCCGATGACAATACAATATTTTCACTAAAAAGCATGAAATATTTTATAGTGAAATTTTTTTTAAAAACAAGCTTTTATTAAAATGTACTAAAAAGGAATCAATAATTTTGATACCGGCCCAAATGACTGCCTGAGAAGAATACATATATATCGAATATTTGAGTATTCGAATAATAACATTCGAATACTCAAATATTCGAAGTTTATTCGTAGTATTCGAATACTTGTAAATTATTCGAATAGTAAATTATTCGAATACTTGTAAATTATTCGAATAGTAAATTATTCGAATACTTGTAAATTATTCGAATATTCCCAGCCCTGGTGAGTAGTGAGAGGCTGATACGGTATAGGTTGGGTATATCGAAGGCGGACTCTCGCGGTGTTGCCATTTTGCTTTCAGCGCTGGTAGAGAGTAGGGCTGTAGCTGTGGACCGAGTACCCGAGATACCCGGGTACGCGTGAGATACCCGGGACGAAGAAAATTCCCGGGTAAGCGCTACCCGGGAAAACTACGCGAGACTCTCGAGAATCTCGAGAACTTACAGAGTACAGAACGTAATTCTGGAGCGATGCCTGTCAGAAAGATGCCGTCTGGCACCCTGTGGCGAGGTCAACCCCCTGCAGTACCTGCCTTCGACCCGAAGGCCATGATTCTCAGTGTGGCTTCAATTATGGAACGGTACTCTATGAGATCTCGAGACTCTCGAGTATCTCGGGTATTTTACCCGGGAATTTTTTTTTTCCCGGGTATCTCACGGGTACCCGGGTACCCGTTCTCCCGGGTATCAACAGCTCTAGTAGAAAGTCGGCTGTGAACGCGTCCATGCCCTTTCGACTTGTGCACATTTGTGTAGTTAGGTTCAAACTTCGCGCCTCTAGAGTTTACGCTACACGCCGTTAGGTTTGCCATGTTCACGAAACATTGCAGAAAATTATTACAATTTTCCCATGATAGATAAATAATAGTACCATAACCTCTTTCAATGAATTCTGTAATTAAAGACTTTAAAGCTTGACGTATTAATGGTTAAAATTGAATGAAAAGTTCGCAAATAAGAGGAATAAATTATTGAATTATAACATTTTAAATCAATTTAGTGGTAATATATTCTGATCACATATATCTATTTAGATTTCATGTGTATTTCCATCACTCTGTATACAAAAGCTTGTTTATAATTTAAACACATAATATACGGCAGAATGAAACGTTTAACTGAAGAAAAAACCAAGCTCGTCCTAGAAAAATTAGCAAAGTAGTAAGTGTCACGTAGTTTTTACTTCGTATAAGAACTGAAATGTAACTTTTTTAATAACTAGCAGCCATGAGAATAAAGATTATAATTATAATAATAATATTAATAAAAATTTTAGATGACCTATCATAAAGAACAAATTTATTCCACATCTTCAGCTTATTCTTTTGTATATTTTTCAATTATACTCGTCTTCCTTGCAAAATATACATAGTAATTATTATGCATCATCTATAAACCATATTTTTCAGCATCGGTAACAATGTAAAAGTATTAATCGACCGTCCAGATGGTATTTATTGCTTTCGTGAAAAGAAAGGCAGAGTATATTATGTTTCTGAAAAGATCTTGCCTCTGGCAAGTATGGTAAATCCAGATCGGCTAGTGAGTTTTGGAACGTGTATTGGAAAATTTACAAAATCAGGAAAATTCAGACTACACATTACTGCGTTATATCATCTGGCCCCATATGCACAGGTAAGTACATTATTTTCTCTTAATTTATTTCGTTTATTTGCATTCTTTACTTTATAATTTTGGAACACTTGTCTAAAACTCCGTCAGTATAATAGTATTTTTTAATATTTCTTGAGATAGAGTAGTATCTTATCATGCTTAATATCCCTTAAAATTTTAGTGTTAATAAAATTTACTTCTGTTTCATCGATTAAAAGGTTAATTTGAAAATTCTCTACTGATCAAAATTTAAAAATTTATTACTGGTATGTATCAATTGAATAAAAAGCAATTGAGATATTACAAAATAAGTAAAATCGTACTATCTTCTTACATAAGTAATATAATTTGAATTTCGACCGTAAAAATTGTTCCAATTAGAAGAAATGATTTCGGCGCACTGGGTTCGGTTTATTAAGTAATTAAATAAAAGCTATTGTGCAATTTTGAAAATTATCAAATTCTAACGTTTCGGTTAGTGGTGTGACCATTTTAAAGGACAGTTAGATAAGGTTAGATATGTATGCTTTTATACAATTATGTTTGCTAGAAACGTGCGACATACGAGTTGGTCACATAAGTCGCACGTTTCTAGCAAACGTGATAATTGTATATAAGCATACATATCTAACCTTATCTAACTGTCCTTCAAAATGGTCACACCACTAACCGAAACGTTAGAATTTGATAATTTTCAAAATTGCACAATAGCTTTTATTTAATTACTTAATAAACCGAACCCAGTGCGCCGAAATCATTTCTTCTAATATTACATAAATATTATGCACATTTGTTAAATTTATAATTACAATGTTCTTGAAACTTCTGCAAATATTTACATTTTTTTTCAGCATAAAATCTGGCTCAAACCCTCCGCTGAACAACAGTTTTTATATGGACACCACGTTTCCAAAGGTGGCTTAAGTCGAATTACCGAAAACACATCTCAATACCAAGGGGTGGTTGTTTTCTCCACAAATGACATACCATTGGTGAGTGAAGCGCCAGGTGTAAACATCACAGCCATTGGAGTACTATCGTACTAAATGAAATAATTGCAATTATTTTAGGGTTTCGGTGTCACAGCAAAAAGTACAATGGACTGCAAATATGCAGATCCAACAGCAACAATATGTTTCCACCAAGCTGACATAGGAGAATATATTCGTTCAGAAGATTCTTTAATGTAATAGTCATGTAAAATTGTATTTTTATAATGTTCAGCTATTAATACCTTAAATAAAAAATGGTATGTTATATTTTTATTTTACAATGTACTTTCATTCGAGGGGGACATCTTGTGATGGTCACAAATCTTAAATAGGTGGACGTGCGTTCGAGATTTCAAGGTAACCCTTGTTTTCTTAAATGCAATTGTGTGTTATTATTCGGATGAACGTCATAATATCAAGGGTAGTGGGTTCTTCCCGATAAACTTGATCTTTTATGAAACCCAAGAAGAAAAAGTCTGGAGGTGTCAAATCCGGAGACTTTGCATGGGATATGAAAAATCTTATTAAGGCCTACGCGCATTTTGGTGAAGCGAGGTGCGGCGAAACGAATCGAAGAAATTAATAATAATTAGTAAATTGTCGCTGCGCTTCGGTCTACTGCAGTCTACTGTGCGCGGCTCCGTAAAGAATCAATTGTTTATAAACTTTTCTCTTTGTATCGCCGCGCTGCGCCAAAATGCGCGACGGTCTTTAGGGATGCCTGCCAGCAAATTACTTCTGCAACATTGGAGAGGGTGTAACTATCTTTTAGGAATAGAGTGAATCAATGCCAACTATACTTAATGGGAGATTAATTGACCTGCCAAAACCTTCTCCCAACATTTTTTTTAAACGACATTACAAATAAGCCCTTCTCTAATAGTCTCACTTGGTTCCACGGTTCGTTTCGAAGATATGGGTGGGTGTTTTTGAAGTTCTACAAAAGAAACCATGTGTTTTGAAGGTATATAACCCAATACTATTGCTTTCGGAGGGTTTATGTTTCGGTTAAGACCTATATGCCCTGAGCTTCAGCCAATGCCTAACTCGAAGGAAGCTACATACACCCATATAGCTAATCGAGTCTTGGGTGATATTATTTAAGGGGGACAGTTTGGAAGAATGGCAAGTAGGGCTGTTATGAACCTAACGGCACGTATCCCAGAACCCCTAAACGGTATTCCATCTCTAGACTCTGCCTTGCTCTAGCAATTAAATCTAAATAACTTGTTCGATTTGTTCAATTATTTGCCATCGGTGAAACTTTCCAGGAGGATGAGGGAGGCGCTAATTTTAGATTTCCGAAAATGCTAAATTTCCAAACAGCAGTTTTGAACAGATATAAAATTTAATTGTGTGGACGTTGAAAACAACACAGTCGCAACCGAACAACAGAAACGCAAGGAAAAAGAAATTATGTCAATAAAACGCGATATTCCCAAACGGTCGCCCACCCAATTACTAGTAAGCCGCTTGACTTCAGTGATCAGACGGGAACTGGTGTTCCACAATTAGTTCCACAGGCGTAGTGTGATCATTGGCGAAAGTACAGTTTTATATATTGAAGAAAAAAGTACAGGTATACGTGGACACTAAATTAATAGAATTAATCAAAATATTTAAATTGCTAATTGTATTGTATGCTGTAACCATACGTTTCTCTAATACACAAAGAGTTTATGTTAGAGAAACGTCCCTCATACTAGGTAAGGATACTCCACTGACAAGGGAAGGACCCCAAGTGGTCGGCTTGGATTTTAACGAGCTTTTGTAAGATGATAGCATGGAAGTCCCTAATGATATATATGGAATATTAGAGGTAGTTACTTGGCGGTTTTAAAGATATTAACAATTAAAGTTACGTACCTGTGTACATACTATGGATATAAAGCTTTTTACAGAAGCTGCGGCGGCGAAGTGGGTTGATGCGTGGATTGCGAATACGACGGTCCTGCGATCGATTCCACCATTAGACGAAGTTTTTTTTGTTGCATTTTCGTGGTGCTAGCATCGTGCACGATGCAGGGTGATAATTATCATACATGCAAGAAAAGCATAACTAAACTCTGTTATACAGCTAGCTATGCATCTTGGACTGTCTTCGAGAATATCGATGCATAAACATCGTGCATGCTACGTTTGTTCGTCTACGCGTGAAAGATAAACATCAATCCCGCTATCTGCATTTCGATGGAATCTATACTATAAGGGAATACTGTATCGAAATTGTTATTAATTGAAAGAAAATTCAATACTATATTAATAGTATCTTTTTCAAACCATTATCTAAAAAAATGAGAAGAATTTTTATTGTTATTGGTTATTATTTTTATTTGTGCTTTTCCTGTATGTATGGTAATTATCACCCTGCATCGTGCACGATAAAAATGCAACAAAAAAAAAAACATCGTCTAATGGGGGAATCGATTGCAGGACCGCCGGATTCGCAATCCACGCACCAAGCCGCTTCACCGCCGCAGCATTTGTAAAAAGCTTTATATCCATAGTATGTAAATAGGTACGTAACTTTAATTGTTAATATCTTTAAAACCGCCAAGTAACTACGGCTAATATTCCATATATATCATTAGGGACCTGCATGCTATCATCTTACAAAAGCTCGTTAAAATCCAAGCCGATCACTTGGGGTCCTTCCCTTGTGAGTCTTCTCTGACAATATAGCATAGTGTTTATGTGTGAGTGACACTAAAGGGCCGATTAATTTTGCACGAGGTGTAGTAAAATGGGTAGTTTCTAAGACATACAATTGTCAAAATACGTGAAACAACTCATCTATTGAAAATTATTGTTTTAATATTTACAAACTAAAATTACTTATTGTACACATGTTTCGACTTCTGTAAGTTAGAATAATTTAGAACCGATTCTTTAAATTGTAAACATACTTCACAGCCACCGTACAATATGGTAAGTCTTTTTCCCAACCCTGAGTAGCGTCACATTGTTGCTCAATATATGTATTCCAGGCACAATAACCTCCTCTGTATTCGTAATTTTCTGGTAATTAATATAAAAACCACCAGCCGCGATAATTCTTCTCGCATCACGGTCTGTGGGGAAACACTTTGCCTTCATAGCTAAATCATGAACACTGATACCAGGTTCAGGCATAAGTTCCGCTATAGTAGCACCTTCTAATAGATGTAATAGATCGTTTGCATTCACCTTTGCCAAAGATTCGATAGATTTGTCGTAAAGGATTGCAGAAGCTCTTTTTGCTGCAACTAATCCCTCTTCTACAAAAAAAGTAACGCGTGATTAATGATATGAAGCGACACGATTAAAAAATTATCATTAAGCATATTCGTGAACTATTAACTCACCGCCGTGAACCAATAGTGTAACTTTCTCTGCAAGAATTTTCTGCGCCCTCCTAAGATCGGGATTTTTAATATGATCTTCAACGATTGCTTTGATGTGATGTAAAGGTATAAATGTAAAAAATTTAAGGAACTTTTCTACATCGGAATCGTGTGTCCTAATGAAGTACTGATACAGCTGGAAACTAGACGACTTCGAAGGCGAGAGCCAGACTGCATTGCCAGTAGACTTTCCAAATTTTTGTCCACCTTCGGCTGTGACTAACGGTAATGTTAATCCATAAACTTGTTTCTTAATGTATCTAGTAACTAGATCATATCCAGCTACTATATTTCCCATTTGATCTTGACCTCCAATTTGGAAGTTGCAATTGTACGTGCGCTGTAAATGTAGCCAGTCGTACCCTTGGAAAAGTGGGTAACTGAATTCTGTGAAGCTCATCCCAGTATCGGAATGTAACCTAGACTGGGCAGAGGCACGGCCGAGCATTGCGCCCATTTTAAAATACTTTCCAATCTCGCTGATAAAGGAGAGTATATTTATGTTATTGTACCAGTCTAAATTGTTACATATCTTTACAGGAATCAAGTTATGTAAACCCTTACTGAAATATCTCTCATGATTCGTAAAGATTTTGTTTATATCATTTCTTATGGATTTTAGATTTTCTCGCAGCACTATTTGTTCTATTTCGGTACGTTCTGATGTTCGAAAGCTTGGATCACCAATCACGCCTGTCGCGCCTCCCAATAGGATAATTACTTCATGGCCACAACGTTGCCAATGTAAAAGATTAATGAGAATTAACAAATTTCCTACGTGCAAACTTTCTGCAGTTGGATCGAACCCTGCATAGACGCATTGCGGAGGATTTTTCCATAACTTCTGTATGTCTTTCCTAAAAATATGCTTCAATAAGTCACAGTTAGTCCAGGAGTTAAAGATTATTTTCTAATCAACGTAATATAATAATTGGTAACAAAAGATTTGTTTCCTGATGAAAAAAAAAGAATATTTAAATGAAACTACTTGTTTAGAGTACTTACACACAGATATTAGGAAAAATATCTTCATATAATTGTCTATTTTCGGCATCCAAGACATACTTTGCAGTGTGTACATGCCGGTTACTCAAGAACTTCATCACCGAACGTAACCTGACTAAATTGTTCATTTTTATAAAATGTTATTCTAACACTATTCATTCATAGTTTTTTTAGTCAACAATTATTAACTCAGTGCTATGCCTCTTTTATTTCACTAATCAAGAGCACAACATGGAGTACATAACCTTCAAAGAGGAAAAGTCAAGTTTCATATTCATGTGCAGAGATGGTGCATTATGCACCGTGAATACGTTTCTATTTTCTATGCATCGCTAGAATCCATGTGCATATCGTACATATATATATATATATATATGCATATACCAGGTACTCTAGTCTCGGAACCAGTAGCACTGAGAGTGAAAGAGCCAACCAAAATTATCCGTGTAAATTCGCCTGTAGGCGCTCCACTGACTTGATTGGCTTTTTCACAGTGTGAGTGCGGCTGATGCCGAGACAAAGAGGAGATATAATAAGAGGCGTTACTCGACAAGGACAGAAATAACCTAGGAAACTCACTAGACAACCAATTTAAATGCCCATTCGGCAATGATCGGTAAACTCCGGCAGTGATCGGTAAACTTCTGCAATAATCAGCCAATTGCACTAAGGTACATTTACGGCCGATTTCTTCACCTCCGGTCACGGTGTAAGAAAGATAGGTGGACCGACTACGCTACCCCCACCACAAAGCTGCTGTGATCTTAAAGAAAATGTTACTTGTCCCTCCTGCAGAGGGTATTAGTGTAACACGTGAACAATATCACGTTTACTTCCTTGTGTTTCTTTTACACCGTGCCATAACCACGTACTTAATACCAAGTGGGTTTCAAAATTTGTAATGACTTCATGCACCTCCAATAAAAAGTTTTATAAAGTAAAATATTTTAACTTTTAAAATTAATTATACTGAGAAAATGAGAGTCGATTAACGACCAAACAAATATTTATCGTTATATAAAATGCTTATTTTATGCGGATAAATTATACTTAGGATAATATTATAATAAAAACACATTAAGACTTTTACACAACATATAATTATTTTCTTCTTTCTGTAATTCTAGTTAACAAGCGTGCCTGTGTAAAAGAAACACAAGGAAGTAAACGTAATATTGTTCACATGTTACACTAATACCCTCTGCAGGAGGGACAAGTAACTTTTTCTTTAAGATCACAGGAGTGGGGATAGACTCGGTCCACCTATCTTTCTTACACCGTGCCTCCGGTAATCTTCGGATTAGACTTATGTTCCACATAACTGACACATTCCTGTTTCCTCACCACTGATTAAGAGTGATCTGCCAGTTAATCTCCAGATTAACTTTACCGGAGGTTCAGGCACCGATTAACTGCCAGAAGTGGCAGTTAAATGCATGTTTGCAGTAGAGGGGGAAATAGGAATATATAGCTACGTATACCCAGCGATTTTACTTTAAAGGAAAAAGGAAAAATGGCTAGGAATAATAGATTTGTAAATTTGAACATTTTTGAGCATGTGGAAGATGAGGAAGATGAGGAATTGTTTGGTACCAGACGGCCATACACTATTAGAGTGAGGAGAGACCATTTAAATATATGGGATGATTTAGATTTTCGCTGCCGTTTTCGTTTAAAAAAAGAAACTGTAATTATAATCAAACAAGCCATTGAAGGGAGATTACAGGTTATTTGCAACATGTATGTATTTTGATTATGTGAATATTAGCGCGAAGCGAAACTATATAACCAAAAATTTAAATTTGAATTTTCAGTTGACCTGGGTGCGGGATACCCAGTTGTCTTTTGATTAATCAAACATAAGTGTAAAAAAATTTTGGAAAAATATTCATGTCTGCAGGTTCCTTTTTCTCTTAAAAATGTAATAAAAAATAAGATGCAAATCTTAATATACTTATAGCAGATTCGGCAACCTGCACTAGTGCGCACTAAGTGCGAGTTTTCTCGCTTCCAATTGGCTAAAATTCGCACTCAGTGCGCACCAGTGCGACCGCCCGAATTCGCTAATAGTTTCGCGCCGCCCTAGTGAATATTCCTGTTTAAAGCCTACCCTACACGATGCGACTTGTCTTGAGGCATACCTCGAGGCAAGTCTCATCGTGTATGGACCGCTTTATGGAATAGAAACAGCTATAACCTTATAAGTATAATCATTTGCATTCATGTTTTGTAGTAATATTGAATTTTGTACATTACAGAAACAGAGCATTATCACCACTGTTGCAACTTTTATTAACCCTACGGTTTTATGCCACGGGGAATGTCCTACGTGCAGTAGCAGATTTCTCCGGTGTATGCGTTGCAACGGCAAGCAGAATTGTCCGCAAAGTATCAATTGCAATAGCTCTACTGCGGCCACAATACATTGAAATGCCGCAAACCAGAAGAGAAATGCAGGAGATAAAAGTAGGATTTTTTACAATGTATAATTTTCCAAGTGTTATTGGATGTATCGATGGAACACACATCAGAATACAATCTCCAGGTAAGGAAAGATGTAACAGAAAGACGTGATGCTATGAGAGAAAGTATAAGACTACGCATACATTATTATTCCTATATGGTGGTATTCGTACGTGTACGATCAGATGGGCCTGCTGTATTATGTTCGATTAAGCATTCATCTGTCACATGTGGTTCTGCAAAAAAGTAATATAAAAATTTACATTACTTTAGTATGAGTTATAATACCATTGTGAAATATGAATGCAATGAATGTACGTCTTACCTATTTGGTTCTCAGGTGTCTGAGTCGATGGATCTATGTCTTGAATGTTTAGCTTTATGTTCGTTTCTTCTATGCTAGATATGATTGGCTTTTGCTTTTGCTTTTGCAAAGCTGCCATATACATTTTCATATCTACAGATACACATGCATGCAGATATGGTGGAGTTCAGGACCAGAAGTATACACATATATACGCGCGCGCGCGCGTGTGTGTGTGTGGGTGGGTGGATGGGTGCGTGCGTGCGTGCGTGTCTATTATTTATTGTATATATATATATATATATATATATATATAAAAGAACAAATTAGACACCTTACCATCATTTTCAAGATACTCGGTGTTCATGAGATCACTGTCGTAAGTTGGGCCCATACCTGTTGCAGACATTTCTGAGACTGCCAGAACTTTCTCCTCAAATGGCAACAGGTGTCTAGCTTGTGGTGCACCGCCACCAGTTCTCAATGCATCTCTCCTCTGGTCGCCACACACCTTTCGGATTTCTTTCTTTATATTCTCGTACTTTAATTTTAAAGTCTTTCCACTTCGTACGACTGTGCCGTTTCCATTAAAGTCTTTCTCAATTTGCTCCCACGCTTGATTCTTCTCCTTCCACGTGGTAGCATTTGTCTGTTTGTTTTCAATTATGTGCCGATATTCCATTACTATGTTTATTAACAGTTCCTTTTCATAATCGGTGAAATTCGCGCACCGTTTATTCATTTTTACCTGTAGGTAAGTACTTCCCAATAATAATTCATAGCGACATTTAATTATAATTATAATACCTCATGGCTCAAATAAAAGAATGTACTTACGTATTTATATGTACGTGAAGTGTTGCATTAAATAATTTAATAAAACACAATTTATAAGGACTGGGATAAACCAATATGGCTAATCAATGAAGTATCGACGACTTTATCAGATTTGTATTAACCGTGCTTCGCGCACGCGCGAAAAGGATGATTGCGCTTTCCACAAGAGGGCGCCCGTTGCTGAAGCACAGGTGGCGCGCTCTGGCGAGACCGTCACAACTCACAATCACTTTTAAACTACTACACAATGAAGTTCTCGCTTCACCGCCTTTGCGGCGTTGCCGCGTCAAACCTTTCAGTCACTTAACCATAGGATCCAATAGCGCAAAGAAACACGCGCGACAGTTAACTACCACCTAGCATCTGACTAGCGACTAACTGATCGGGACTTTAGTCAGAGGTGAAGAAATCGGCCGTTAGAATTTCGCTGTCGTTTTCGGTTAAAAAAAGAAACTGTAATTACCCACACAGCACAACGTCCCAAGGACGTCGCGCAGGCGTCCCGGGGACGTCTTGGGGACGTCTTGTTACTGATCAGGACATTCAACGTCCTGAATAGTAACAGGACGTCCCCGGGACGTCCCCGGGACGCCTGCGCGACGTCCTTGGGACGTTGTGCTGTGTGGGTATAATTAAACAAGCCATTGAAGGGAGATTACAGGTTACTTGCAACATGTATGTATTTTGATTATGTGAATATTAGGGCGAAGCGAAACTATATAACCAAAAATTTAAATTTGAAAAAACACAATTTAAAAGGACTGGATAAACCAATATGGCTAATCAATGAAGTATCGACGACTTTTTTGTATTAATCGCGGTTCGCGCACGCGCGAGAAGGATGATTGCGCTTTCCACAAGAGGGCGCCCGTTGCTGAAACACAGGCGACGCGCTCTGGCGAGACCGTCACAACTCACAATCACTTTTAAACTACTACAAAATGAAGTTCTCACTTTACCGCCTTTGCGGCGTTGCCGCGTCAAACCTTTCAGTCACTTAACCATAGGATCCAATAGCGCAAAGAAACACGCGCGACAGTTAACTACCACCTAGCATCTGACTAGCGACTAACTGATCGGGACTTTAGTCAGAGGTGAAGAAATCGGCCGTTAGTCGATTTGAATATCCCGCTCAAATAGACAACCAGTTCAAATGCCAAGGTCAAGTAAGGACTTCAAAGGTTCCGCCCGGAGTGACGCCTCTTATTATATCTCCTCTTTGGCCGAGATTCAGTGCACACAGTGGATGCGTTCAGCGCAACCAACTGTTGGCCAACCGCTCACTTGCGCTCACTGATCTTTCGCACGAATGTCTACTGAAGGCTACTATACCCGCAAAAACTTTCTTTTCGCCGAATCCAGGACGAAAGACGGTTGAAAAGGTTTATTTACTACATCGCATATACGTATACGCTGGTGCTACGTGGCTCGAATTAGTGATCCTCCAGGGAGTGATCGGTATTAGAGCTCTGCAACGGGCGGATATACCGTGGGTCAACCCGCCCGTTACCCGATCGTTTTTCAACTCACCCGACTCGCCCGGCCCGCGTCGGGCAAGACGGGCTAGCGGTTCATTTCTACCCGCCCGTCAAGCCCGAAACTGTTGCCAGCCGTGCGACGTATCGGTAAAGAGCGGGCACGGACGGATCGGGCATTTCGGGCGGGTATGGACGGGCTGGACAGCCGCGGGTTCTTCGGGCTAGTGACGATTCGAGTGCGGGCGGGTCGGGACACCGAGAAACAGTCGTGGGCCGGGCGGGCCAAACCCGCCCGTTGCAGAGCTCTAATCGGTATAACTGCAGCCATTTTTCATGATTTGGAGCAAAACCGGAAATAAACATAACCTAACCGTTCACTCTATCTCCTTCTATCAGTATTTCTGTCTCTTTCTATCAGTTTTCTGCCTCTTTCTATCAGTATTTCTGTCTCTTTCTATCAGTTTTCTGCCTCTTTCTATCAGTATTTCTGTCTCTTTCTTTTTTATAGTTTTCTTTCTCTGTCTATTTCCGCTTTTGCTCCAAATCGCAGCAACCAATCAGCGACGATATACGTTGTTCCGATCACTCTCTAGAAGATCACTAGCTCGAATATACCACCAGCGCCGGTGGCAGAAAAGCTTTGAAGCTTCATTCTGTTAGTTTTCGAGTCATAAATTCATTATTATTTCAACGTACGGTGCTTATTAGCATTAAAACGTACCAGACCACCCTGCACTGATGTATACTGGAGGCAACTATACCCACAAAAACTTCCTTCTTGCCGATTCCAGGACGAAAGACAGTTGAAACGGTTTGTTTACTACATCGCGTATATGTACACGCTTTTCATAGCTTGTATGAGCGTACGCACTCATTCAAGGCCCGATGAGACGGCAGCCTTAAATTTGAAAATGTACCCGTGTTCAAGGGCTCGTAATTGCAAGCCTAGGATTTGTCTTTCAGTAAATTTAAATCCAAAGTTACAAAGTGTACAACTATATTGTATTAAAGAAAAAGTACATAAATGCAGTTAGAAATAAGAAATACTTTTAATTAACTATTAAGTCCTTCATCCACTCTTGGACGAATTCCACTTACACCAAAAGCGCCCGTAATTTTCATTAAGACTAGACGCAACGTCAAGATATTCAAAGTCGATTTTCTCGAAAATGAAGCGTGATATGAAAAAAAGTTACTCTTTCTTTTTTACTTATAACAAGTAAATACGTGGAGAAAAAGGAAGAAGAGTTTTTGATATTGCGCTTCATTTTCGAGAAAATCGCGTTTGAAATTCTTGACGATGCGTCCAGTCGCGCATAGGGAAAACTACCCTAATGAAACTCACGAACGATTTGGGCGTAAGTGGAATTCGCCCCTTATTGAACGCGACGTTGCCAACACCTAGCGCAAAAGCTGTCAATAAATACATCGAGTTGTTGCGTGGCCGTCTGGGAAATACTGACTTCTCTTGGAGAATTCAAGCGCGGGACGATGCCCGTGGAACGCTAAAGGTGAGATCAGACGGCGCGTGAATCGGCGAGCTGCTCGGCTCGTCTAGCTCGGCAAGTCGGCTTGGCGAGCCCGACTCGGCGATGCATGACCGATCAGACGACGCGTGGCTTGGCGAGCTTGCTCGGCTCGTCTAGCTCGGCAAGTCGGTTGGCGAGCCTGGGCGAGCCTGGGCGAGCCGAGCCATGACCGATCAGACGGCGCGTGGATCGGCGAGCTGCTCGGCTCGTGTAGCTCGGCAAGTCGGCTTGGCGAGCCCGACTCGGCGATGCATGACCGATCAGACGACGCGTGGCTTGGCGAGCTTGCTCGGCTCGTCTAGCTCGGTAAGTCGGTTGGGGAGCCTGGGCGAGCCGAGCCATGACCGATCAGACGGCGCGTGGATCGGCGAGCTGCTCGGCTCGTCTAGCTCGGCAAGTTGGTTGGCGAGCCCGATTCGGCGATCCAGGACCGATCAGACGGCGCGTGACTTGGCGAGCTGCTCGGCTCGTGTAGCTCGGCAAGTCGGCTTGGCGAGCCTGGGCGAGCCTGGGCGAGCCGAGCCATGACCGATCAGACGGCGCGTGGATCGGCGATTCACGCGCAAAGTTCGCCGATTCACGCGCCGTCTGATCTCACCTTAAGACGTTCTGCTCTCTGAACACGGATTTTTAGTGATAAAAATAATAATAACGATAATAATAATGTAATGAAACGATTTGAACACAAATAACTAATAAATTTAACTCAATAAACGAATTTAACCGATACAAATTAGTAATTCACAAGATTTATAATCGTATGTCCGTTGACTTTCGCTCTCGGGGCTGGTGTGTTTTTACAAAGGCAATCGGTTTAACATCTTTTGTTAATTATAAAATGTCCTTAAATTCTAAAAGCCAATAAAATATTTATAAGCTAAATTCCTATTCGTCAATGCTTTTCCTTTCGGTAATCAATTTTTAGAAACAAGCGTTGAACAACATTGCGCTGATTTTACACACTTAGGAGACGGGATCAAAGTAGAGTTCATTTATTCAAACACCCGTTTCCAAGTGGGTATTGATTAATTGATAATCCTGAAGTTTGTTTATTAAAATAATCTCTAACTATTAGGGATGGTATCAAGTTCAATATGTGATCATATTGAATCTGAGTCAATTCTACATAAAAAAACTTTAAAAAAGTAAAAAATACGCCAAGTACATGAAAAAGTCGAGGACGAAAAACAGTATTATCAAATAAATATCAAATAAATCACAAAAAAAGAAAATAATATAATTACAATATAAAAAAAAAGTGAAATCAAATTCTGCTGCAAGTACATCACAAAAAAAAGAAAAGGTAATTATTTAGAAGTTTTCCATCCTCACCGAATTCAATGATTTTTGGATATGTTGTCGGGGGCACGATTCTGAACAACTTTTTCCTATACATGTTACCGTCGCTCGACCTTCGTTTCCGAGATATTTGCGAAAAACTTCTGTTGATTTATTCCGACGCAAAGCATTCCACTTTCCAACTTGTCCCGGGTATTAGTATTGGTTGAGGCTAGATTAGTGCGGGGGGTGCTTTTTCATGTAAAGCATGGTAGCAAACCGATGTGAGTTTAGAGATTTGAACCAGAAACTTGCGGACGACCGTCAACATCCCGACGCACATCGGTTCGCTACCATTCTTTACGCGCCCGCGAGTATCCAACCCCCCCCACCCCCCTAATCTAGCCCTAACCAATACTAATACCCGGGACAAGTTGAAAAGTGAAATTCGTTGCATCGGAATACCTAAGTCAAAAGAAGTTTTTCGCAAATATCTCGTAAACAAAGGTCAGCTTCGTCATTTGTTTTGTCCCATGCTGGCGCATCTCATACGCTGCCACGGACACGTACTGTAGGTAGGTATACGGCAGAATACATTGTATAGTAGTAGCATCAGTTTTTCGCGAATATCTCGGAAACGAAGGTCGAGCGGCGGTAACATGTATAGGAAAATGTTGTTCAGAATCGTGTCCCCGACAACATATCCAAAAATCATTGAAATCGGTGAGGATGGAAAACTTCTAAATAATTACCCAAAATGAGCTGCAAGTACATAAAGGTGCTTACCAGTAGCGTACAAAGGCCACACAGTATAACGCAATGTAAAATTTGGGGCTTTTCAACCGCGCTTAAGATGACACAACTACATATACACAGCTAAAATGCTGTGTTCTTACATTCAATTACTCATATCGCGGACATTTTAATTAACCCATCAAAAAGAATCCCATTTAAAAACATTGTCATAAATTAATAGCTTTACAAAATTAATGATATACAAAAATTGCGCCAACTATAACAATGCCTATTTATACAAAGAAAAAAATGTATTAAATAATATTAAGCAGTTATATTTTTATACAAATAAATATTTTAATACGAATAAATATTTTATTCAAAATACTTGGCGTTGCGAAACCGAAAAAATGTTAATTGTCTTAGTATTAATAATTTACAATAACTCCCTTACAATCTAAAATGCATAAACATATACATATACATATTAGAAACGCAGTCAGATTTATTCTACATAAATTTAATTCTAATATCATACGTAGCATATGCATACGCACACATACACCCATTCACGAACGCACGCACAAGAAAGAAAGAAAAAAAGATTAATGCAATTTGTACATATTTATTCAGTTTAGCAACACCAATTCGGGGCGCAGAGCCAAGTATTTTGAATAAAATATTTATTCGTATTAAAATATTTATTTGTATAAAAGTATATCTGCTTAATATAATTTAATACATTTTTTTCTTTGTATAAATAGGCATTGTTATAATTGGCGCAATTTTCGTATATCATTAATTTTGTAAAGCTATTAATTTACGACAATGTTTTTAAATGGGATTCGGTAATGGTATAGATAGAGGGCAACCTCACGGATTTTGACGACCTTGAAATATGTTGTCAAGGACGTCATTCTGAACAACTTTTTCCTCTAAACTTTTTGGCGGTCGACCTTAGTTTCCGAGATAATTGCAAAAATCTTTGGTAAATATTCACACTAGAGGAACCACCCCCAATTTCAATGGCCTTGAAATATGGTGCCAAGGACGTAATTTTCAACAACTTTTCTCTATATATGTTACTGTCGCCTAGCCGTAGGTTTCGAGATATTTGCAAAAAAAGTAGATAAATGTTGATTTTAGGGTCCTTTGAATCCACGGTGGACTCGAAGTGGTCGGTCGCCGGGGGGATTTGTTATAGATTTGGCCGTCTCACGACGCGTAAGCAAATATTTGAAAAAGTATGTATATAAGTTGATTAATGTTTTTTCTCCTCTCTGCACTTCCTCTGCAATCCTAGACGGAACCATTCCGCTGTTTCTTTATTAAAGTCGACCTCGCGGAAGTCAGCATAGCTAGGGTAAATCCGGGAGACGCGGTCGGACCGGAGAGTTGGTCGAGTCACTATATTTCAGACTCTATACGTAAAAACGTTTTAAAGTGTAGACCAATTACTTCTCTAAAAGCCAAACAGTTGAATGAATAGCGTCATTTCGCTTCCTTCTGTGTTTTTCTGGATTTATAGGCTTTAAAAGGTGAATTGAGGTTACATTTAATCTCTTTTGTAAAACAGCGGTGTACAGAATCGTATTTAAAATATACTTCTAACTTCACTTTCGTTTAATGTTTGGGATAATAAGATAGTAGAGATATTGAGGAACAATGTAGCCAAAGTATTTGGCGATATTAACTCTTTCTCTCAAAGCTAACGAGAAGACCATATCTCGCTGCAGAAAGGAGAGATGGTTGAGTTATGATTTTTTTATTATTTTTGTATATTTTTTATTTTTTATTATTATTTTATTATTGTTTTTGTTTATTTATTCACTTTTGTATTCATTTGTCTTGCTAATCGCCAGTAGGTAGTTCACTTTTTCTTTGATGTGTTCTTTACTTGTTTAGCGTAAACAAATTAAATATCAATGAATCTATAATTGTATTCACTCATAAATAATTTTGATTTATCCTTTGTTAATTTTCCATGAATAATTATGTGAGTGGTCTCTGCCAACGACGAAAACCACTTCTCCCGGCACCTCGGGAGAGGTGGTCAGATGTCATGACTTCAGTTTTCAACCCGATTTACAGTAAATATTGTCTTAAAGCAAATATCGACCAGTTTTTCTGAATCAGCATAAAATTCTGAACATAAAGGTTTGTTCTGATAAAATAAATAGTTTCTATATTAGTTTTAATAGCCATTTGATATTAGGTCGACCGCGTCTCCCGGATTTACCCTATGTTTTAAAGTCTCTTCTCAAACGTTTTCTGTCTGACATATGTATTAATTAAAATATCTGTCCAACTTAACCTAAAACTAATGTAATAATTGTTTATTGCAACACGCCACATTTAATCTTCGCGTAAACGTTAGATTTTGCACTCTAAACACACCGATGCTAAACGCAGTCCTTATTTTAACACGTTCCGTGCAGGAGTTTTGCAGCAGGAAACGTTACCACGTTTCGAAGGACACGATCAGTCACTCGAGCAACCGGTAAATTATATTTCTCGTTTATGTCGCTGTTATGTTCTATTTATGAAACAAAAATTACGGAATACTTGTGACACCTACGTTCCATGACATTTACATCTGGATTAATATGTTGCCTATACGTTAGAAGAGTTACGTAAAAATTATATATTATGTGTGACTTTTCAGGTATGTTCATAGGTAATGTTGCTGCTATGTTCTATCTATGTAACAAAAGTTACAGAACATTGTGATATCTGTATTACGTAGCGGTTATATTTTGTACATGTAACAAAAGTTACAGAATTTGTGACTTCCATGTTACGTAGTATTTACAAGTTGTGCTGTGGGGGACCAGAACAAAGCTGAAGGGTCACCTGTAAAAGTAATAGCACATTCGGTAACCTGCACTAGTGCGCACTGAGTAGAAACTTTTTCGCTTCCAATTGGCTCAAAGTCGCACTCACAATTAGTGCGCTCAAGTGCGACCGTCCGAATACGCTATAAGCAAACAAGACACGGGCGACGGGAGCCAATGCGAGCGAAGAACAACCCTTTTTCCCCCTGTGACATTTCGACCGATTTCTTTTTATCGGGGCAGTATACTTATCTCTCACCGCCAGGGATCGGCGGACTTAAGCTACGCTGATGGATGGGGAAACACCTACAGGAGCGATGATTATGTGTGCATGAACTGCGCCTGCGTTAGTCAGACACATATAACCATCGCTCCTGTAGGTGTTTCCCCTTCCATCAATGTAGCTTAAGCCCGCCGATCCCTGCTCACAGCATTGAGCATATTCACATAGCACAGGACTTCAAGTGACTTCATTTCGTCGAATCGAAGTGCGGAGACCAAAGCGAAATGTTCGTCGGCGCTGTTCTGTCATATAGGCGATGTGTGGTCGCTGCTGTTCTATCATATGAGCGATGCGTGGTCGCCGCGCTTCGCTTCGGCCTAATGGGCGACGACCTTTACCCGTATCGCGAATCTTATCCCCCCGCCCACCCATATATATGTGGGTGAAATTTTGCCGGTATTTAAAAAGTTAAAATTATAGGAATAAATAAGTCGGATACAAACACTATAAAATTTTATTCAACGATATGTACTTATTAAGAAAAGTTAGAAAATTACATAACTGATAAATATTTACATATATACATGTAGCTATGTAGTTCATATGATTACACATATGCGCTACTATTTAGTTTACATTAATGCACCGATATATATATTATACAAAATTGTATAACTAACAAATACGTACACATGGAATTATTAGAAATATAGGTCAGTAATAAAAGTATACAACCTGAGTATCGTGAGCTACCATTACATACCAAAATATAGTGGCTTAATTGCGGAAAAGTTCTACATCTATTGTTTCATTTTCGTGATAATAATAATTGGCTGGACAGAACGATTACAGACTTTCACAATCCTATTTACGCCTTTTAAGCGAACATTAGATTACAGAGACAATTCGACATGAAAATGTTTGTCATTTTGTAAAATTGAGATCCGTAATTACGCAAAGGTAGTTTATATACATATATACATGCAGCTAATGTACACCATTACATGTAATACCACTACAAATTTATATAATAATAGACATATATACATAACAATACACCCAGAATTCCTGAAGACTCCAGGGAGGTGTACATAAATGGAACCACATCAATATCTCCATAAATTATAGATAATGATTGAATAGTACATTATGTGGTCCTCTTCAATATAGGGTAGAGGCACCAGTAGTTGACCATGTATCAGTAGTTGACTACTTTTCAGAAAAACATGAAAAATATGGTTTTTAGAAGTAACGATCTTTTGAACAAGTGCAGTTGAAGAACTACACTTTGTTCTAAAGATCGTCACTTCTAAAAACCATATTTGTCATGTTTTTCTGAAAAGTAGTCAACTACTGATACATGGTCAACTACTGGTACCTTTACCATAATATTCGTGTAATTTTTTTGTTATTAAAGTCAACATATATGAAAGTATCAAAGTGGTTTACTTGCGTGGCCCATCCTATATATACAATATGTGCAATCTGTATCGAATTACAATACATATATTGTCAGTCTATGTTCTTCGTATTTGTAGCCGTTTTTTCTCAAGTAAACGTGTTATGTTAGGAACCAAACTTTGATGCGTACTTAAAATTAATGAACATTTCAAATTGTAATCTGTCATGGCTGTGCGGAATGACGATTTTGCTTTCTTCATAACAGAAAATAGTTTCTCACATAGATATGTTGAACCGACCATAACGATTATCTTCGACGCGCATTCATGCAATCGTGGATATCTATCCTGAGGGAAATTTTTATAAAAATTACTAACACTGCTTTTCCTCTGAAATTTATCCTTCATCACCAAATCATATCTTAAATCTATTAATTCTAACTGGAACTGCGGCGCAACCTCGTCTACGTTTACTGAAAATGGCATTGCAACGATATTAAAATCATTTGTTAGTGAATGTAAATCTTGAAACCGGCTGGAAAATTCGTCATCTAAATTACGCAATATGTTTTCGTAACGATTCAAATTCGTGTCCTGCGTGATCACGGATCTCAATTTCGGAAAGTGGCAAACGTTTTTCATTTCAAACTGTCTCGTCCACAATTCAATTTTCTCTTTAAACGCGCAAACTGAATTGTGGAAATCTACGATCGATTTCTCTTTTCCTTGCAGTTGTGTATTCAGCTTATCCAAATGATCCGTTATATCCGAAAGAAATGCCAAATCGCACAGCCATTCATTATTTTGTAATTCCGGTACAAGTTGATCTACCATGCCCATAAAAAGAATAATTTCATCCCGAAGATGGAAAAACCGATCTAGAATTTTCCCTCGGTTGAACCACTGTAATTCGCTACGTAACGGTAGATCGCCGTACTCGGATTGTATGTCGCTTAAAAATGTTTTAAACTCTCTATGATTCGCACCGTTCGTGCGAATGTAATTCGTCACTCGAATTACTACCGACATTACATGCTGTAATTCGATACTCTTCGCACATAAATTCTGTTGGTGTAACATACTATGTACGACGCTAATTTCCTGCGGGACTGCTAGACTTTTTAATTTCTTTCGGAGGCTGTCAACAAAGGCTACATATTTCTCCATCATGGCAGGAGAACCGTTGGTTGTAATAGACACAAGTTTTGCCCAGTCTAAATTAATATTGTCGACAGCCTCCTGTACATACGCCATAATGTCTTCTCCCGCTGTTGTTTCCTTCAACGAACAAAAATCTAGCAGTCCCTCTATTATTTCTAAATTTTCATTGACGCCCCGAATAAATATTGCCAAATGAGGCGTTCCCGAAATATCTACGGCTTCATCCATGGCCAGACTAAATCCAGTGAATTCCTGTCCCAAATCGGTTAACTGCCGCGTTATATCATTAGCCATCTCCTGTATGCGGCGCATTATTGTCATCCGGGACAGGCTTATCGACTCAAATTTGTTGATTTCGTCCAGGCAAAGTTCAGCTGTTATTAGCAACCAATTCTTTATAAATTCCCCATCTGTAAAAGGGCGTGAAGATTTTGCAATCTCCAATGCGATTTTATAACTACATCGCACTGCGGACTCGTTATTAAAACAAGCATTTTCCTGTAATGAAAACAATAGCAAGCTGTAGTGGTTCACATTTTAAAACAAGAATTGATAATCATGACATATTCTTATAACAAGATGGAACAGGGGTTATTCCACGTCAAGTTGATTGATTGGACGCTGTTCCCACAATTAGGTCGACTTGCAAATAGTATTAATTAATTCTTTGAAGTTCTCCATGCAAATGATGACTTAAAACCCTCCCCCTAATTTCACATGGGCCACATATTTCATTTTGATCAAAATCATTCATTTGGGCAAAAGTGATCGATCCGACATGAAATGATTCGTATAATGTAAAATAACTTACTTCCTCCGATAGATCGTCGTCTTCCGCTTGTGACAGTTTATCTTTTAACACTTGGATTGTTTGAAGGCGTTCTTCTCGCGTCAGATTTTCATAATCTTGCGCGTGGTTAGCGTCATAATGACGCTTCAAATTGAAGCTTCTTGCACACGTGAAGGTTTTAGAACACGATAGGCATTTCAGTTTACCTTCGTACTTCGTAAACAGGTACGCTTCTTCCCACGAGGGCTTGAAGGGAACTATGACACTTGAGGCTTTCCGTTTCGAACTTCTCGAAGCTTCAGCCATAGCTACTTGTATTGTATGTTACTTATGCAATATATGTGGCACTCACTCGTTTAACACTTAAAATTCGCGCGCAAAATAACAACGCAATAAATGAAAAAAAATCGCTAAACGGGTAGCTCGTTGGCGACTAACTCTCTGCTTTGACAGAGTTTTAAGGAAAACTTCGTAGGTGGCAAATATTAAAGGTTGTCGAATAACAAGATTCGTTTCCGGTTATTCAGCAGGCCTGCACAACTCGTTACTCCAAGAGTCGCGTTGAGCTACTTTCTGGCACTTCAGAGTTTCGGAACCGATGTGTAGCTCGTTGGATGCCAGAAAGCAACGACTCGGGAGTACTCGGGAGCTGCGGTGCTGTAGTGGGGTAATGCGTGAGTGCAGACACCACTGCAGATCCCCCCACCCATTTTATGGTTAACGACCTAAGCAGCTCCGCGCGTTGCTCCAGCTCGGCTCCCAGCCAAAAAGTACTGAATAACAAGAGGCGACAATGAGACGGAGATATACAGCTTCCTCTACAGACAATTTAAAGAGAAAAGTTTACAGAGCGACTTTAAAATCTTCAAAAGTACCAACCAAAGTGAAAAAAACAAATTTTTGAAAAATAATGGCGAAATAATAGTCAATACTTATATCGATCTGGGGAAATATAGCTGGGCCTCGTTGAATGCCCCTTTAAGGCTTTAATAGGCGTTTAGGACCCGTGTTTTATGGAATATAAAAATTCTTATAACTGCAAAATTAAGGATTATAAGACATATGGGTATACCAACATTTTTTTATTATTTTGGTGAGTATTCTACAGAAGCGATCCGGAAAAAATGTCCCACATATTTATGATCACCCTGTGTATAAACGGAGCATTAGCTTGGAGGGGGGAGTAAAATTCGCGGAAAGGGGGCGGGTATGGGACAGTCGAAAAGGATATACATTAAAAATTCTGTATATCATGTAGGTTATAGTATACATTTAACAAAATTAGTACATAGTACAAAACTTTTTTTTAAATGAAATCGTGCTTGTAGATATAAAGTTTTACTCTTAGAGCATATACTACTGGTAGTCTCATTGCCTATGCCTCCTGTGGAGCCAATGAGAATTTGTCGCAAACGAAACTCGGTCGAGGTGGCGCTCTGATCGGAGTGTGCAAGATGGCGCCAAGATGAGCTTGGCTTTGCGCTTGCGTCGATTTGTGCCCAGATGAACTTGGCTTTGCGCTTGCGTCGATTCGTTTATAGTGTTTATTATTATAACCTTTTTATTTCAAACCAAATATCATGATTTGTGCGTGCATCATTTCAAATCGGAGCAAATTATTATTAGAGAAAGTGTGGTTGCAAATAAGCAAACATTAATTTTTCATATATATATATTCTATATGTTAGGAAAAGTAAACATAGAATACACTGAGAATTTTAATTTTGCAGCTTATAAACGATGATGTGATAGTGTTAACACCCTACTTTACAAAGGGTAAAGGCTATTTACCTCATGAAACTTTATTACAAGATCGCATATTGTCTAAGTACGGAGTTCATGTTGAACGAATAATAGGTTTATTAAAAACTTATAAAATACTATCTATGGATTTTGTGTTATGCTATGTAATTTCAAAGAGTGTATTATGAAAAATGGTAATAAAAATAGAATTGTCGATTTCTTTAAATATTGTTTGCTTACCTGCAATCACACTTTCTCTGATAATTTGATCCGATTTGAAATGATGCACGCACAAACCATGGTACTTATTTGGTTTGAAATCAGGCCTTTTAATAGCCTCAAGCCATTTTTTTTAAGAATTTCATCTTTCGGAAATATAAAATTAAACCTTTTTTTACAATCAACTACGCAGCACTGCATCATTAACGGAACGTTAATTAAGGTTATAATAATAAACACTATAAACGAATCGACGCAAGCGCAAAGCCAAGTTCATCTGGGCACAAATCGACGCAAGTGCAAAGCCAAGCTCATCTTGGCGTTGATTGATTTGACGTCACAGCGTCATCACGCGCACGCTCAGACGCCATTTTGCACACTCCGATCAGAGTGCCACCTCGACCGAGTTTCGTTTGCGATACATTCTCATTGGCGACCGACATCATGCAGGAGCGAAAGACACGTGCGAGGTGGTGTGAGCGAGAGGGGTACACCGGCGAATGCGCATTGCGAACAGTTGGGGTTCTCCATTCTATCTTTCTCACTCACGCCATCGAGAAAGACATCTCTTTCTCTCTTGTACGATGTTGGCGACAGTTTCGAGCTCTCAGTGATCTCTCGATGTACAACATATTCTGTAAGGTTTCACTATGCATAAACCAGTAATAGTGGTTATGTTCCGAACGCAGCCATTACCACAGACCAGGTATAGAATAGACCTTCTATTCTTTTGTCTTCAGTGTCACCGGTCTGCAGTACCGATATTCTGAAACAACCACTTACGGCCGATTTCTTCACCTCCGGTAATCTTCGGATTAGACTTATGTTCCACATAACTGACACATTCTTGTTTCCTCACCTCTGATTAAGAGTGATCTGCCAGTTAATCTCCAGATTAACTTTACCGGAGGTTCAGGCACCGATTAACTGCCAGAAGTGGCAGTTAATGCATGTTTGAGGTAGAGGGGGAAATAGGAATATATACCTACGTATACCCAGCGATTTTACTTTTAAGGAAAAAGGAAAAATGGCTAGTAATAATAGATTCGTAAATTTGAACATTTTTGAGCATGTGGAAGATGAGGTAGATGATGAATTGTTTGGTCCAAGACGGCCATATACTATTAAAGTGAGGAGAGACGATTTAGATATTTGGGATGACTTGGATTTTCGCTGTCGTTTTCGGTTAAAAAAAGAAACTGTAATTACCCACACAGCACAACGTCCCAAGGACGTCGCGCAGGCGTCCCGGGGACGTCTTGGGGACGTCTTGTTACTGATCAGGACATTCAACGTCCTGAATAGTAACAGGACGTCCCCGGGACGTCCTTGGGACGTTGTGCTGTGTGGGTATAATTAAACAAGCCATTGAAGAGAGATTACAGGTTACTTACAACATGTATGTATTTTGATTATGTGAATATTAGGGCGAAGCGAAACTATATAACCAAAAATTTAAATTTGAATTAAAGTGTTGAATTAAATAATTTAATAAAACACAATTTATAAGGACTGGATAAACCAATATGGCTAATCAATGAAGTATCGACGACTTTTTTGTATTAATCGCGGTTCGTGCACGCGCGAGAAGAATTATGCGCTTTCCACAAGAGGGCGCCCGTTGCTGAAGCACAGGCGGCGCGCTCTGGCGAGACCGTCACAACTCACAATCACTTTTAAACTACTACAAAATGAAGTTCTCGCTTTATCGCCTTTGCGGCGTTGCCGCGTCAAACCTTTCAGTCACTTAACCATTGGATTCAATAGCGCAAAGAAACACGCGCGACAGTTAACTACCACCTAGCATCTGACTAGCGACTAACGGATCGGGACTTTAGTCAGAAGTGAAGAAATCGGCCGTTAGTGATCCTCCAGGGAGTGATCGGTATAACCGCAGCCATTTTTCAAGATTTGGAGCAAAACCGGAAATAAACATAACCTAACCGTTCACTCTATCTCTTTCTATCAGTATTTCTGTCTCTTTCTATCAGTATTTCTGTCTCTTTCTATCAGTTTTTCTGTCTCTTTCTATTAGTATTTCTGTCTTTTTCTATCATTATTTCGGTGTCTTTCTTTTTTCCAGTTTCTTTCTCTGTCTACTTCCGCTTTTGCTCCAAATCGCAGCAACCAATCAGCGACGATATACGTTATTCCGATCACTCTCTAGTCTAGAGGATCACTACAACCACTGGTTTTCGAGCGCCCTCTCGAATTTTCGAGCGGTGGGTGCGGGAAACATAATGTGTTTCTAGCATTGACACAGGTAAAGCTGCCGGTATCACCGAGAAAAGTATAGGAGCTGTGTTATACAGGGTGTCCCACTAAATCGGTTCACCTCATATATCTATTATTTCAAGTAATAAGTGAAAATATTATTTATAAAAGTTGTCTGGTTGTAAGAAACACAAAACACGGTGAAACTAGTTTCTTTACAGGCATAGATCAGATGTGGAGGTCAATTTTATTTTTTCAAATGGACTGTCAAATTTTTGATAGTCAAATTCAATAGAATAGCGAATTCTGAGTATGAAAGTACTAAAGTGCATTAATCCTAAAACTTATTGTTTCTGAGATATTCAACGTTGTCCAACCTATTACTTTGATTATGAAACATATTCGAAGCTATGCTCAGTTCATTTCGGATAGCCAACCGTTGAATGCGGAAATAATAAAATGAAACAATAAATACGAACGTGAAACGGCGCTTTTTTACTCTTGAAAGTATAAACATGCCATGTGAGGCGCGTGTAATAAACCAATTGAACGACGCTTAATATAAATTCAAACATATTGATATATTTATTAAAGCATGATACAGAAACTAAACAAATAATTCAATTTATCATGCAGCAGAATATAATGAATATTCTAACCACCCCCACAGCACTAAAACGTATCTTGTACATAACTGCTACGTAACCATCATTTTTTGGTTACGTCACGTGGGTGTCACATGAAGGTATTATCAGGGTGGAAATGTCCGCCTCATTTACATAACAGTACGCGTCACATTAAGGTCATACTTTTATATAAATTTTACCTTCCTCTGTTATCTCTCTGTTACGTAGCAACAGGATAACAGCAATAACTTTATTGTTACGTTATGCATAATTACACTATTGGTATTTGGAAAGATTATTTTAATTAAAAGAAAGTTAAATATCTGTTAGAATTTTGTTTATAAACTTTATATTATATATAACATAGCATATATATATTTTAAGAGAAAAAAATATTTAAAAAATTATATATATATAAAAGCTGATTAATGTTTTTTCTCCTCACTGCACTTCCTCTGCAATCCTAGAACCATTCCGCTGCTTCTTTATTAAAGTCGACCTCGCGGAAGTCAGCATAGCTATGTTTTAAAATCTCTCCTCAAACGTTTTCTGTTTGACATATGTATTAATTAAAATATCTCTCCAACTTAACCTAAAACCAATGTAATAATTGTTTATTCCAACACGCCACATTTAATCTTCGCGTAAACGTTATAGCGAATTCGGGAGACCCGCACTGAGTGCGACTTTTAGCCAATTGGAAGCGAGAAAACTCGCACTCAGTGCGGCCAGTGCGGGTCTCCCGAATTCGCTATTAGATTTTGCACTCTAAACACACCGATGCTAAACGCAGTCCTTATTTTAACACGTTCCGTGCAGGAGTTTTGCAGCAGGAAACGTTACCACGTTTCGAAGGTCACGATCAGTCACTCGAGCAACCGGTAAATTATATTTCTCGTTTAAGTCGCTGTTATGTTCTATTTATGAAAAAAAAATTACGGAATACTTGTGACACCTACATTCCATGACATTTACATCTGGATTAATATGTTGCCTATACGTAAGAAGAGTTACGTAAAAATTATATGTTTTGTGTGACTTTTCAGGTATGCTCATAGGTAATGTTGCTGCTATGTTCTATCTATGTAACAAAAGTTACAGAACATTGTGATACCTGTATTACGTAGCGGTTGTATTTTGTACATGTAACAAAAGTTACAGAATTTGTGACTTCCATGTTACGTAGTATTTACAAGTTGTGCTGTGGGGGCAGTTCAAACAATTTTTTGAAAGTATTTGAAGCATTCGCAGAGTACATATTATATCGAACTTGATGCGATTTTGTTTTTCAGCTACCTGTCTTGTCTCTTTTCACTATTTCACACCTTCAAGGGGAAGGCCGACAGCAAGTCACAGTAGTGTAAAGGCGGGGTCTCCTACCCGCGATTGATCGCTGCGATTGGTCGCAGTATACTGGTGCAATGGGAAAGCATGTACAGTAAATCCTCGGTAGGAGCCCGTTTCTACCACGCGTTAGGAGCCCGGCGACTATCCCCACCACTTTTTAGAATCCTTCGGAAGAGAGTGAGAAGCCCCAATGAGCGAGCAAGAGGAAATTCTTTCGTTTCCTCTCGCTCGCTCATTGGGTTTTCTCACTCGCGCCAGTGGCCGCCCGGAATAGTGTCCAGTCGCGTTAGGAGCCCGCCGCCAGCCCCGTTCGTCGGGCTCCTAACGAGGATTTACTGTATCTGTTCTTCTACAAGCGACTGCGATCGTCGGGTTTACGCCAGACGTAGGAGCCTGGCGCGAGTCTGTTTGAGTACCAGCCTAGGCTACTCGAGAGGCAACACAATGCGATGGGGGTCTGTTTCCCATTATACCTAGTCGCAGGCTGGGCACTGCGACCACCGGTCGCGAGACTGCTCCCGGAGGGAGTCTAGCGACCAGTCGCAACTGCGACCCATTGCCACAGTGTGACAGAATCCCAAGAAATAAGGAAAGAAGTCAGAATTCAAAAGATATGGGAGTATGTATTTTTATGTTACCTGTAGACTACTAATATGAGCACCTAAAAGCGGTAAAAATATCATGACGTCTATTTCTGATCTGTGTGCAAACACGTGTCTATGATTATATGTATTTTTCGTGCAGAATTTTAAATCGCGTGTTTTAATTTTTGGTGATATAAAAGAAAACAATTTTGGGGGCCCCAAATGAGTAGTGTCGATTCTGTTAAGTAATAGCAAATAATTAGTTACATACAGTTTTTTTTCCATACGAAACCAATTGAAATATTGTCAGCAATCATCCCCTTTTTAGTTCCACTTCCGGGAGCTTCTGAACAAATTTTTTGTTTGTTTTCTAATCAACATAATCTAAGCCTTGCTACTACGGAAAAAGCATATACCGCTAATATTTGGCAGTTATAGATTAAGTACCTGTATTCTATGTCGCACAGTGGAGGTAAATCCCCAAAAATGGGAAAAATGCAACGTCCTGTATTTGGCATTTAAAAATGCCGAATATTATTAAGGAAATTATTATTATTATCATAAATATATAAAAATACATAATCCTTCCCCAACTTTTGAATTCTGACTCGTTTCCTTGTTTCTTGGAATTCTGCCCCACTGTGGCAGTGGACTTGGTCGCAGGTAGGAGTATGCGGATCGTCCCGAGTCTCGAGTCCCTGGCCCTCGGGACGGGTCGGAAAATTTCGGGTGGGGTCGGGCGGGGTCGCGATACTTTCGTAAGTTTCCGGCCCGTCCCGAGCCCGAAAAGTCGGCTACCCGCACACCCCTGGTCGCAGGCAAGGAGATTCAGCCTAGGCCCAGTCGCTGGGTCAAATCGCTGCGACCAATCGCAGCGACCAATCGCGGGTAGGAGATCCTACCTTAAGTGATAGGGATGCACCACTGCAGTGGTTCGCGCTATGTCGGTGTGCTATCCTTTCAATGGGACGGTTAAAGACCCAGCATCGAGTCGAACCAGCGCTAGTGCAGCAAGCCTAAATTTTCTTACGTCGGGGGTCCTGTCCCGAGTTCTTCGAGAAATGATTCGATTTTCCTACTGACACGGACGGACCGTCCCTTACGAGACTTTCCTATTTTTCGGGTGCCTGTACTTTCTCTCGCGTGGTCGGCGCTGCGACTATTTAAAGAGCAAGCGAAAGGGGTACTTTTCATGTGTCATTTATTCATACTATAAAAAAACAATTGCAATTAAATATCGGCAGCAAATAAGATTCATCACACGTATGAGAACGAAATATTTGGTACTGGCTCGCACTCATCTCTTCTTGTATTTAAAGCGAGGGTGGAACCAAGTATTTTCGTAATCCACGTTAGAAAACAAGCAACTTTTGTTGGAAACATTATTTCTTAAAACCATTCCAAACTATTTCTCGATGTCTAGATGCTAGAAGACAGGCAAAATGTCGGAAGCTAAAATGGTTACAAAATGAGAAGCGAAAATCACATTTAATATCTTAACCTGCAGGAGTAGGTATCGTTTACACCATTTGGGTTTTCCCCAACCACTTACCCGATGACCGTCTACCCAGATTATTGTTGCCGCGACGCGACCCCCTCAACCATTCTTTGCGCACTGCCCGACAACTGACTCCTGCCACAATCACATACCCCAAAAATCAGTCACACCAAAATCACGTCACACGTCACTCTTTCAAACAGTCCTCGCTCCTACAGAACACACCTCTCTGCTCATTCTCCACATTCATTGTACAGTGTGTAGAAAAATTATTCGTCGTTGCTGTTAGGGGGCGAATCTACACCTCTGGATCGGTGGTCATTTGTAAAATAATGTGTCCGCGAAATTGTTTATAACATTAAAAATTAATGTTAAATTTTTTAGTAAACTTGTCGAAAAGCTACCTTCTCACCGATTTCAACGACCTTCACATATGTTGTCAAAGTCGTCATTCTGAATAACATTTCCCTTTAAACTTTTTGGCGGTCGGCTTTGGTTTACGACATATTCGCACAAAACATTACTTAACACTAGAATTACCGAGTTTAACACATGCATCGGTTCGCTACCATGCTTTACGCGCCCCCTCCTCCCCAATACTAATAGCCTCAACCAATACTAATACCGTCGGCTATGAAACAGATTTCAATATATTATGCCGAAAGTTTTTTATTAATATCTCCGAAACTGAGGTCGACCGTCAAAAAGTTTAAAGGGAAATGTTGTTCAGAATGACGACACTGACAACATACAGTAGAGCGTCAATTATCCCAACGTCAATTATCCGAACCTCGATTATCCGAACCAGTGCTGCATCATCACTATCCCCACCACTGCTTAGAACGAGTGTAGCGGTATTGATTAATTGATTGACTTTTACGTAATATAAATTAACGCAGTAGTACTCTTATATTTAATAAGTAATTTTAGATGTAATTTCTATAGTTATAAACTGTGTAAAGTAGGGGAATTGTGCTCAAGATGACATACTTTTTGTTCTGAGGCAAATATCTTAAAAATTAAAAGTAGTATCAAAATAAAACCAAAGAGCAGTCTTTATCTGTTTATTAATGGAACATAAAACACCAGTCTCATGACTCCAGCGATGATAACAAAAATAAGAGAAATAAAAAATTACATGCCTGTGCATCTGTGTAAGTTGACATACTTCTGTATAAGATGACATACTCTAAAGCGGGCCTGCTCAGTCTAGCCCAGTGAAATTAGACGGGAATCTGCCCAATCTACGGAATAATTCCCATCAAGCTAAATTTTGGTATGAGCCTTTATTTGGTCGTTTTAAAAAATATAAGACTGCCGCTAAAACTTTTACAGAGGGTTGAAAAAAAAACAGTTTTTCGCGAATATCTCGTTATCTAGCAGTTTTGCGACAAAAATAGTTATTATACGATTTATAGCATAGGAAATTCTCTACAAAAAAGGTCCTATCAGTTTTTTTCGTAGGAGTAACCATTTTCATGCCATTTGAAGTGGACGTTCATTATGTCATCTTACCTAAAAGTGAACGAAAAAATGTATTGCTTTCTAGTGGCAAAAACTTTATAATTTCTCACTCAGCTGTACAGTATTCATGATGCAAATTAACGCTACTTTACACCAAATTCATCTAATAAATTAAATTCCTTACCTGACGGGTATTTTCGTAACAATACATAAACCAGAATAATTATTTTTTCGGTCACAGAATCAGACAACTCTACAGCACGTCTAAACGTGCGTCCGCCGGTGATCATACTATGTTGTACTATTGGGGAAATCTACTAGCCGATGAATAAAAATTAATGTCACGCTTCTCGCACGAATATTTGAAAATACAGTAATGGTATGTCATCTTACCTCACTATGTCAACTTAAGCATAATTCCCCTACATGCTTCATTCTCCGAACTGCTCGATTATCCGAACAATTCGAATTTCCGAACTACATCGGTCCCAAGCAGTTCGGATAATTGACGCTCTACTCTACTGTATGTGAAGGTCATTGAAATCGGTGAAGAGGTAGCGGTTCGACAAATTTACCATTTGTTTTTACACCTAACGTATTCTGCGGGTTGAAAAGGGAAAATGTTTGAAAGAAGCCATATGACGCGAAGGAACCATTTGGTAACAAGAAAAATTGTTAAAGATTTCGGAAGGACTTGATTGTGTAGAGTTACACGCATATGTAGGTATGGAGCCACCACTACTCTGCTGTTTGATACGAGATACATCATAAGATTACCATAATTTATTAATAATTTTTTAATTAGTTATTATAGGAAGTGTTCAAAATGATAAATGAAAGTGTACACAGAGTATCCCGGGTACACAGTTAAAAAAAATTGAAAAAGTTAATATAAACCCATGCCCGCAAATAATTTATTAGGGAATTATAAGATAGCAGAGATTCGTTACATCGTACGCGAAGTTGTACAATGCTTCTCCGTTGTATGGGTCTGTAGAGTTGCTGAATGATAAAGAAATGAAGAAATTTTGTTTGCCTTTTAAAAATGCTGTATTAATTTGACACCGGGACACCCTGTATATAAATTCTCACCGCTATTACAACTTTCATTTCTACCGCTTATAGCGCTGCACTCTTATTTCATGCTTATCCGTTAACGTTGGATGCGACACGGAAATGGTAATGGGGCTCTAGAGCCCCAAAATCGAGTGACACGGAAGACAAAGGAATGGAAGGTCTATTCCAGGGGTGGGCACTTCCCATATATTTCTGTTGGCAAAATTTAGTGGGCGGCACAATCCAGCAGAGGCGTTGGGATCAATAAAGTTGAAAATATTTGGTAACAGATGGCGCTGATGAGATTATTTTGTGGCGGGAATAGAACATAATCAGCACAGGAGAGTGCAGGAAAGCATCATATTGAGAGGTAAGAAATAAACTATTAACAAAATAAGTAATTGAACCCTCCAATTATTGACGCCGCGTTAATTATTGGTCACAGATACCAGATGGGTCGTCGTACCTGGCATTTATGTGTTGTGCCTGGATGTTCAGATACACATTCAACCCGACATCAATTTCCAAATCCAGATAAAGACAGAAAACGTTTTGACGTGTGGCTTCAACTTGTTCAGAATCCAAATTTACTTGAGCCGGATCCCAAACAGGTATTTACCAATTATAGCGTGTGTCATCAACACTTTACTGCGAATGATAAGTCCTCGAACATGTTCTTGGTACGGACAGCAATACCTATACACAATTTACCACCTGCCACAGGTATTGCTTCTGCACAGTATGAGTAGATGTAGGGCGGTAATTCTCAGTCGTTGCTTATTCTTAAGTTCGTCTTAAGCATGCTGCATGCTCTACTAGTCTACGAGGTTAGTAAAGGATGCAGTATGCTTAAGACGATTTTAAGAATAAGCAACGACTGAGAATACCGCCCACAGAACTATTTTTGGGAAGGATATAGAAACAAACAATGGCTACATTATTAAATTTTTTGTTCATAGGATCAACTCCAAAAGCATCAACCTCAGCGTCAACAGCATCAGCGTCAGTGTCAACATCAATATTACAAATTAGGAATTGCCTTTGCCAGTGCAAGCTGGTCAATGTAAGTAAAAATCAGTACAAAGGTTTACATATTTCAGCTTCCATCGCCAAACAGTTAATTATTGTATTTCTTCAATTTTACAATACACGATGTCGACTGCTGAGTGCACACTGTATATCCACTTTTTGTTAAATGTGAGTTTTTATATGCAACAAATAGTTCTTGACATGTTTAAACCTATTTTTCTCAAAAACACTAAAGGTGGACATATAATATTTGTGCACTAATAAATTATGCTCAGTAATATTTTACGAAATGTCACTAATACCATATGTAGATTGCGACGAATTTAGACTATAATAAAGACTATAAATCAAAATGAAAATTGCATTTCAGTAATTTATTTCCTATTTGTAATAAAATTGCCTAACAGGGGAACATATGGAACCCGCACACGTCGTTTTTAATGGGGCTTTTGTATGAAATAGTTCTCAGAAAAATATTTTGAGAATAATATATAATAACTTCTTACAAAAATCACATTAAAATCGGCGTGTGCGGGTTCCATATGTTCTCTTGTAACCAATACCATAATTCCAGGATTCAATTTTGCCGCTTTTCATGATTTAGTGGGCGGCACAATCCACCAGAGGGTGCTGATTTTGCCAACAGAAATATATGGGAAGTGCCCACCCCTGGTCTATTCTAGGGCTCTCCAAGGTGCCGTACGCGTACTCTCGGTGTTCTCCCACTCTCGTCCGCGTTGTCAGGGATACCGCGCGACGCTAACCGCGAAGACGCTAGCCCGGCTAGCTCGTCATGGCAGCCTTCGTAGCGTCGCACGGTCTCCTTGACAACGGAAGGCACGTTGCGCCAGAGGAAGATTGGAAGGGGAAGCAGGCGCGTGAGGGGCCCCTACGCTGGAGAGCCCTGGTCTATTCTATACCTGGTCTGTGATTAGGGTTGTTTCGATACTAGTAAATACAAGTACAGTATCAATACTTTCGATTCGATACCGAGTATTTTTGGTATCGATATTTGCCGTGCGATACTTATGAGGTATCGAAAGAAAAGTACTTGGATCGAATGGAATCGAATGCGTATTAACGGGGATACCAGAAATTCCCTGTCGTAGTGGAGGAGGAACACAACACGCATGCGCGTGATGTCACGCCATTAAGGCCGGTATTCTCAGTCGCTACTTATTCTTAAGCAAATGCTTAAGCATTCGATATCCTTTACTAGCTACTAGGTTAGTAGAGGATGCTGCATGCTTAAGCATTTGCTTAAGAATAAGTAGCGACTGAGAATACCGGCCTAAGTCTTTTAAAAACCAAATCATCGGTAAAGTTGATGTTCCTCCTCCACTACGACACGAAAATTTCTGGCATCTCTACCTACTGCTGCGTATGAACGCAGCTGATTGTTAGAAAATGGCTCCTCTTAAATCTGAGATATGGAAATATTTTGATAAAAATGACAAACAGGCAGCTAAATGCAAACTGTGCTTTAGAATAATTAAATATTGCGGTAACACGACAAACTTGCTTAAACATGCAAAAACCCATGGCACCTCGGTGTCTAAAGTAAGTGACACACGTGTTCAGAAGTCAGTTTTCAGGTAAGGAACTTTACTTGCAGCATTCCCAGCAGTATTCAGTCGGTTGTACTTATTTTATTAATAAAAGTTAGTAAACACACGATCTACATATATAAAACAACCTATACAAAACTTGCCCCACATATGAAACTATTTGTACCCTTTGATAGTATATTAATAAATGATATTTACCATTAGTGTACATTGTGCTTTGTAATTTGTAAACATATTGAACGACAATTTTTTTCTGTTGATTCTTATTATTTTTGGAGTGGTTTGCAATGTAAAAGGAAATGATTAGAAGAATCTAGGCATCATGGATAATGCAGAAGTAAAAGTAGTTTCTTTACGAAAAATAATAGTCTATTCGATCCCGATATTTAAAGGTATCGATACTTTTCCACCGATACCCGAGTAGTATCGATACGTTTATTCCGATCCAAGTAACGAGTACAAGTATCGATACCATGGTGGTATCGAATCAACCCTATCTGTGATACTACTGTCCACTAGGGCTGTAGCTGTGGACCGAGTACCCGAGATACCCGGGTACCCGGGTACCCGTGAGATACCCGGGACGAAGAAAATTCCCGGGTAAGCGCTACCCGGGAAAACTATCCGAGACTCTCGAGAATCTCGAGAACTTACAGAGTACAGAACGTAATTCTGGAGCGATGCCTGTCAGAAAGATGCCGTCTGGCACCCTGTGGCGAGGTCAACCCCCTGCGGTACCTGCCTTCGACCCGAAGGCCATGATGCTCAGTGTGGCTTCAATTATGGAACGGTACTCTATGAGATCTCGAGACTCTCGAGTATCTCGGGTATTTTACCCGGGTAGCGCCTACCCGGGAATTTTTTTTTTTCCCGGGTATCTCACGGGTACCCGGGTACCCGTTCTCCCGGGTATCAACAGCTCTACTGTCCACTCTCTGACAGCGATTGAGCGCAGTGAATGGAGGGGGAAACACCTACAGGTGTGATGGTAATGTGTGCGTGAACTGACGCCAGCGCCAAGCCAGCCAAGTGGCCCCAACGCGAAGCCAACCAGCGTCGCCGGGAAATAGGCCGGTATTCATAGTCGGTACTTATTCTTAAGCGAATGCTTAAGCATTCGGCATCCTTTACTAGCTACTAGATTAGTAGAGGGTGCCGCTTGCTTCAGCATTTGCTTAAGAATAAGTAGCGACTATGAATACCGGCCATAGATTGTCGACGCTAGTTGGTCGTGGTTGGCTTCGCGTTGGGGCCACTTGGCTGGCTTGGTGCTGGCGTCAGTTCATACACACATTACCACCACTCCTGTAGGTGTTTCCCTCCCCCATTCACTGCGCTTATTTGCTGTGAACCTGTCACTAGTGAACCGGTGCCTTTCCCCCTCCAATCTCCACGGCCCCCTTCGTCTGAAGTGACTATATAACTCTCCGTCTATACAGAGTGTTTCACTACAGGCGGCCAATATTCTAAGGGATGATTCTAGAAGCCAAAGTAAAACGAAAATATACAGTACAATTTTTTAATATCGCATTTTCTTTCGAGAAAAATGACTTTGAATTTAAACTAAATGCGCGTACACCGAAGTACAGTTTTGGTACCTGAGGGGCGCGCGGAAGTAAGGGGAATACCTCCAGCTGTTCGTAGGATGTTCTGCTTATACGTGTATGTACTTAATTAGTGTGGACTGCAAATATAAAATTATTAAGAATTCATTTTTTTACAATTATTTTTTATTGCACACGCGTAGCCGCGCCCCCCCCCCCCCCCCTAGTCGTGGAGCCCCGCCTCCAAAATCTGGCTCCATACCTATATCGGTATCTCGGAAATGATCCACGCAGGTATACACCTCGTCTGTGTCTGAATCATGAACCTGCAGGACGGAGCACTGTTGAGGACAGTCGTAGCGAAAGACGGAAAGGGAATCGACCTCGTTCAATTACCTTGGCAGAGGCCACTAGAGGTGCCATCTATGTTATGCCGCGGTAAATTATTGCAAAACTGCACGATTAAATTACACACATTTTAAATTGAGAGGGTGAAAGGCATAGTTTACATATACGAAATGTAAGATATGAAATAAATAAAAACACAATATATATAATTTCCAGAGAATATAATCAAGTTTATTGTAGATATAATCGTCGTTTACTCGATTTTTTGGTTTTATTTTCACAAATCTAATGGCATCGCAATTGTGTATAGTACCGTATAATACTTTTAATAATGGCTACAGACTATAACAGCAAATTAGGGGGGAGGCAACTTATATGCGTATTTGCTTAATATGCGAATAAAATATTAAACATAATTTAATAGAAAATACCACTTTTTTATTTTGGCTGTTTTGACCAGGGCGATATTTAAACACAGAGGCTTGAGACAATTTTAAAAACAATTCACTTTTTTCCATGTAACAAATTTGGGGTCGTCCTTAAATTACGTAACGCTTTTTTGGAGGGGAGGGGGTCGCGAATTTCTTACGTTTTTTTACCAGGAGGGAGTCAGGTAGCGTCTTACGTAATATTTTTAAACCTAATTTTCAATAAATACAAATTCTATCATTAATGTTCGAGAAAAGTTATTTTAGTTTAAATTTCCCGAAACCGAGATAAATGAATTATATAAACCTTTAAAAAAAATGTAATAACTGAAAAAATTCAATGTAAAAAATATTACGTAAGAAGGGGGCTGCAATATCAAATCTTACGAAGTCTTATACTGGGGAAGAAGGGGGTAAGAAATCGATAAAATTACCCTTACGTAATTTAAGGACGGTCCTTAGCAATAATTCATATGTGAGTTGTCATATTGAATTAATTTTAAAATTGTAGCGTTGAAGTCTTAAATTCAAATATTTTATGATATTTCACAAAAATGGTGGCAGACGCTTGTTAGCCTGGGGCACCAAATCTCTAAATCCGCGGTTCGGTCTAACTGTCCCTCATTTGTAATAGGAGAAACAATACATCTACATTGGTTGTATTTACTGTTTATCAGTTTTTCATATTTGAAAAGTCCTTGTAGAACACACTGTAAGTGTCAAAATTGAGAAACAAATTTAATCGGAAAATGTTCTACGTGCCAATGGTAATACTATTCTGTAAATATATAATAATAGAATTTGATTTTTGGCATTTACATTGTTTTCAACAAAGATTCATCATTTAATTTTGTTCAGTTTTTCTCGTTTTGAATGCGGACGAGTTTTTCATGTTTATCGACTTTACCGACTTTTATCTTTGGGTTGAATATGATTCCTAGATCCACCGTTCTTCAAAGTAAAGTGCGCAACAAAATCACTGTTCTGTTAGGAAGTCGATACTTCAGTTTCTCTGATACAAACTCCTTTAGAATGTTAGCACACCAGAGGTGCAGACTAGATTTGAAGTGGAAAATGTGTGAGATAGATGGCCACACATATGTGATCTAGCGGTTTCAGTACTAGGCAAGGTTGGTAGCATTATCTAACTTTTGAAATTTATGAAAGATTCAACAAAATATTGGGAAATAGCTGGAAGTTTTAAAATGTGCTCCAATTTCTTAACATTTAGTAAAGTTTCTAAATTTTATAAAAAATTCAAGGATTCGTTCAGATTTTTAAATCTTATCAAAATTTCTCTGGTTTCCTGAGATTTTGAATCTACTAAGTTTTCTGAAATTTATCAGAACATATTTATTCTTTCAATTTATTGAGATTTTGAAATTTCCTGTAATATAAATTGTGTAAAAACTTGTAAAATTTACTGAAATTTTTATTACACAAATTTTACATACTCATAAAATTTTTACATATCTCGAGTTTTTCACAAATAAATAAAATAAGTTTTTAGTACTGATCAAAATTTCCTAATATTTTTTTAAATACAATTTTCCTTATATCAAATCATTCAAACTAATTATACATATAACACACTTTTGAAAATATGTTAGTGATATATCATCCCAAATATCAATAAATGATTATAGGCACAAATACTGAGACAAAAAATCTGATGTAATATAAAAAAGGAAAATTTGAGTCATACCTACTCAAATTAAAGATTACAATAATTATTTATAATTTCTCCTCAGTAAGTATCACAAAAATGAACCATATATATTTTTCAATAATAATATTAGACAAAATTTCAAAGTATTATTTTAATGTTGGATACATTAAAAAAAGAGCAGTGAAATTTATAAACTAATACGTTTTCATCTTCCTTTAAACTGCAAATAAAAATATGTAATAATAATTTGGATTTTGTAATTAATTCCAAATATTAAGTCTTATGAATATACGAATTGGCAGGTTTCCTTTTAAATATCTTAAAAATTACTAATGGCTTCCAACTTGTTACTGTTGCAATATTTCAATGTTCACCTTTGCACACCCACTTTTGTATAACGCTGTTAGCCTGGGGAGTCATAAAAATGATGAGAAACATCAAATACTTTCCCATCTTGGTTTTATTATCCTTTTTTATGCATTTCTCAGTAGCTACGTATACGAGTAAAGAAACCGATCTTCTGGATTGCTCAAGCTGTAAGATAGTACCAGCTTTGGTAACTGTTAGGAGGAATTGAGGAAGGGATTATGTAACAAACTTGTAACATAATTAAAGTAAATTAGATGGAATGAGTTTCTCGATATTTTAAGAAAAGTTTAATTGGCAAAATTTTAATGGAAACAATATAATGCACAAGAAATTTCAATTAGTCGCATACATGGCACTTTTTAAGGATCTATTAAAAAGATATGCTTATGAATGTTTTTCTAAAACTACTAAAAAACTAAGTGTAGCGTCATGTAGGTACGTATATTTTACAAGAAAATAAATTTGTTACAACTGATATTCTAATAATGTATAATTTTTCATATATGCTATTGTATTAAAAAAAGTATCAACTAAAAAGTGTTCAAAGTAGTCTAAATTTGAAGAACATTCAAAATTAAAAATTTCGTAGTTGCACACTTATTGACAAAGTACCATTCAAAATTTTGTTTGCTACGTACCGCAAAAGCTTAATTTTTATTTAACGAATTTTAAAAAATCGTTGGTGAGGATATTTTTTAAAGTCCCTTAGAAAATGGCATCTGACAGAATTGAATAAAATATTAGAGAGAATTTGAACCAAATTCTGAAATTTATTAACGTCTTAAGAACGGCTATCAAAATTTAAGTAACAGATATTCGGAAGATTAATTTTTCGACTGTCAATAAGTTTTATAATTAAGCATGGAGTGCGGTATTTTCATGTGTTTCGTAACATTCCATTGCGATAACTAGTATATGAAAAAAGTACCTTCGAGGTAACAAGTTTTTACTGTACGAGTACGTGTTCCTAATAATGCAGTAGACACGAAACAGGTAGTCTGGTTTAATGAACTTACGTGCTGTCTTGGTTTTCCGTGTTTTCCTTCTTGCTATGCTGCCTCCTCGTTTGGATAAATAATTATTCACTAATACGAGAATGGAGACAGTCGATTCGTGCAGAAAATAGTAAAATTTTATGCTGAGGCTCAACTTTATGCCTCGACCCCTCTGTGGGCTTTTATTCAGCTGAATTTCTAATTTACTATAAGATTTGGGGCCTTTTCACACAAAACACTTTTGTGGCTCATGACTAGCATTTTATATATATTGACCTACTTTCTACTTTTTTAACATTATTGTTGTCTGTATTAAGTGAATATAAAAAGTGTTATTTTCTTCTTTACATATTTTCTCTTTCACTTTCATTTAACCACGATATATACTTCAAAATACTATTATACTTATTTCATTAAATTATCACCACTACTCGAGGCACAGAATAAATGAAAATGGTTTCAATATTTTAAATTTTTATTTCGTTTAATTTAACATTATACCACATAAAATACCGAAGCCTTAATGTAAATCATTAATTTTGTATTTGAATTTAAATAAAACACTCAATTCATTAACATTCTTAATATTCTAAGTCTCTCGCTGCACAAGTGGGAGCGCGGCTTAAGGAAGCAACCATCGAATAATTTCTTCCCCGTGGAAAGACTTTCTAGAAGCGTACAGTTCAAACGTTGGTCGTTAAATAAAAGATCCGTGGATATAGGAAAGTTCAGTATTCAGTGGATTGGGTTCCAATATTTGATTAACACAAGTTCGTCAAATAGCGTTGTTAAAGTAAACGGGGATTTTCTGTTTGAGCAGCTTAAACGACTCACCTGCTTCTGTCTGTCGCGCGTAATGCCCCTCGGACGAGACTATTACGAACACGCATTTAACACATCCTATTCTGTGATCAGCGCCAGACATTTGAAGCAGACTTTCGCTGAAAAATTTATAGTATGAGTAGGCCCGTGGCCTCTAGACTCTCTTGACCTAAATCCTGCGGACTCCTTTTTTTTTACGAGGACACGTAAATCTTTCGGTGTATTGATCGGAAGGTTTATTAGACGTATGATTAGATCACATAGATACATTATGTAATAAGAGTCATAAAACAAATGCAATTTAGTGTTTTGGTGACATAAAATTTGTTGCAGAAATAAAAAAAGAGAACAGAGAAGTGACAGAGGGTAGCGCTTTGTTGGTCAACTGTCAGAACAGAATGTTACTTTTATTTCCAACAGCTAGTATTAATATAGGTTTATGTGCGTTAATTGATCTATCTAATGTTTAATCCATTTTTCTTTTATGTTAACGAACTTTGATGTATTTCAATTAGGATTATAGGTTTCTGAACTGTGTAGTATTCTTTTTTTCGAGACACTTAGAAGGTAGTAAATCGTAAATGGTGTAATTATTAAGGCAATTTTCTTTCATTTAATTGTACGTATTTAATTGTGTTCAATTACATTTAAATGAATTAAATGAACTATATTTCGTGATGATTTTAACAGTAACATTGATAAAATATATGAACTGAAACTGAAATAGTAATTTTTCAATGAATTCAGTCTTAAATAGTGCAGCAATGTATTTGCATTTGCGTATACTCGAAGTCTTTTAAGAATTAATATCACAACGTTAATAGTAATATTATTGAAACTGTATTGCGATAATAGAGGATTTGAATATCGGAAGGTTTAGCCAGTACAAGTTTTTGACAGTAGAGCTCTCAGACCGTAGAACTCTATGACAGTGGAACTCTTAGGCAGTGGAACTCTTAGACAGGGGAACTCTTACGCAGTGGAACTCCTAGGCAGTGGCACTTTTAGGTAGCGAAACTTCTAGGCAGTGGAATTCGTAAGTAGTGGAATTCTAAGGCAGCGGAACTCTTAGGCAATAGAACTCTTAGGCAGTGGAACTCCTAGGCAGTGGCACTTTTAGGTAGCGAAACTTCTAGGCAGGGGAATTCGTAAGTAGTGAAATTCTAAGGCAGTGGAACTCTTGGACAGTGGAATTCGTAGACAGTGGAACTCTTAGGCAGTGGAACTTTTAGGCAGTGGATATCTTAGACAGTGGAACTCTTAGACAGTGGAACTCCTAGACAGTGGCACTTTTAGGTAGCGAAACTTCTAGGCAGTAGAATTCGTAAGTAGTGAAATTCTAAGGCAATGGAACTCATTGGTAATAGAACTCTTAGGGAGTGGAACTATTAGACAGTGGAATTCTTAGGGAGTGAAACTAATAGACAGTGGAACTTTTAAACAGTGGAACTCTTAGAGAGTGGAACTCTTGGACAGTTGAATTCATAGACAGTGGAACTCTTAGACAGTGGAACTTTTAGGCAGTGGAAATCTTAGACAGTGGAACTCTTAGGCAGTGGAACTCCTAGGCAGTGACACTTTTAGGTAGTGAAACTTCTAGGCAGTGGAATTCGTAAGTAGTGGAATTCTTAGGTAGTGGAACTCTTAGGCAATGGAACTCTTAGGGAGTGGAACTCTTAGACAGTGGAACTCTTAGATAGTGGAACTCTTAGGTAGCGAAACTTCTAGGCAGTGGAACTCTTAGGTACTGGAACTCTTAGACAGTGGAACTCTTAGGTAGTGGCACTCTTAGACAGTGGAACTTTTAAACAGTGGAACTCTTGGGCAGTGGAATTTATAGACAGTAAAACTCGTAGGCAGTGGAACTCTTAGATAGTGAAATTTGTAGGTAGTGGAACTCTTAGGTAGTGGAAACTCTTGGGCAGTGGAACTCTTTAGTAGTAAAATTTTTAAACGGTACAATTTTTAACTTTTAGATACTACAATATTCAAGTAATGAAGCTCCTACCATATATTATGAATCAAAAACCTCGTAACCACCATACTGTTAACTATCAACACATCCGCAACCAAGGATATTAATAAAAAAAATGATTTCCTTAAAAATATTTGTTGCTCGAATTCTTCACTTATTCCAAGCAGCCATATCGTACATAGGCGGGATAGAGCGAGGTGGTAATAGCTACGACAGTCCCAAAGTTTCCAGCTTTGAGGTTTGGAAATGAGAGGTTTGGAATCCTTACCTTCCAAAAAAAAAAATGCCAAACCTTAAAACTATAAACTTTCGGACTCCTGCAGCTTGTACAACCTCGCTATAACCCTTCTAGGTACTATACTTACGATTAGTTTTGTTGGTAACCTCATTCTCGTTACTTTAGCGCAAGCGACCCCAAAACCGTGAGAACCGTTACGACGTACACCCTGTACATGGAATACTCGTCCATCAAAGAAGACGCATTAACAGCATAAAAAATATGCACGTGGAGTGTTGAAATCGATGGCGGGAGAACTTTTTATGGGCGTCGTAACGAAGGGTAACGAGGATCTTTCATAAACGAGGGGAATCCCGATTGCTCGATCCATTAAAGGACAAATAGATCCCCGCCGATTGCTTCAGGCGGTGCAACGATTGCGCGATTATTACAGTACAAGAAACTAAAATCCAATTGCTCCGACGAATGATATAATTTATTTTTCGCTCACGTAATTAGTTTTTACCGCGAAGAATTAAATGGCGGGGAACGCCATTCCGAACGATGCTACGTTTCGCTTCGGGGTTTCAATAAATGGCCAACCATTTGCTCTAGAATTAAGATCTGCCTGCGATTCTCAGATCCCATCGTTACTTCGATTCCGTAACTTTCGGTCTAATTAGGTTAGTACGATGAACTCCATTCTTATTAGCAAATAGGAAACTTTTATGGAATTTAATCAGCTCTTGTTCGCTTGACAATTATGCGCTTCCCTCTTCGTTCCTTTGTAATTTCTTTTTATTTCGAGTCCTAGACTTTCACTCGATTCAGGAAGACGTTTATTTATATCTGCTCGTCCTGTAGAATTTTTTTAAAATTCCTGTTAAATGAAGAAATTGGTACCTTTCTTCGCTCCTGACTCTTTTTGCTTTCACTGGTGTGTACTTCCCCTTTAGTGTCTCTGACTTCGTTATCTTTTGCATAACGTTCGACATCTTCGTCCATGTTCCGCGTTTCAGTTTAATGATGGGCAGTATTACGGTATTCTACTCTTGCATTCATTTTCATTTTAACATTCTTCCCCTGATGGCGTTCTAATGTTACCTAATTTATACAGCCGTAACATCTTCCTTTATATACTGTTATATTCTTACTTTTGGTCATTTGAAGTTTCATTAATTTACCCTTCCTTTGTGTTCCCACAATCGTCTCAACAATTATTTTATTCTCATTAAGCTGTTACTTCAAGCCTTGTTATTCTAAACATTCGTCTCATAAACTTCAACATCAAATTCTTCATTGACTCATTTCTTGCAACTCATTTCCAAAAGCGCTCTTTGCGGGGTTTTTCAAGTTTGCATTTAGAAATGGCAAACACTGAATTAACTTATTTTGACGACAGAAACAGATACACATTCTACGATACTATAGTTTCTCCTCTTGCAGGAGTAGGTATGATTTGTAAATATTCATGAAATGTTAATTCGTTTTACCTGAAGTGGAGACATTTTTATGTGTGGGGTTAATTCACCCTCCCCGATTAAGAGGGCATTCTCCTGTGAACGTCGCAAAATTTGATATTTCCTGCGATTTTTTTTTAAGTGATACGTAAGTCTAATATTCTGATTTTTTTGTAGTTGATTTAGTTACTTACGTTTTACATGAGAATTTTTTTGACCGTTTTAAATAATTGTTTATTGGTTTTATCTCGCGCCCAATAGACGCGTTTTTAAAAGTCGTGTCTCGCTGGCGGAGACGATTGGAGCACTCAGGGTGCACTAAAACAAAAAAATCAAGAAGATTTTTAATCAGTATATTTATCGTTATTGTCTGTACTAGAATAAATAATTTATATTGAAAATTGGCAAAATGGCAAATGCTTAAAGTGCTTAAACTGTAAATTCCATTTAATTCTTTTTTCAGGTATACATATTCTTAAGGGGACTCTCCGGTCAAAATGCTCAAAAATAGGTGATTTTTATGATTTTTTTACAAAAAGAGACTGCAGAGTTTTTGGCTTTTATTAATACAATCATTAAGGTTTAAAAAAAAAATTATTTCATGTTTTCGGTTTTGATGCATTTTCTAGGTGGCGCTTAGTGCAGCGCTGCCATTAAGGCAACCACGGTAACCACGATTTCAAAATCTCTAATGAATCGATTAAAAAAATCCCTGAGGTGTTTGATTTGTAAATGGACTCACTATCGCATCATCCTCTGACGTAATTTTTTGACACATAATTTTTTTTATTTGCACATTTATGCGAAAATTTACCCGTTTTTTTGCACTATTTCGTTATATAAATTTTAAGACATTTTTTCGATTTTTGATTTCAGACAATCCTGTGAGTAAATTTTCTTGGTTACGGTTTAGGAATCTCCTTTTGGCAATGCTCCATTAATCACCTCCTAGAAAATGCATCAGGACTGAAAAGATGAAAAAAGACTTTTTTTAAACAGTAACGAGTGTATTAATAAAAGCCAAAAACCCTGTAGCTTGTTCTTGTAAAAAATTAATAAAAATCACTTATTTTTCGAGGGTTTTGACCGGAGGGTCTCCTTACTAGAAAAAAGTGTGATAAATTTAAACGTACGGTAAATTGTACAATGATTGGCACCCTAAGCGGAAATCCACAGTGGAATGCCTATATTTTTTTTTAAGTTTTTACATGGGCTTAATTTTCAGTTATTATCAATGATTATGGATTGCTCATTAAAATAAAACATCTTGAGTGCCTATTAAGTCTTTTATTTTAAAAATATTCAATGAAAAACAAAAATGGGCATAAAAGTACAATCATTGGAATCCTAAAATTTGAGGTTATAGAGAAAAACATATGTAGCTAAAAACGAAGTTTAAAGTGTTTAAACAGACTATTTCATTCACTATTAAATACCTACAACAATTACAGGTGTCCGTCTCCCATTGCTTTGAATTTCGGATATGTTTTAAAGTATCGAAAAATAAGATATACGTATTTTTTTTATAGCGACCCGTATTCATATTTAGGGGGTGAAATCAATCCCCAAAGATATAAGATTTTCAGGTGTTCGACCCCGATTGCTTTGGTTTTTGGATATGTTTTAGGGGGCCGAAAAATGGGAAATGCATGTCTTTCTATTTTGGCTCATTTGCATGATCAAGGGCTGAAACAACCCCTCTTTGTTACCCCCTAATAGCGGTAACTGATGACAAGAACATCGTCCATACAGCAATTTATGACGCAAATTAAATTTATATCAAGTTTTACTCAACACAATTTTGTACCCCGTATGAACTTTCGGGATTGGTTTCACCCCCTCAATATGAAAACGGGCCGCTATAAAAAAAACGTATTTTTTATTTTTCGGTCCTCTAAAACATATCCAAAAACCAAAGCAATCGGAGGCGGGCATCAACTATTCTTATGAACTTTGGGGGGTGGTTTCACCGCCTAAACATTTAAGCAGGCCAAAATGAAAAGACACGTATTTCTTATTTTTCGGTCCTCTAAAACATATCCAAAAACCAAAGCCATCGGAGATGAATACCTGAAAATCTTATAACTTTTCGGGTTGGTTTCACCCCCTAAATATGAAAACGGGCCGCTATAACAAAACACGTATATCTTGTTTTTCGGTATTTTAAAACATATCCAAAATTCAAAGCAATCGGAGGCGGATACCTGGAAACCTCTCCTTGTTAGTAAATCAGTATTTCTATCCATTAGAGGAAGTGCAGCATATTTGGAATACTGTTGGTAATTTGGAATACCGAAGTATCTAATAAACTACTAACGCTATTTAATTTGTAACACCGTAGATTATAGAGGCTAATGACCTGTTCACTAATGACATTTGTGGATGAACCGCAATTTTTACATTTTCGACTTAATCTGCAGAGGAAGCAAACGTCAATCTGCAAAACTTTTTCAGCGCGCATTCAATCGTTCCAATCATGGTTAAAATATGTCAAAACTTTAGTGTTAAACACTTAATCGACTCATTTGCATGTTCCTTCAATGGTTCCGTGCCAGTTTTGCGATAATTTCGAGAATACAAAGTGTGACATGAAATTTTAGGTTTCAATGCCATGTTGCTAATTCGGAATACCGAAGGTGAAGGTAATTTGGAATATTCCAAAGCCTACCGATGCTGTTGTTTCACGGCTTTTGTTTTGCGGCTACCACCGCGTCAGTTTCGTCTGTCACCTATATAACCTTTTTTAGCATTTGTGTAAATATTGTCTTATAGATATCTACATAAAATTGTTCCTTAATTGTGATTTCTTAACCTGATTACGTCATAAAATAAACTAATTTTATTATCTACATGTTTTGTTTAAGTTTATAAAGTAAAGGTAAATTGGAATATCTGTATTCCAAATTACCTACACCTTAACGAAATCGATACTTCTTGTCATTTTTCATTCAAATCAAAATTTCAGTTACTTTTTGTTTTTTATTTTTACTGAAATTAAGAAATATGAAAGTTTATTAGTTTCCCTATGATATTATGTAGTTTAATTTGTTCCCATCCTCTGTCGTAATTTTTTATTCGTCTTAAACAAACTGGTATTCCAAATATACTGCACTTCGTCTACTTAGTTATAAAGCGACAAAATATACTTACCTACCCCTTACCAAAATTTCAAGAAAACGCATAAAACTCAGCCCTTGTCCCACTCTGCCGTGTCGCCAGATGTAAAATGTGTAGTTCAACTACTGAGCTTTGCAGTGTTGTAGTGAAAGAAAAATAAGAAATTGTAAAAAAGTACTTTCTCAGCTTGTACTTCTTAATATTTTACTTTTTAATCAGGAGTTTCAATGATTGATGCAGTGCCAGCACCAGTGCAGCTTACCCTACATATCACTTAAAAAAAAGTCGAGAAAATTATCAAATTTTGCGACGTTTACAGGAGAGTGCCCCTCCAGGTTAAATAAACTGTTACTCCTTCTGATTTATGTTTTCAAGCTTCTCACTCAAAGGAAGAGTTTCATTCCCTTCAACCTCTAAATACCAACGAGTTTCATTCGTGCAAAATTTCCTTTCCACTGCGCTTGCAATGCTCCTCCTTTGTAAGTGTTCTTCATGAGATTCTGCTCCGGTTTCCCATGGCCGTTTCACTCACAGATCTGATAAAAAATAAACTTCTGCTCCGTCGAGTAGGTATACATACTACCTCGGCATAATTCCACCCGCCTCAAGTGTGCTGCTCTGAAGGACCATTCCCTCCAAACACCATTTTCTTAAAATTCAATTCTTAAGAATTGGGAGTACCAAGGTGACGCTCAACTAACGAAACTGACACTCCTTGAGGATATGTATGTAGTGTGCGGTAATGATACATTGTTGGATTTGAGTTCCTGAGGATTTCCCCTTAGAGGGCATCTCTCCAAAATTCAATTATTTGAAGCTGGGGGAGGAGTCAATTTCCTCTCAAACTCTGAAATTTTCATTTCTTGAGTATAGTGTGTGGGGATAATTACCTACATTTCGTTGAATCTGAACACTTGAGAAATTCTCTCTGAAGACTATCTGTTCAAAGTTTAATTTTTAAAAATTAGGACACTACGGGGCCGCATTCCACCTCAACTTGCAAAACTCTCGTTTCTCTAGTCCGACGCGCGATGTAATACTATTCCACCGAGTTTGCATTATTGACAATTCACCTCTGGGGGCCATTTTTCAAAATGAATGATGTGTCCTCAAACCCTCGTTCCCCGAGGGTGGCAAACGTTGTGATGACCCTTCGTTGAGTTTGGATTCCTGAATACACTCCTGCAGAGATTGGTTTTTGAAAATTGAATTTTTGAAAGCTTCGAGGCCAAGGAGCACTTGATGCCTCCTCAGCTTGCGAAACTCCGGTTCGTCGAGGATGGCGCGCGGTGTAATGACACTTCGTTGAATTTGGATTCCAGAAAACTCCCTTTCTAATGCGCGAGTCGCTTCTTGTGCTCCGTTTGGGATTCTACTCGCTGTTCCCATGGCCGTTCCGCGTTTCGTTCGAACGAAAGAATCCACGACGACGAACCTTTCTACCTCGGAGCGGTCGGCCCGTTCTCCTAGTGGGACGTCCGGCGTTGAGTGATCCGTACACACGAAACTTCTCCTTTTCCCATTCACCAGACTTACGCGGCTGGTTACGTGCTCGACCGTTGTTACTCGTCGCGGTATCTGTTCGCGATGTCCCATCCTAGACCCGCGATTAAATCGTCCACTCTTCCTTGCGATTCCTCGCCGCCAGTAGCTCTCAGTCACTCTCCCTCGTGCAGGCCGCGCTGAGCGAACGCTTCTTGGAACTTTGCGGCGAGAAAGGGGCAGCTCCCACTGTGCCAGCTCCAATAATTTGGGAAATTAATAAAAATAATGTTATAAAAATATTTTTAGACATCTGTTCCAAGTATTTATTATTTTTTCTACACAGTGAGAGTCTACATATTAACACAGCATTTAGCACTATTAATAAACAAAAATATCTTTTCCCTATGGCAGGGTGAATGTTCAATAGTTGGAGCTGCCCCTCTTTTGCATCAAATTGTATAAAAATCGACTTATCTTGGGTAAATAATTACATTGAAAATCATTATTGTATTATAAAACTGTGTATTCGTACATATCAGAAAATATCAATCTACAGAATTATAGTGAAATCTGCTGCTAAATCATGAAATTGTGTCAGAGTTCATCTGCTTGGTCGTCTTCATCTATACCGGAAATTACAGAATGATTTTCGCATTCAGATAACTGACAATTCATTTTTTTAAATTCAATGCTACCTAAAGTTCAATTTCAGCAAATTATGGAGTTGCCTCGGTTTTGCAGCAAAGTCCTTAATTGGAGAGTGATTTTTCAAAAGGGCACATTTTCACATAGAAATTCTTTTCAATAACCGCAAAAGTCTGGTATCTACGTTTAATAAAAAAATCTTTTCTTTTTTATTGTGTACACGTACATTTTATTCTTCCATCTGATAGTGATAATATTTGAAATTTAGCGACATTGTTTTAATAGTTACTTAAAAAAAAAGTTTAGAAATAAGCCCTTTTGGTAGAAACTATAAAAATAACTCTTTTTGTATAAAACCATTTGGAAATAAGCCCTTTTGTTATAAGCATATTTGGAAATAAATCCGTTTGTAAAGCACACATTACTTTGCATGACTTTGTAATGTAATTTAACATTATTAAAGTGATGTAAATTGACTTCAAGGTCAAAAATTTCTCTTTTGAAAAATCACTCCTCAGTGGGTCTTTACACATCGGGTCGAATTCCAACTATTATGAAGTACATGGAGGAGAAGGTAACTTCTTTTAGATCTATTAATACGTTGACTGTATGTATGGTGATCATCGACGACCGTCACTTATAATTACATTTTTCTTTCTTAAAATACTTGCGTTAAACAAATCTTGGGATTTTTCACAAAACATCTGAATAATATTCTGTCATTAAAAATGATATGGGAATATTGAATTATGTGGTTGTATTGTGTATTGTATTACACCCTACTTAGATACTCGTTTTTGAAGGTAACATTTGGAAATTAATTCTGAAAAACCTATCGCACCTACAGGACAGTGGGTTCGCACACATATTTAGTAGTATTTGAACCATCAACACAAATTTTTGCAATGTATTATATTAAAAATTTTACAAGTTACATGCCGAAGCACAGGTCATGTCATCAAACACTGGCCCCATAGGGCGCACGAATTGCGACCGTCCTAGTCATCTGAAACGAAAGAACTAAAGATTTTTTTAATCTATATGAATGTAGTTATCACCCCTAGCAGTCCTAGTTGTGGCAGAGTTGTGGCAGATAACGACTAATTCCTGTAACTTACCCCTAGTGATGGGACTCCGGAGTCGGTTCCAAGCGCTTCGAATCCATCTGAGTGTCAAGCGACTACTTCGAAGCGCTTCGAAGCATGATTCGAAGCCTTGGTCGGCTTCGAAGTCTTGGTCGGCTTCGAAGTCTTGGTCGGCTCCGAAGTTTCGAATCTCTTTCGGATCCGTATTTACAGAATGCCGGCTGGCACCCCGTGGCGAGGACAACACTCCCCAGTGCCTCTCCAAATTTTATGGCTTTCGACCCTCGAAGGGGTTTGAATACCATTAAGGATTTCCGAATTTCTCATCAGATCTTTGCGAAAACGACGGGAATCGATTCCTTATGTTTCGCAGATGAAACTAGCACCAAGAACGACGTAATTCCGACCATAATGAAGGAAATTCCATGAAAAATCGAATTATATCGTTTGTAGCTGACTTCGTTAAAAATAGTCCGATTTACATTAAATTTGGTATGATTTTCATCGGAGAAACATAAAGAATCCATTGGTGTCACTTCCATATCGATACGATAAAGAATAAAGAATTTCTTAATACGCTGAAATGAATATTTCACATTTTCACCCTTGACAGCGGGGCACCGACCTGGAATCGCTTCGGTCGGCCGAGGATTCATACCTGTTTCAGAAATAAAATAATTCTTTATTCTTTATCGTATCTATATGAAAGTGACGCAGATGGATTCCTTATGTTTTTCCGATGAAAATCATATCAAATTTAATGTAAATCGGACTATTTTTAACGAAGTCAGCTACAAACGATATAATTCAATTTTTCATGGAATTTCCTTCATTATGGTCGGAATTACGTCGTTCTTGGTGCTAGTTTCATCTGCGAAACATAAGGAATCGATTGGCGTCGTTTTCGCAAAGATCTGATGAGAAATTCGGAAATCCTTAATGGTATTCAAACCCCTTCGAGGGTCGAAAGCCATAAAATTTGGAGAGGCACTGGGGAGTGTTGTCCTCGCCACGGGGTGCCAGCCGGCATTCTGTAAGTACGGATCCGAAAGAGATTCGAAACTTCGGAGCCGACCAAGACTTCGAAGCCGACCAAGACTTCGAAGCTGACCAACGCTTCGAAGCCGACCAAGGCTTTCAAGCTTCGAATCAGGTTCGAAGCGCTTCGAAGTTTTCGTCATATATATAGATTCGAAGCGCTTCGAAGCGCTTCAAATCCCATCACTACTTACCCCTAATCTGGTATAACAGGACTGTAGAGGAAACCTTCCTCAGCTTCAAATAACTCATGTTGGGCAGCTCTCTCTTCTCTCCTGGCAGTCATAGCCTCTTTAGATACAAGGGTCGAGGAAACGATTACGTGCCACGCAGCGGGCTTAAGCCGCTAGAACTCTGGGAGTTCTACGAGTTTCACCTTAATATTTTCGGGACATATTTTCGAAACCCCAAACTATTAGAAAATAAAAAAATCGAATTTTTGGGTGTAATACCCCCTTAACTTATAAATAAAAAAAATTGTAACTAAATGTGGCCATTCCTGCCAAATAGGCCATCACCTTCCGAAGTGTTTCTGCTATGATATTGATTGCAAATATAGTCTGAATTATGTACAGCACTCACCTTTAACTTTATCAACGCACATAACCTAATTTGAACCCTTCTTTTTTTTAACGTGGAGAAATCCTCAGAGGACTCTTCGATCCCCTGAGGGAGGGACAGGGGTAGTGTCAGACTTCTACTGACTAAAACCTCACGGTGACCGCCTCGCGCGACTGGAGGGCATCCCGAGAACCAAACTTATTGTGATACCACCACTAGCCCCCTGCCTAATCCACATCTAACATAACTGTTATAACTCGCGAACTGTAAGAGATAGAAAAAAAGTTTTCAGACAAAAGTTACTTATTTTAGTTATAACACAAAATCAGAAAATAGCCGAAATTTCAGTGGCCAATTTCACCCCCTTAGAGTGAATTTGGGCAGCAAAAAAAAATTGCGTGACGCATACCTATATATCCTCTTCACGTCCCCCAAAGTTTCATAATGTTTTGAATTTCCGGGTTGGGAATCTTCCCTTGTAAGTCAGACCGATTTGTTCCAAAGGATCTCTGATAATATCAAGGCATTTCATGTACTAGGGGGTAAATTTATGTTAGCAATTTAAAGCTGTTTGGGACCAACTTAAACTGTTGCAAACAGCGAAATGCGAATGCAAACGGCGAAACAGCAAAAAAAAGGAATGTATAATGTACAGGGTCATCGTTTAATCCTGCAACCCGGGCGCGCGCGAACTTGTAAAATGGCAACACCGCCTCACGGACGCATTCCACTACAACCATACACCGTCCCGGTGTTCGGAGACCTGCTAGCGACCGCTGGACAGCAGTGATGCCCGAGCTTCGAGAATTCTAGGTTGGCCTCTTTCAAATTAACGTTGCAAAGAACTATTCAGAATTTCCCGGCCCGGGTTGAAAAATTTGGGGCCTTTTTCGTATAAATTTTGAACTATAAGAGATATCGGAATGCAATTTGCGTCGAAAAATGAGGAAAAATTATTCCTTTTTAATGATGGATAATTTAACATATTTTACGTTTACTTAATTTTTCTTTTATCAATTTTTTAACCATAATTGTTTAAAAAGCTGTTGGAAACTGTTTATTTGATAATGTATGTAACTCTGTTTTTAAAATTCGTGGTGTTGATAAACAATAGGCTAGTTGTTTCTGTATCGTTACTTCCATAAATTGAGAAATTAAATTTTTATTCAATTATGTGTTAGTTCTGCAGACCTCAGGATCTATTGTTCTGGTTTTCTTTTTTATGATTTTGTCCTTAATGCGGTGCATACCTAGATCAGACGTAAGCGGTAACTAATGCGACGTATCATTGATTGTAGCGGTGTTCGAATGTTTTTCTAGAATTTTTGTGTTTGAATGTTTTAGCTACTCAACGCCACGCCTATACCGGCTTCCGTTAATGTCATTTTTTGGAACGATGTGCCATTATTGTGGCTTTTACAAGCAGGTGGCGAAAAATCTCTCCGTACAAGGGTATAGCGCTGCGGTCAACCCTGTCGTAGCGAAAATTTTTGAAATTGAGACGGATACGAGATCAGTTGATATTATTTTCAAACCCCATTACAGTAATCTGTGGTGCGAGTGGTAAACCGATCATAAAAGCGGAGCGCGCGGCTCGATTACCTGGGCCGGGAAATTCCCCATACCTAGCTCTTTGCGACGCTAAAATTTTTGAAGCTCGGGCATCACTCTTGTCCAGATCACTCTGGTCGCTGGCAGCTCTCCACTGGGCCGCTGCATGGTTGAACTGGAATGCGTCCGTGAGGCGGTGTTGCCATTTTACAAGCTGGCGCGCGCGCGGGTTGCAGGATTAAACGATGACCCTGTATGATACGTTTGGCGCTAAAGGGTTAATTAGCTACAGGCACCTACGTCTCTATAGAAATGTTTTAGAAAATGCGTATGAAGATTATTATTATTATTATTTGGAAGCAGGAGCTTCTAAACTGTTCCTAGATCTCAAACTCTTAAATCTAACATTTTATGAATATCGAAATATCATCACTATACAATTATACATACACTTGTGCTTGTGATATTGATCTAATTTCATGTATTTATTTAACATTTTAATATGATATGATATTTTGCGTATATAAGTACTTAGGCCATATGAAGTAGGACACCCCTGAAACGGACAAGGGAATTATGTTTTACATTCCTATGACGAAACACTCTTGAATTATCATTATTTCATACGTTTTGAAAATTGCGCTGAAATTTTATTTTATATGAACGAAACGCAAGCTATTTTCGAATATGTAGCACTGGTTGTGGGTAAATTGAAACACTTTTCTAAAATGGTTGATTCTTACAAGCTAAAAGGAGATAAACTAACTAGTTCGACAACTCGAAAATTAAAAAACCTCTAAGGCTTTGCAGAAATGTAGCCGAAGTGATGCTAATAACGTAACTACTTTTTGATCCGATAATAAAATGGCTGTAAGGGTGAAAACACCCCCCCCCCCCCCGAAAAAATTGTGAGTTTTCAGATTATCGTGAATAGTTACGAAACCGTAAAAGGTATCAAAAAGAGGTTGAATTCAAAATTTTATGGTTTTTTTATGTCCTATAAAGCGGTGATGAAGAATTTGCGAGAAATATTACTTTTTTTCAAAATTTATCCCCATCACCCTATTTTTCAATAATTACTTATCACAATATTGTAGGATATTGAAAACCATAAAACTTTGAATTGAAGTTTTTCTCGGTATCATTTACGATTTCGCAGATATTCACTATAATATGAAAACTCGCCATTTCTTCGAAGAGGTGTTTTTACTCTTAGAGCCATTATATTACCGTATAAAAAAAAAATAGTTCCGTTATTAGCATCACTTCAACTACCTTTCTATAAATTTTCAAATTTTTTTAATTTTCGAGTTGCGGAACTTCCTTTGTAAGATGTTGAAAATATTATTATAAGGAAAAATGAACATAACCATAATGATCATTCGACATGAGATCTGAGTCAAAACAGACGTAGAGTAATTGGAGTGGGTGAGGATACATATAGCGGCCGAAAGATTAAAATCACGCATACGTGACAGCGGCCATTAGAGTGTTAATCATTAGAGTGTTAGTCATTCATTAGATGCATATATTCCCTAAGTAGGTAGAAACCTAACTCAATCTTAATGCAGTATGAATTACTAATAACTGATTATGCAGTTTATGGTTGCTAAAACGAAGCTTTTAAACCGTTCGCGATTATGCAAAAGAATTTGTAGAATTCGATTTATAAAATTCAACAAGATGTTAGTAAAGATATGCAATGATATGAATTAATAAATATACTATCATAATCTTACGAAGCACTGATTTACGAAGCACAATACTTTCTTTACACAAATGGTAGATAGAGTAAGGAACAGAATACAGTGCACTATATTTTAAAAAGTAAATTACATTGTTATAAATGTAAGTGAAATAAATATTCCACTACTTAAATGTATGGCAATTAAATATTTGATGGTCTTATATTTGATGTTTGATGCAAAACTATTTGGAATGCAAAATAAAAAATAATATTCTAAGTAATGAATTACTTGGGCTCCATTATTATTCTTATTTGAAAATAATACTTCGAGAAAGTAGTTTCAGCCAAGGCCAAATTTCAGAATAATTTTGAACCTCAGTTAACTGTTTCAAATAAAATAACAGATGATTCTAAGTTTGAAATTTTGTCTTTAAACGTGTCTAGAACAAAAGTATAATATTGTGAATAAATAACCAAAAATTGTGAAATAATAACTAGATTTTAAAATTTAACAATGTCCCTATCAAAATCTGTCTGATTTCAAACAATATCTCGGAAAGACAGCTTAGAAATTATTTTCGTGTTCATTTCAATAAACCCTTATCATAATACAAAATGCACCAAGAAAGCATTTAATTAGTAACCAAACAACGAAATAATCAATCGAAGAATCAGGTACTGGTTAAAATACAATAACGAAGGGGTATTTTGAAATAACTTCTAGTAAAACAAGATAACTATCATTTATAAAATATATTTTATTCGAATAGTGCCCACGCACTAATTGTAAGTCAACAATTAACTACCGCATTGAGTTACATTATCTCAAACTCTGTTCTCTTTAAATATTTTTCCAATGCAATTGTTGCATTTAGTACAAAATGATAGGCACTGCCGCCACCTCGTTTTATAACGAATTCGAGGAAAATAGAAAAACCAATAGCGGTTACACGTGCAATTTGATCGGCCCGCGGGAGAAGGGTATCGCGCGCATCTCTATGTTGCGAAACTGAAAGTCTTCCACTTCCTGCGAGGAAGTTTCGTCCTCCAGCCGGGAGAAAGGGAACCTCGAAAACCAATTTGACCCAAATCATTTTTTCGTAAGTACGCGTACGCACACGACTTTCTTTTTCCATCCGCGACGGTCACCTCCTGGCATCCATCCGCGATTATCAAATCTCAAATCTCAGTCACGGCATCCTCTGTACAGATATTTCTTTCGCCTTTCTGGATAACAGCCGCAACATCCACTGACTACGATTCCTCATTGTCCTTTCACCTTAATAGAATTTATTTACATGTCCCTTCATTGCTTCTTTAGAAGTGTCAGTGATAACGCTGACAGAACAGCTAAACTTGGATTTTTATTGTTTTTGTTGAAGGGGAAGTGGGGAATGGGTAGCTTAAAAATATATTCTTTTTTATCATAGTTTTTGTGTTCTAATATATAATATTTCTGTTTATTGGATCGTACCTAGTATTCCATTTTTTGGTCGTACTTTTATTTATTTGCAAATATCTTGATAAATAATAATACTCGTGTGAATTGAAAGGGGGGTCGACAAGATTTTTCAAAAATCGTTTATTTTCTTCTGCTAGTGTCGACTTCTGTTTGTTCCCCTAAAGTAACATATTTTCTATAAGAAATAAAAAAATACAAATCTTTTAATTTAAATATTTAACTACTAGGGGTAATATGAATTATTAAAAAATGTCTTTTACATAGAAATAATAGCCATTTCGACTTGTTTATAATGAAACAGCGAGTTACGAAGATGCAATTATAATTTTTCTTTGCAATGGTATTAATTATTCTTTGTATAGTATGTTTGTCAATGTCGTCTAGTAAAACTCTTTTAGGATTTGACATGAATAAGGAAGTGTGTTTTATTAATGTTTATCTGATATTTTCTGATTGAGATGTTGGGTTATTTTATGCAATAAATTTTTATCAAACATCCTTGCAGTTTAACAATGTTGATGATCGGTAATGTAATGATAAATAAACATTGTGTATAATTCAAAGATGACAATAACGGTAAGAAGTATCTTAATGCATGTTCGACGTTTTATGACTACAGTGATTATGTAGTGTAATGATTATATATTCCACTTTTCCATCCTATTAGTTAATTGTAAACAGTAAGATATATATTTTCATCCATATTCTTTGTTTGTTTCGTTAGTCATTATATTCGTAGAAAGGTGTATTTAAACAGGGTAATATATATTTTCATAATGTTTTTTATTTAATCCAGTAATAATATCCTTCGTGATCTCCAATTGTGAAAATTGTTGCATTTAGTCATAAAAATTTAAGCAAACGTTAATACTACTACTTTCTGTTAAAATTTAATATATTCGAAAGGCAAAGTACGAAAGGAATTAACAAGACATTAAATTTTTATTGATAAATTTTTGAAATTACATAAAATGTTTTAATAGTTTTTACTTTTATCGAGACGATACTTCTAAAATTTGAATTATCAGTAATATTAACAAAAAGTATCATTTTATTGATACTGAACAATGATTCAATTTGAAAATAAAATTACAAATAGTTTAAATGGTTGTAATAAGTTGAGAAATATATGTACACGCGATTCATTTAATTGCTATCATGAAAATTTATTTGAAAGTTTAGAAATTTGTATATATGTATTACATCATTCCAAATTTAAAACACATTCCTTTTTGTATTTTCATTGACCTGAAAATGTGGGAACAGGGTATTAACTTCCACTTTCCAAAAGTTTCGAAGACACTGCTTAGTTTCCTCGAGGACCATGTGACATCGATAAAGGGCATAGTCAATTTTACTGATCGAAGTATGTTTTACTTTCCATAATTTGTCAACTTGCAGAAACAGAGTCTGCAAGGTAAAGAGTATTATACGATGTCGCAATGTACAGCGATTGAAAATCACTTTCAAAGCCGCGTGTTAAATTCGAAGTAATGTGGTATTTAGCACGTTCGACGCCCCGCGCCTGGAATTACAGGTTTTTTTTTAGAACCTTAAAAACAATTTAAGAAGCATAGTGGATTGCAATAGTTAATTGTAGGAAAGTAACAGCCGCGCTAAATTCTTGGCAGTTTAAAATTCTTTTGTCACCGTCTCACTTTAACATCCATTTAAAACGTTCACTTTTCCTCCACTTAATGAAAATTGTGCTTCTGATAAATACGGTGTGTTGTCAATGCCCTATGTGGCATTTAACGTATTAAATAAGAATTTTAGGAAAAATAATTAATAAAGTGTGTTTCGGTTTTCAAATTTTTTTTTTGTATAATTTAGAATAACTTTATTTATGTCGTAAAATAATTTCCACTTTTTCATAGATTGTTTACCAAAGGCGCGGTGTGGTAAATCTATTAGAAAAAATCTCAATTTTGCAGTTTTATAATTGAGAAGAAAATATACCGTACGTTTTTATAAAAGAAAATGCCATATTTAATGAATCAGAATTTAAGAAGTTTTCCATTTTATTGTTATAATATTTTTTAATTTTAAGACTCACAATCTGAACAACCTAAGTATTTAGTATTCCCTAAAAAGCAAGTAGTTTGGCCTTTTTTTACTTCAAAAGAGTATATTAAAAATGTGAATATTTATATAAAGCAGTGTCATGTATGTATAATTTTTTTCAGTTATTTTACACTTAAATGTTCAGATATTACTGATTTTAAAGAATTCTATAATTGATTATTATATACATACTAATCACATTAATAGTACCTATACAATATTCTTCAGAAATCATATTTCCGATTATTTTCTTAAATTTCGAATAAAACCAATACATAGGAAGGAAGTTTTACGCGTCATAATATTTTAATTGTGAAGTGGTTAACATTAGATTCAACTAATATTGTTGCATTAAGAATATAGAATGAAATTATTATCAGTGGAAGAAATATGAACAAAAGAAGTAGTATTTATACGAATTATGGTAAATTTTTTGCTAGAAACCATTCTAATTACAGAGAACACATTATAGTGTTAAAAACTTCCTTCCTTTCTACATATAAAACTACATAATTATAACACCAAAAATCGAAACTTGTCCATTAGCAATCAGTTGCATCTAATTTTTTATTAAAGCTAACCAAAAACTAACTGTATTTAACAATACTGTAAAAATCTGAGTTACGAATGTCTCAATTACTAAAATATTGAAAATTTATTTTACCATCAAATATCAAATAGATTGTGATAACAAGTACTATCCAAACCGTTGAATTTAACATTACCCTTTGAAGATAATAAAAAAGTTCACTTAAAAAATCAATAGAACCAATAATACAAATGGTAATAACTATAATGCAGTCAACGAAAATAAGATAGACTGCATCTAATTTTCAATATAATCAAACACTCACGTCACACTTCAAAGAAACATTTTTATTCAAAAACCAAACATCATGAACAAGTACTCCAAAATAAAAACACACATCCCCATTATACTCCTCCATTACCATTTAAAAGAACCACTTGCCTCGATGCTTCCCAATTGCTCACACTTAAATTTCCCAAGCCCCTAAAGGAACTACCCACATATATCCTAATGCTTCCTAATTCCACACAAGACCCACATTTCCACCTTAAAGACAACCAGCAAAACACATGCCACCCTCCACCCAAAACTTTTGGGCCAAAAGCCAGCACGCTAACCCTTAGAAAAATGCACACCTGCGTCGTCCGCCATTACGGAAACGCATAAATTTGTGTCTGTGGCAGGTGAAGTGCCAAGAACGCACGTTGCAGGCGAGCATTAGACAGTTTTAGAAAGTTAGCGTCGGGTTCACTTGCCAAAATGGTATCCCTAGCACCTGGTGACGTTGGATAGGTGCGAGAGGGTGGTCCCATAGGGTTCAGGGACGGTTCCTTCCTGGTACCGAAAGGGCTCGGGCGCGAGTCAAGTTCGCTCGGTGAGAAAAAATGAGGTGGAAACAGAATCTGGCGACAGTGGGGTTGGAGAAAGAGGGAAGGAGAGAAAGAGATTCGCAACACAGTCTCATCAGCATAGGTGATGGGTCGAGATGCGAGTGGGGCCAGGGCTGGTATAAAAGGGGCACCGTGGCATCCGCGGAGCATCAGTCCTCAAATCCAGGAACAGCAGCAACCATGAGGGCATTCATGGTGAGTCGAACTCGTTTCGTCTTCTCACTGTTCCCCTTTCATCTTCCTCCTTCCTTTCCCTTTCTCGCCTGGCACAGTGGTCCGCGGTGTCGCTCATCTTTCACCGTCCATCTTCGCTTCCCTCTTCACTGTACTAATAGTTCTGTTACGTCAATACGGCGGCCGATACTTCCTGAATTTCATCGATTCGGCACGGCTCTTCCTTATTCATTTCCTGCTTCTTCTGTCCTGTTCAACATTTTCTGTGAATTCTTTGTCGAGTTTCATTTCTGATTTGGTAGTATCTTACGAATTTATGACGAAAGTGGTATTAGTGGCTAATCATTCGAACGTTGCACGAAGGGTTGCGTGTGTTTGGGTCGAATTAGATGCTAGTGAGGCGCATCGATCGATTCATTGAAGTCACGATATGAGATTGATGGTTTGAAACGGGGACTACAAAGGACTATCTCTAGTTTCACTTTTCTCCATTCATGGAAATGATGTTCTTTCACTGAAGAGTTCTTGTGTGGTCGAAACGGAAATTAAAGCATCAGGATCAAAGACTTGACATAAAATTAGAAGAAAGATTTGGTAAAATTTAAAATCAAATTTGGGTGAAATTTGTGTCTACAAAACTTGTGTCTATGAAACTTGGAAAATTGTTTGGATTTTCCATGATAAATTTTTTATAAAGCAGATTAAATAAAATAGATTGGCAAATGGAACTACTGTAGAGAAGCTCCAACCTGGATAAGCATTTGAAATAATTTCGTTCGTTTATACACTTTCAAAAATAAGATTTACAGATTCAAAAATTAAAATTTCTCGTAGAGTTCATTTTGCTTGCTCTTGCTCAACTATTTTTCATCCTAAAATTTCCAAATACCTTTTCCAGCTACATTATTTCCAAATCCAAAGAATCATTTGAAACTGCAATTTTTAACAAAATGTAATATATGCGTTAAAAGAAGTGGAATCCAAAAATTCGAACCTCGATCGAAGCCATTCGAATTTTCTCGAAAATCATACGAGTCTCGTGATCGGTCGGTGCCCGAGGATGAGACGAAAAAAAAAAATGAAAGGGGATTTGAAGAAGGTGCGCGGTTAGTTGTGAGTAATTGCCTCCTCGTGAAAGTATAGTGTCCACGTGCAACTCGGAGAAATGAAAGAGAAAGAGAGAAAAGAAAAATGAGAATTTTGTGGAGAGAATAGAAAGGGAGATGGTACGGGAGAAAGTAAAGGGTGGGGATGATGACGACCTAGAAGACGACAGAGATGCAATTGTAACTCGACGTCAATGCACTCGATGACCGTATCAAGATCTATGATTATGAAAGAGTCACGAAATCACGGAAACTTTCAAATACCGCGTAATCTCCTTCCTCTATTTCGTTTATTCAACCATATCACTGAAACACATAACCTAGCTTCCTTCGATATTTTTTCCTTTTCTCCTTTTCGGTGGAAGGTCTTCAACATTGGTTTTATAATTTGGCTTTTATTTTTTTTACTACCTCGTTACTGTTTTTTTATTATTTTTTTAAGTGGTGACTTTGTTGGAAGTTAAAATTCTGATGGTTTCCCTTTGTGGAATTTTACTCTGCTTAATATTTTATCCACGTATGTTGAAATTCTAAATCGACTGACTAAAGATTGGAGAAAATAGAAAGTACATTTCGAAAGCACTGTTACTAGACGAAAGAAACTAAGAAAATAGTGAATAGGAAATATCATACTATTATTATTACTGTAGCTATAGTATATTTCATCTGTTACAAAAGTTTTTTGGTGTCCCTTTGGTGTTTCAACTCGTTTCATCCTATAACTTCACTTTTACTATTACTTCGTATTTCTTTTAATATTATTATTCTTAGGCTTATTATAATGGAAATTTTTCTTCTACAAATATTGTATATTTTGCCTAATCATTCTTTTCATGTACACAGTGACTCAAAAATAAGAGTTTTTTTGAGAGCTCTTTCTACTCAATGGAAACGTTTTACTTTCAAGTTACAGAGACGAAATTTGCTGTAGAAATTTCACAGAAGCCTTACTTCAAGCCAGATTCATTAGCTACTACGTGATACATATTGTGTTGACTCATCTGATTATACGTGTTACTATTGTTTAATCCTAGCGCGAAGAAAACGATAACAATAGCCTCATCCGTAATTGCCTCACGCGTTCTCATGAAATTCTACCTGAGAATGGAAGTGTTTCCGGAAAAATTTATCATCCTCGCGTTAAATATCATATAATAAACTCTCCCAATTTATTAATTATTACAAGGAACACAATTTCAATTTTCTGAGAAAATAGAAAGTACACAATTTTAGATTTCCCATACTGTTACTTGAAAGAAAATGATACAAAGACACAATAAATATCATGCTATAACAAGTATACTAATTAGAACTGCGGCTTTAGATGCGCATACCTAAACAAAATAACCTCTACAGTTTAACTTTTGTGGGTATTGTCTCGCTTAAATTCGAAGTTCAGCAGGTGGTCTAGTATTGAAGCATTACACGAATTCCTTTGTACTCCACTTACCCAACTTTTCTTACAACCTTCACTATTGCTCAATAATTATACGTATCCCTCTACTACATAGCTTCTTTTGTTCGTATCTTAGAAGTATACCTACGCCTGTAGTGCAGAGATATATCTATGCCTCCATCTCACAAAGAGGTATATCTATGCCTCCATCCCATAAAGAGGTGTACCTATGCCTCAAGTGCAATGGAATACCTATGCCTCAAGTGCAAAGGAATACCTATGCCTGAAGTGTAAAGGTATACCCTATACCTCTACTGTACTAGCCTCACAATTTCCACCCTTCGAACATCCATTTCCAAACTCTGCTCAACTAACACCCCTTCTGTTCTCTTTACAGATCGTGGTGCTCGCCGCATCGGCGATGGCGCGGCCAGAAGCAGGCTACTCTTACTCTCAACCGAGCTCCAGCTACGGAGCACCTGGAGGTGGAGGTACTGGAATTGGAGGAGGTCACGGCGGCGGCCTAGGCGGTGGTTTAGGTGGAGGCCTAGGTGGAGGACTCGGCGGAGGACTCGGTGGAGGACTTGGTGGAGGCGGAGGACTCGGTGGAGGCGGAGGACTCGGTGGAGGCGGAGGACTCGGTGGCGGACTTGGTGGAGGACTCGGTGGTGGATTCGGCGGCGGATTCGGTGGCGGATTCGGTGGTGGATTCGGTGGCGGAGCTGGCGGCGGAGGCGGTGGTGGATTCGGAGGAGGTGGCTCTCTCATCCAGAAGCACATCTACGTGCACGTGCCACCTCCAGAAGCCCCAGAAGACAGGCCAGCCAGACCCATCGCCCCACCACCACCACCACAAAAACACTACAAGATCATCTTCATCAAGGCGCCCACTCCACCCACTCCCACCGCGCCTGTTATTCCTGCTCTTCCTCAGCAAGACGAACAGAAGACTTTGATCTATGTGCTGGTTAAGAAACCGGAAGAAGCGCCAGAAATCAATCTGCCAACCATCGCGCCAACGCAACCCAGCAAGCCGGAAGTTTACTTCATCAAATACAAGACTCAGGTGCGTGATAGTTGCTATTCACCTCTTCACCTTCTTCTTATGCTTTTGTTTTCTACTCGATTTCACATTTTTAAAAGGCAAAAACTGGTCCAACAGTTTTATATCTTCTATTCTTTTTTTCTTTCAATTATTTATTTGGTGTTTAGTATTGACTTTGTCATTTAGTGATAAGCCTTTGGACAATTTTTTGTAATGCTTTCACTCTTAAAGGATTCTACGTTCTTATTTTTCCTAAAAATGGTTGTTTTCCAATTTTATTTATCACCATTCTTCTACCATAATAGTGCAATTCAACCGCGAAAATTTTATTTTTAATCTCGGTTGAGATTACGTTGTATTCATATTTTGGCCTATTCATTCCTCTTCGGTACAAAGTATTATTAACTGAACAAGTTCAAAACGACAACGATGCAAACAGAATACGTAACAGATGAATCTTAGAATGACCCACAATTGCAAACAGCGACAAAGAATGCTACATCAAATATAAGAACACAAATTAACCATAAAGTGCACTCAATAAACCTACTCAATAAACCTACAATACGAGACCAGATTTTCCTTCATTTGAATGCAACAACTTAGCCATCCACAAATCCCCCGAAACAAGTAGCTAAATAACAAAGGAAACGACACGAAATGAATTACAGAAGGAAATCACGTCCGGTGGCGGTGGCGGCGGTGGCATCGGTGGAGGAATCGGCGGAGGAATCGGCGGAGGCATCGGCGGAGGCATCGGCGGAGGAATCGGTGGAGGCATTGGCGGAGGCATTGGCGGAGGAATTGGCGGAGGCATCGGCGGAGGCATCGATGGACACGGTGGCGGTGGAACTGGCATCGGTGGCAGCGGGCCAAGCGGACCTAGCTCGAACTACGGGCCTCCCGGCGGGTCTGGGCCTTACTAGTCACACCAAGTGCCCCGTGAAACCCCACAGATCCTCCTCCACCCGCAATCAGCCCCATTTCTACGCTCCGCGACACGCACGCATTCACGGCTTCGGCCACGGCTCAACGGCGATCCTTTTGGACGCTTCCCCTCTCTGTGATCCCACGTGGACGACCGTGGTGACGAGCAGGATCACGATCATGTGGTCAGGCGACGGCACGATTCGTTCGATGACGACGATTACGAGGCTGACGGGAGTCCTGCTCGCGATTCGGTGTTACGCGATTAATAATACGACTTACGTGAGAACGGCCACGATCACGATGATGACCGTGATGATGAACACGATGATGACCACGATCATGATGACGATGACCACGATCATGATGATGACGACGATGATGATGATGATTCTAACGACTGTTAGGTGTACGGCGACGACGACGACGATTAGTATTAAAAGTTTTTTATACGTTATTTTTTGCAAGAAAACGGTGGCGAAATAAAGCTTTTTTATGTATTTTTACATAAAAACCTTGGCGTGTTATTGTCTCACCAAATACCTCTCCACCTTTCTTATTTTGACTGCAGCTTCTGTCGGTCTGATGAACATCCGTGCGTTTCTAGGTGGCGATATGAATGTATAAGTTACAAGCAGTGGCGGATTTAAGGAAAAAGGCCCGGGTGGCAAACGTTCTGGGACACCCTGTATTCATAACAGAATTTTACTACAAATACAACGTGCGTGTGATATGAAAATTATGGGAATCAAAAAAAAAATGTAGTGTTTAAATAAAATCATAATTATTTTTTAAATATGGGCCCTGGAGGGCCATTTGGGCAGGGGTCCTGGCGGCAACTGCTCATCGGCCGCGCGTTAAAACCACCGGTGATTACTATTGACATATACTGTCAATAGAAAGTTTGCGAGCAATGGTCCTTAAGGTAAAGGCAGCCGAAAATATGTACATTTTTTGTGCACAAAAAATGGCCATTTCTGAGCTTTTCTGAATATTACAAAATTGGGTCATTTGATTTTGGCGCCATACATTTGCAATCCTACACTCATTCTGTTGAACATTATAATACACAGTCTAGACAAAAGGGCCTAAGACTTTGGGGACTTACAGTCCTCACCGAGAGAAGTAAAAAATACTGAATCAACATAGGTCCAGAATCAATCCTTTCGATGTAAAACTACTGTATTTGGTATTTACGAGCTTTCGATATCGTAAGTGAGTCTCTTCGTAACACATCGAATGTAAACAGGTTTAGGAGTACATTACAACGAATAGAACATTCATGTCGTACTATACGAGACAGGGAAGGAATACTTGAATAGGTACGCATGTCGATCTATGCTCCGTAAATGTCACTCTTGTATTCAAATGGATGGAAGACACATCGAACAATTCTTGAAAAGAGAAAACAAACTTTTGTGTTCTACATCGGTAGGATTGATTTTGGGACATATGTTGATCAAACATTTTTTATTCCTGTTGGTGAGTACTATATAGGTACCTATACCTAAGCCCATAAAGCAGCGCTGTTGAAGCCAGGGTACGCGTTCCCTATGGGTTGTCTCACTCCCGTCCCCGTTGTCAGGGATATCACGCGATGCTAAGGAGGCGATCATGACAGGCTAGCGGTTCCATCGTTAACAGAGCTTGGACGCTATGCGTGACGCGTGTATTAGTGACACGCGTTTATTTTCCGCGAATATTGTGTGGGGAAGGAACTGGACAGCGTTGCCCTAAAGTCTTAGACCCGTCTTTTTGAACACCCTCTATATGCTCGCCGTGATGCGCGCTTTGTTTTATTTATAGTGACAAATTATATACAACTGTTTGTAAGAAGACAAAATGTTTACATGACCCTTCACATAATAGTGCCCCGTATAATTTCAAATTCATTAATTCTGCCATTGAAATACTTTTTTAAATTTTTGTATAATATTTCTGTAATCTTCTTGCTACAACAACTTGAAAGAAAGAATAGCATTATGAAATTTTTCATTCAGCAGTTAAAAAATGATGTAAGGTTTGGACCAATTTTTAAAAAAGATTTACTTTCTATAAATTAGAACTGCGTAAATTTTCGGTATCTAATTCTGAATAACCTTTCTCTTTCTTGTTCAGTAGTTATTTTCTGCGAAGGTACATTTGGCCAGAAACTTTCAGTTTCTGTTATTTGTGCTCCTTTTCACTTGTTTAAGAGGGCCAGAGAAAGTTGAGTGTGTATCCTTTCTTCATAGGTTTAAGTATACTTCCTTAAAAATAGCATCATCTTCCATCAACGCAACGCTTTTATTAAAAACAAATAAACCAATAAATGGTTATTCATATTAAATGATGCGATTGGGTAGATGCAAGATAGCGCACTTAATTTTAATGTTGTTAGAATTAGCATTTGAAGCAGTAGCAGTAAGAGGACAAGGGAAAAAGAATTGTCTATAGTCAAACGTGTTTTGGAAACCAATATGGCGAAAAGTATGTCCCCTTATATCAGGGCTTTCCAAGGTCGCTTACACGTAAGCTCGGGGTTCTTCCAGTCTCGCCCGCGTTTTCAGGGATACCGCGCGACGCTAACCGCGAAGATGCTATAGCCCGGCTAGCCCGTCATGGCAGCCTTCGTAGCGTCGCACGGTTTCCTTGACAACGGAAGGCACGCTGCGCGAAAAAAAGATTAGAAGGGGAAGCAGGCGCGTGAGGGGCCCCTACGCTGCCCACACAGCACCATGACATTGCAGCAACGCCTCTGCAATATTGCGGTGCAAGATTGCAATGTTGCAGCATATCATTGCAGAGACGTTGCAGGTTCAGTCTGTATTTCAGTGTGTATTTTTGCAATGTGCGGCAGCATTGCAAACATGTAGTCCTGTAACGTTTCGGCAATGATTCTGCAACGAAACGTCAAAATTGTGGCAATGATCCTGCAACTCTTCAAAATATACATTGCAATGTTGCACCGTATCATTGCAGGGAAGTTACAGGGGTTCAACTCCTATGTCCGCCTTAGCAATATTGCAGGAGTACGCTTCGGGCAGTGAGGGACGCGACGACATCAATGTGTGCAGAATCGTAGTAGTATAACGCCCGTGTGTATTTTTCTCATAGAAAATATTTTTTACCCCAGGGGGATTCGAACCTGAGGACCTGTAGAATCGTAGACGAACACTTTACCGCCGCAGCTACAACCGCTGATTGATAAGATTGCTTACGTATTGGAACTTATACTCCTATCGTGCAAAACTTTACACTCAAATTATTAAAAAACGAAGGCTCATTTGACAAACATATTAGGGATTTTTAACACTGTAGGTGCGGACTCTAACTTTAACCCAGTGTCGTTAGGTTGGAAAGTAGTCTTTAGACTAAACCTTTGCGTTTGTCTTTTCATCTCTCTTTTCTCTTGCTTGATTGTATATACGTGTTTGTGCAATAAAGACGTTTAATAATGATAATAATAATAATAATAATTTCACACATTAAAATATATAGTATCTACTCTATCTAAACAAATTAAATGCATTTTCAAATCGCTTCTATAATTTAAATTCATGTACAAACAACTCTCACAATAACACTTTTTTCATATCTTCAACGGCCAACGAGAAATTCTAGCATATCCAGTTAAAGGAAACATGCTGTAGAATTTACTTGACGTCATATTTCAAATTTCGTCAAAGTCATAGTTGCTTCAGAATATTGCTGTACTGTTTCTACAATATTTCCACTACAGTATTGCACGACAATATGTAGGCAATTTTTCTGGGTCGTTGCCACTGAAACATTGCACATCGATGAGCGCGCAATATTGCCGAAATATTGTAGGATCGTTGCCAGTGGAACATTGCACGTCGATGTGCGCGCAGTATTGCCGAAATATTGCAGGATCGTTGTCAGTGGACCATTGCACGTCGATGTGCGCGCAATATTGCAGAAATATTGTACGATCGTTGCCAATGGAGCATTGCACGGCAACGTTCTTGCAATATTGCTGCAATATTGTAGGATCATTGTCACTCCAATAATGCACGGCAATATTGCAGGAACGTTCCTACAATATTGCAATGCAACCTGCAACAACGCAATATTGCAGCAACGTTCCTGCAATACAGCTGCAGCGAAGTGTGCTGTATGGGTGGAGAGCCCTGCCTTTTATGTAAGTGTGTCCATTACTGCACGCGCAGTATTTCAAGTATTATTTTAAGTAGAATTTATCCGAATTGATAAGAGTTTAAAAATATATTAAACTTTTGCAGCATTTTCATTTAATAATAATAGTAATATAATAATAATAATAATAATAAAAACAACAATATGAAGTAATGTAAAATACTAATTCGAAAATAATGTGATAATAGTGAGTAAACGTTTTATGTCATAAAGAAATTTCTTTGAATTTCACTCTATTTTTTAAAGGTATTCTTGAAACACTCTGTATAATCAAACTTGAGTTAGAGGTCTGTTTCTTTGATTTAGAGACGCGAAAACAAATATTTTCGAACCCAATAAATTATAATGATACAGTTCGCGTTTCAGTATAAACAATTTATTATGAGTATTTTAAATATTTATTATTCAACTGTACTTTATTGTAGTTATTTGGCTTTGTTATTAATTCATATTGTTGCAGCGGGTAGGGGTCTCCTCATCAGCCGTGAGTTTTTATTTGAGAATACAAGTTATTTAACAACGCAATACATTCACAAAGAGTTTAGTGTTTGGTTTTACAATTTCTGTTCGTGCATAAGATCAGTCCAAGACTGGCGGAAAATCGATAACAACTTTGGATGCGAGGACCAGTACGCCAGGAAGTTATACACGATGCTCGCAACAATATCATCATTTTTTAGTGGTTGAGTTCTCTCGTACAGTAGCTGTTTCGTATAGCAGAGAACCTTATCTCGCACTGGAAAATTATAATGCCCATAATTACTATGATGCAATGATTGCAGCCACACAATCCAGATAGCAATCAATGACAGCAATTGTGCCGGTGACCTGCACTTATCCGATGACAACGACGGCAGTAATCGTGGTTTTAGAGTAACGTTCAGTATAATTGAAAATTACATGCCTTGTATAAACTCTTCTTCTACAGGGTGCTCCAAAATTGCGGGACAATCAGGAATATGCAATTTCCTGATGCAAAAGGCATCGAAAAGTCTTTTACCGTTTTGGGATTCGAGGCTTCGTTCTTGAACTATAAAAAATTGAATATTAGCGGCCCAACTTCCCGGCCGCGCAGTTTAAAGCCAGAACAGCTGAGCGCGGAAAAGGCACGCGTAAATATAGACCCCCCCCCCCCCCCACGGACACAAAATGCCGACCGCGCTAACCCATTTTCACAGTTTGAACCAGCGCGGTCCGTTCTGTTGTGTGCGTGGGTCTGTATCTACGCGTGCGTGCGAGCGGTTACTGCTCCGCGCTCAACTGTCTCGGCTTTAAACTGCGCGGCTCGGAAGTTGGACCGCTAATATTCAACCGAAGAGGAGATATAATAAGAGGCGGCACTCGACAAGGACAAAAATAAACTAGGGAAATCACTAGACAACCAATTTAAATGCCATTCGGCAATGATCGGGGTAAACTTCGGCAATAATCAGCAAACTGTGGTCAGGTTAAAATCTTTCCTATACTTTTTGTTTGCAGTAATTCATTCGTAATGTATACTTTTGTTATACATTTGTAATACATTTTTATATATTTGTGGTCCAGTGTTTAAAAATTTCACATTTTTTTATACGTATATCACTTCAACCTTAAACTTTTCTAATCTAGAAAGTATTAATATATATATTCACCAAAAACAGTACTGATAATATACAGAAATTTTATAACATAAAATTGTAATAAATAGAAGTGAAGGTAAAAATGTATTACATTTAGTCGATTTGAATATCCCGCTCGAATAGACAACTAATTTAAATGCCAAGGTCAAGTAAGGACTTCAAAGGTTCCGTCCGGAGTGACGCCTCTTATTATATCTCCTCTTTGATTCAACTGTTGATATCTCGAGAACGAAGCTTTGGATTCCAAAACAGTAAAGGACTTTTCGATGTCTTCTTGCATGAAGATATTGCATGTTCCGAGAAGTCCCTGATATTTGGAACACCCTGTAGAATGTTAAATATGCGCCGCCTGGATAACATAACACGAGCATCTTAAATATTTCGATTACCCATACAGCACACTCTCGTTGCAGCATAGTTGCAGCGTAGTTGCGGTGCAAGATTGCAACGATGGACGCAACGTTGCCGCAACTATACAGCAATAATTCTATGTCCGCCTGCTGCAAAGTTGCACGGCAACTTTGAGGCAACATTGCACGGCAACTTTGAGGCAATAGGTACAAATGAAAAAAAAAAAAATAATGCCAACAGTGAGATGCGAACTGACGACCTCATGGTTACTAGTCGGGAGCGCTAGGCACTCACCATGCTGTTCGTTGGTCATTGCTTTCAATCAAATGTATATAACTGAACTCCACATTTTTCAAAGTCGATTTTCTCGAATTTGGCTGAATTCTTACTACTTTGGAAAATTAAAGTCCGAGTCAAGACCTTCGCGTACACTAAGTATAAACAATTTCTGAGATGGACAGTCCTGAAGGTTCCCTTGTTAGTGCCGCGTTTCGACCTGATCTGTCCCACTGTGCGCCGTGCTCGCCTTCATGGAAACATCAGCTTGGCACATGGCACCAGTAAAGTAGATTCTGACTTATGCTTGGAACTGATTAAATGGTTGCCTTCTCCGACATATATTTTATATTTTAGTTCATTATCCAGGATGTCCGCGGGAACAGTAAACACCTGGATATACGAATTCGAGATATAAAAGAAATTGTTTATATGAAATTGCATGGTTGGAGGGGGCAAATTTACTGGGGCAGACGATTTTTCTCTTCGATTTTTATTTTACGAGATACGATGATCAATTTTTTTTTTAAACAGCACTCTTTTTTTAATAGATCACTTGATAGTGTGTTTCAAGACGATTTCAATAAGGTATAATGTATACACTTTATTTCCGCCGGTTTTGGAGATATTATGTTTTAAAATTTTCTAACGCCGCAAAGTTGCGAAAAAGTTGCGGCATAGTTGCGGCATAGATGCAGCAAAGTTGCGGCAAAGTTGCGGCAAAGTTGCGGCATAGTTGCGGCAAAGTTGCGGCAAAGTTGCAGTGCATTATTGCAACGCAACTATGCAGCAACTATGCAGCAACAATTCTATGTCCGCCCCGTGCAGTGTTGCACGGCAACGTCGCAGCAACCATACATCGACATTGCGCTGCAACTATGCAACATCGCAACCAAGTGCAAGGTTGCTGCAACCATCCTGCAACTTTGCCGCAACGAAGTGTGCTGTATGGGTACTGCTGGACAAATGCAAATTATTTGTTTTAAATTTCATGATTTGGGGGTCTACTAACTGGCTATAGTATATTTTTGTAACTTACTGTTCTTAAAAATTATTAAGATCTCCTTCGAGTTTTTAAACGGACTCTCTATTTTTTAAAAAAAATTAAACCTTCAAGTGTAAACCAAGATAATTACAGAAAATAATTTGAATTTGTCTGATAGTAACGGAAATACTTAAAGTGCGTGTGTTACATAACTCATTCTGTATATGTATACAATTTTATATGTATATAAAATTAACTTACTCTACTTATACAATGAGTTTTTAAAAATTTATATGGCTCTTTATTGTTTCACTTTCGCAAGGTGTATCAGCTTGTGGTCATTGGAGAACAGATATAATCAAGAAAAGAAGAGAAACTACAATTACGCTTGAAAGTAAAATGAGAAACGGCAAGAAAATTTATTCATGCAGATGAAGCTTGAGGCATTAGGCACCATTAGGGGAATGATGTCCGAGACCAGTTTCTATGATGAGGAGACCGTGTTGGCTATTTAGAGAATTCTAGTCAATTACAACGAAACTCGATAAATTGATCTACACGCATCTACCTGTTTGGAAGTGAAAGGTATCGCCTGCAGCATTTAAATTTGTCAAATTTCATTTGTAAGTTTATAGCATTTCGAAATAACTTATGTCGTGGACATTGACGGGAAACATTTATAATGTACCTCTTTGGATGGATTTTTATAACACAACAAACCTCGTGTTAGGGAAACTTACTATTAACATAACTATAATTATACTAAAAAGTTAGAATATTTACAATTAATATTTAATCGCCAATATTGTCTTAAGAAAATATATTAATTGATATTTAAACATTAAGAAGCTTTTCCAATAGTTTGTTTTAAACATAGTTTTTCAAATCAGAACGTATAGTGTCATTAGTAACAAATATAACTAAGCTATAGTTATATTATCCCGTGTACTAGTAAGATTTTTAGAAGTTAAAAAGAGGGGGGGGGGGGCAGTTGAAGGAATCCATGGAGGTATTTGCTTGTCAAGTGCTCAACAGTAATGCTTCAAAACTGTTGAATCACATATCGAATTTCGATTCTAATTACCGCTATTTGTTACAAGCTTTAATATTCTATGAATAGATTGAACTAATTTTCTGTAAAATTCTGGGCCACCTTGTTCCATATTTCTAACCTTTATACATTTCTTTGATAGATGGTACTAACTAAAAATATATTAGTCAATCTTCATACTAATGCATACATTACTTAAATATGCAAATTTTTCTGAGTATGTAACTGTAAAGCTTGCAAGATCCAAGATCTAAGAAAGCCAACGTTCTGCATCTTGTTGCAATATTTTAATGACACCGCCTCAATTCGAGCGTTCATTACACGCATCTAGCAAGCAACGAGAAATTAAAGCAGAATTTAGTTTTGTATGACTAACTTCAGCATGCCGCGAGATAAAACGCGCAACTAGTCTATTGCGAAACGCGACAGTGTAAAACGTTATACAAGCTAGGAAACCCGTCGTGACTTGGCGATGGCCCACGCCACCCTGTGGGAAACCCCCACTGTGCTCCACCAATGGGCTGCGTCGCGTCGGCGTGAACGCGTTACTATTGCGTCATGTGCGCGCGGCTTGCCGAAAGATTTATATCAACAGCATTCAATGTTCCTTCATCAGAACTAGGCAAAGATTAATGTACGTTACATTAGAAATAACCAGAAATGATCGAAATAGAAGTGTTAATCATTTGTGAAGTTATGACTGTTGTGCTGGTCGGAAAGTAAGGTCAAGTTTGCAATTTCTGAATTATTTCAGTATTGTTTTTTTTATTAAAATTGAATAGTATATTGAAAATGCATGTTTCTGACAATAAGAGAAAAGTTTGAGAAATATGTATATTAATTTTAATTAGTTGTTGTTTGTTTGTCACGATTTTTAGGGACCTAATCAACGAGTTGACTTAAAATTTTAATATTACATTTTTACATTTGACTTTTTCATTTTCTCAATTGCTTTAGGTTTATGTTAATGAAACTGGAAAATTGTACGCGAAAAATGCAATCCTAAAATTTGTAGCAGTTGTTTTGTAATATAAACTATGATCGTGTGGTAGGTAGTACATATATCCCAGAATGTAGTATCTTTGAAGTCAGTTTATTCAGTAGACTCCGAATAATCTTGACAACCATAAAATAACATTTTTTCGCAGTGATAAATTCTGACGATAAAGAACTTCACCTAAAATTGAAATTTATAAATTTTGTTTATGGGAAACATTTTTGAATTAAAAAATAAATTGTAAATTTCCGCTTATGTCTTCAACCAGCACAGTGTTTGTGGTATTCCGCTTAAGGGGGTATAAGTAGTGAAACATGTTTGTCAACCTCTGATTAATTACCACTAGTAATTACTAAGTGGTAATTACCCATAAAGTTCAAACACGAAGTCGATTCAGAAATCGCATTCTAGCGGTTTAATAAAACTTATGTTTCTCTTCGTTTCTAACCAACGCAGAACATTGGAAAAGCATTTCTATACCAACAGACACTACTTGATCGTATTATTATTTCTACCCAAATCCGTAATCTTGTTCAAGGTAGCTAAAAAATCATAACCTAAACAAAATTTGTTAATTAGTTGTAAAACAATCTTATTAACACATTATCTTTATACCATTAACTCTACATAATAAAACCTCAACAGTCTAATTAAGACGACCAAATTCTACACCGATAATAACTAAAGTGATATTACCCATTTTAATACTATCCTACAATTCAGCTATCCCATAATTAAGGCCAACTGCAATTAACCTGTGAACAATCCCACCTATATTTCCCACGAAACTTCAATTTTTTCTTAAATTTTTGACACAAGAAAGAAACCATTGTTTCCAGGGTAATTAAGTCACTTTTCCAATTACGGGGAACTCCCCGATAGTAGCCCAACGATGAAACACATAATAACGTTTTCTTTATCGTCCACTTCGAATTCGACCGTCTTAATTGACCAATTACGATTACACACAGGATACGTTAACAGCGTGGAACATTCTGAAACAGGCTTTTCACAGAGTGATTTCAAGGTATCAACCAGGTGAAGCCCCAGCCATAGTAGCAGCCAATATACAGGGTGGGCTGTAATTCTTAGTACACTCGAAAAAGAATTGTCTGTAAAATATCTTAATAAAAAAGTTTCCTACACATTTTCGATTTATTTCTTGATCAGGGATGGCAAACAGGATTTTTTTCACGTGCCAGTACCTCCATGAGTATATATTACACATATTTACTAAATATAAATGGGCACTATACGAGGCATTGAGAACAAAAACGGACTAACCCACATTGTTTGCAAAATTGAGATAGTAATATTAAATAGAAAAAATTATTTTCCTTCAATTTGAAACCATAAGTGTGCAACACTCACAAAAATTAAATGGAAAATGAATGATGTATTTATTACGAAGCATTTCGAATAGTATCAGAAGCTAAAAATTACGACTGCACTAGTAACAACGTCTGCAAAACAAAATGCTGTTGCAACCCTATTATTTAAATCGCCTATTTCTCCGTTTACCGAATATTAGATACTCATACATAAATACAAATAAATTATACAAAAATTATTTATACAAATAAATAAATTATCTAAACTGAATCAAAATTAAATATTATTTTTCATTTTACGTCTTTTGCTTCGTGTTGTTTGCAAGATTGTTTATATCAAGGGCGTCCAGACTTATTCCGGGGGGGGGGCAACTTTGAGAAAGGGTCAATTTGACAGGCGAAGATTGGTTGCTTGTTTAAACCTTTGAATCCATTTTGCAGCGCCAATTTAATTAAAGAATTTTAATTAAAATTTAGAAATATCAACTTTTTTACTATAAATTTAATAAAGATTAGTTTTTAAAAATAAGTGATTCTTTCTCAAGGCAGGGTATTCAGAACGTTTAATCATTGGAATGCGATGCATGCTGCCGAATTTTCCTCAGTCAACTGTCAATCAAAGATGGGCAAAATTTTTATTTAAAAAAAATTTCGAATACCGAATAAAAGTCAAAAGAATTATTCGTCATGTATCGAATAACGTTAACTCGGGGTAACGAACGAATAACGAATAATTTTTTTAACTTTTACCCGGTATTTGAAATTTGATTTAAACAAAAAAATTTCCCATCTCGGCTGTCAACCTAGGCATTTCTATTCATTGAATGAACTTGATTCGTTACAGAAAAAAGAATTATTCCAGATTCTTAATATATTTCTACACCGGAACAATTCCTTTTCGACTGTTCCACGAATTACGCCACACCCCGTATAATTGATAACTCTCGTTTTCACGGAACGTAAATCGTGAAGGTTCGCCGTAGGGGCCCGACCTCGGTCATATGCTCGTCGGCTTCCCCCGTGACACAGCGCAGTGGAGGGGAGGTGTATCTGGCAGTCGTCTTCATCTTGATTAGCGACTGTTTAAGAATAGTGAAAGTTTCTCTGGCTTGCGTCACGACGCCTTTCCCGAAGAAGACGCGGAAATCGACGCCTTCCTCTTACACGGGCGATCGATCTTTTCCGCAGCTATCGTTCGCATCCACGATGCTGTCCAACTTCCTGTTTGAATAGGACTTCTTCTGTCATCAGTATGTGCCTTGGAATTTCTTCTTCCTTTTCTCCTTTTTGAGGTTGGTAGTCGGTTTCCGTCAACTGGGACAAGCAAATGAGATAACTAAGGGTATGTAATTAAAACCACTGACATTGTTTATTGGAAGAGAAAGTGTACTTGCAGCGGATAAGTATCTGAACTCTCGAAGGGTATTATTATGATATATTGCAACGGTCAGCGCGATAGCTGCGCCATATACGGTGGCGTTGCAAAAGGAAGCTGCGAAGGAAAATTTATTGACGCTTCGGGAGGGATATTCAAACCTGTAATTCAAATTTGGAAGGTGTTTTCTTTTTATTCATGGAGTAGCTGCTGGAGGTATTGTAAGGTCGCGGCGGCTGATCTTATTTATGCCGAGTGGGATCAAATTATGTAAATGGTTCGTAAAGCGTGAATACACGAATAAAGTTTCATTTATTATATGCTTCTTAGTGCTTTTGGTACTTCATGTCTTGATAATATGTAAAGTTTATGGTAACTTATTGTTACGTGGATTTAGTTTGAATTTTGGAAACTTTTTTACCGATAGAAATTTTTCATTAGTTATTTGTAGAAAAGGATTTGATTTTTAACCAACTTCAAAAAGGAGGAGGTTATAGATTCGAACCGTATGTATTTTTTTTATATTTGTCCCCGCATAAATCCTCAGAATATGAACCGATTTTGATGATCTTTTTTTTATTCGAAAGAGGGCGATGCCTCGGTGGTCCCATCATACACTGCATCAACATTGGCCCAATATTTTGCCAATTCTGGTTAATAATAAAGACACAATGTCAACTAAGTATTATTATTTTATGTATGTAGGCGCATATCTCCTCAGCATGTTGTGTCAATATGTATAAAACTAAAAAAAGTTTCAAATATAAAAATTTTAAAAATTAAAATCGACTTCAAAAAAATAAAATTGCACTAAAAAGTAAAAAATAATGTTTTCCCTTATTTAATCTACGTCTCTCATATTTTTTAAGTCGGTGCCTCATCATTTGTACTGTGTAAATCTGGCGCCGACTTAAAAAATATGAGAGTCGTAGATTAAATAAGGAAAAAAATTATTTTTTACTTTTTAGTGCAATTTTATTTTTTTGAAGTCGGTTTTAATTTTTTTTTAAATTTGTTTATTTCATGAGGATAGCGAAATAAATTTAACGACTGAAAATTAAATGTAGACTAAATAGTATTATTCACCGGGCACCATAGGTATTTATTAATAATAAAATTTTAAGGAAACAGATAAGAGTTATTATTATTAGTATGTAGTAGTATTTTGTCTTTGGAAAATGCATGAAAACAAATGTCCCTACGACCGGATCTAAGGATGTTTCAATGTGGGCCTGTTTTTAGAAATTCGTATTTTTTAAATTTTTAATTAAAAAAATCATGGCGTGACTTTAAACGATGTTCAAAATTTATAATATGGGTCGTTACCATCACTGAATTCAAACTTTCTATTTTTATATTTCTGTACTAAAGTAGACATTTTAGTAGTATTGTAATACAATAAATTATATTTGATTTCTATTTCTGAGAACATTGACAGGAGAAAGAGCTGGTCTCTTGTAAAGATTAAAAATCAAAATTAAAATGTCACAAAATGTAATTCTTTTGACTTTTTAATTTCTCACCCTTACTTGCTTAAAACTGAGTTAATTATACATTACTATAAGTTATTTAAATTCTTACATACTAGATTATTATATAAATATAGTAAATTATATTTATTTATAATTATATGTATATCGTAATAAATTGTACTTGTTTAAACTATAATTGTAAGTAGCTATAATTTATTGCTAATTCATAGAATTTTATATGAACCAATTATGAAAAAAAGTATCTAAAAAAATTTAGTAAAACCATGAGTAAGAAAGGCGATAAAAAGGACTGAATGGATTAATTAGATATGTCGGGTAAATCAGATCAGTGAATCGATAGGAAGCAGCTGAGAATCTGATTTACATGCACACAATACAAATAAAAAGCGACTCTATCGTCGAATGAATGAACACGGAAAAAGTCGGCCAGGACACAATGAATGATGGAGCAAATAAGTAAAGTGATTTATTACAGAATGTACAAATATAGTTTGTGACATATAAATATAATGAAAAGAATATAATAGTAGTGAATCATGATGAACTTTTTTTCTTATCGAAAATATCTTTCCCTTGTATTTTAGAAAATTTTAAGAAAAATTTCGATTTATCTTTAGCGACTAAGTAAAATAACATGATCTTACAAATAAATTGTCCTTTTCTACATATGTAAATATATATACAAACTATAATAAATAAATAAATATATATATGTACATATATAATCGATTAACTAAGTATTTTGAAAAGTTTATACAAATTTAGTGAAAGAATTGATGTTTGGAATATTTATAATAGATAATAGAAACTAATCAAATATACATTTAATGTTAAATGATGTATTTTAAACAATCTCAATATTCTCAATTTTTTCTATTTTGGTATTAAGAAGAAATGTGTTTTCCAATATATTATAATTAATATTTAATTCGTCTTATTTTTCATTTTTATGTTTATTGAACACTGTTCATTTCATTATTAATCCTTATACGAGATTAATGATTGAGTCTCTACAATGATAACTGCAGATTTTTTCAAATAACATTTGATTATTTATATTACCTCTTATAAATACATATACATAACGTGTATCTACTGATCACAAATGAAAGGATCCTCTACTGAGTAGAGTCTACTCTTTATTAAACCCTACTTAGATAAGCAATCACAACTCAAGCATGAACCTATTAAAAGCTACGTCTATTCAACTATATAACAGTTAATTGTAATGAGCCATAAAAAGGACAATGCAAACATTTAAAAATCGCATCAACCAATAGGCTATGAACTTTTCCCCTTTCCCTAAAAATTATCATCAAATCAATACACTGGCCTACAAACAACTTTCTAAGATAAAAGCACCGTTGAATGAAAGCATAGAAAATACATTTAATAAAACACACTAAAAAGCTAATTGTAAGTGCAGCGTATTAAAAAAAATTCTAAAAACAAAATTCTACAAAAATCCACATTATGCATTATTACATATTGTAACTTATCCAGTATCACACCAACACTAACAAATATTCTGAAATCTCAACAGCAACCCAATAAATGAAACCAAATACTATCGGAGATATTCGTGTCAAAGTAATACACATTACAAATTATTTCTAAAAGTAACTATTTTTTTATTTTAAAAATCCGTGTAGTGTACTATATTTATAAAATATCACAGTATGTTTTTCCGTTAAAATAATTTTTTAATCTGCAATTCTTTAAGAGATATGCAACTTCAAACTTAATTGCGTTGGAAAATGGATTTTTTCAGATAAAACTAGAAATCAGATAATCTGTCGATGTTGGTATTATCTAATATGCTCGAAATTCAAGTTTACATTAATTGTATTATTTTTTAAATATTTCTACAGCTGTGGTAGATAAAAATACAAGACCTGTATATGTTTTTCTATCTTTGAGCGAATAGTCGTGTGTCAAGCGAGATCGAACTTCAATTTTCTTTTTAAAATAAAGCTTAAAGGTCATAGAAGAAGTTCCGTTTGAAATTAGCTGCGACAATCTGCTACCTTACTATATAGTTATCGTCATTTGTAAATATTAATTTGGTCCACAAATTTTAATTCAATAGTTAAAAAGGGGTTGGTATGTTGTTGCATATATTCAACATTGTATTATAACAGTTATCATTTATGATTAAATATCAAGTAGAATCTGTTTTATATATATTATAAAAGTAAACATGTATAATTGAATGTTTCGAGTCCATTATAATAATGTAATTTAAAATTCTTCATTAAAAAAGTGCATTATCTTTCTAGTGTCACATTATTGTAATTTATTCCGACAATTTAACTTAGATCTAAAGATATTAGTTTTGGCCACGATTTCCGGCAAATTCGCGACTGTGCGGCGTGCAGAAGACGCAGGTGCAGACTGGCGAAAAAGAATCAAGGGCAAAGCGACGATCTCGTTAATCAGCAGCAGGGTAACTGAACCTCTCACGCATATATAAGGAGAAGAAAGGAAGAAAGGAAGAAAGGAGGCAAACAGTGGGCATGGGGGTGGGGGAGCCGAAATTTGTTCCAATTTTACGAAGGAGGTCGAGGAATGACCTTTCGAGGAGTACGTTGCTCGTCTCGAACTCCTCTTTTCACTGATATTCTTGATCTCGTGTAGTTGCAGGAAGCCGAAAAGGGGCTTCACGCAGTGGCCATGTGAAAGTTACCTCTTGGCAGACGAACGTTCTCCGCTTCTCCTCCTCCTCCCCTCCCTCCCTGACGCCCACTCTCCTGTTAGTTTTCCAGAGTTTCTCAGGTAAGATTTCTTACGAGAGCATCTTCTCAGCTGCGTAAGAACGTGAGAGAGAGTTCGCTTTCGTTTCCTCCTTCTTCCTTTCCCGACGCTAACGCATTCCGCTTTCCCCTCGATTCATACTCGACGAGGGAGTCATCCTTCTTCACCTCTGCTCCTCCTCCACTTCTTCCTCGACGTGTGGTCGCTGATTTCGTTAATTGATCGCTTCACGGTCGATGAGGCTGCGCTTCCTGATGGGCAATTGCTCTGTAACCCACATACACTACGGCTCAAAAGTATTTGATCACGGGTTATAGGTACAAAAGACATTTTTCGAATATTCCTTAGCACATAGCAATCGTTTCATTCTAATTTGTCGGCTTAAAAGTGGATTTTGGATTGCAATTCGATTATTATTATTATTATTCGATTTCTATTGACGCCTGTAGTCTTCCTCTTTCTGAGATACAAGTGTTGATCTTGGTTGGTCAAAGGTTTTCTTGGCAACAAATACAAGTGCCAACAATATAGACAATTTCAATTCTAACATTAATAACGTTCAAATATATTACACAATTTTATTACACAACTGAATATAAGTTGCTTGAATCTGAACTGGAGCTGTACATATTCGAATAATTTCGAATATGAATAATTTCTTCGAGTATTCGAATATTCGATTAATCAGGAGTATTCAAATATTCGAGTAATTAGGAGTATTCGAATATTCAAATAATTAGGAGTATTCGAATCTCAAAATCGAACTCTCTAGTATTCGAATATTCGGATCTCAAATTCGAATTCTCTAGTATTCGAATATTCTAATCTCAAATTCGAATTCTCTAGTATTCGACTACTCGAATACTTACATTTTTCGAACATTACAGCCCTAATCTAAACAGTTGAATCACATAAAGGGTAACAACAATAGCCTTATGCAAATTGTTATGTTGCTTTACCTAACCCAGAAAGTTCTTGTTTCATTATTGGAAAGTGCTTTCTTCAGTAATATTTTATTTTAATTTGCCAAGAACTTTTATTTTAACATCATTCATCGTTTCTGATAACTTCGAATATTTTTGATTTTCTATTTTATATTTCTAGTCTCGAATGTTCCCAATTTATAGTGGCGAAATGTCTTCTCCGTTAGATTTATTCCTCAATATTTCACTTTAGTTTAACAGAAACTTCTGCCTCTATCGCAATCTAGTGAAGTCGATCAACCTGGTGCTAGTTGCGAGTACAGCGTGTGACTTGCGGTCACTGCTCACACCACTTGCATGTGCGTATTTCAAAACGAGAATGAATGCAATACGGGGTCATGGAATGCATAGCGCCTGCTCGAGGCAATTCAACTATCTATAATTTTCTTTTCCTGCCTCAAATAACGATTTTATCAATTTAATATGTGTATAAAAAGGGGAAGAAGTAACGAAGAGTGAGACAATTAAAGCTTCAACAGCACAAATAAAAGTACGGAAAAAAACCGCAGACATTCATTTATACATTTGGAATTTTTCATTATTAAAGTTTAGCAATTTTATTACTGAGGAAATAGGATTAGTCGTTGCATTCTCTTCAACTTTATTCGTATTGTTCAGTTCGCTGAACTGTAAGTCTTTTCACTGGTCTGCTGAATTCACAATAGATGAGCAAGCAGTTATTTTTAGACCAGATTTCGATATTTAGGTTTCTGATCTGACGACGAGGTAAGATATTTTCGAAATTGTAGTTAAGAATGAATAGAAACTAGTTTTACCACGATTTATTTTCGTAAGTTGCTTCTTCTATTATTATAATTTCAGTTTGTTATATATATAACTGTTTCTTCCAGAACTACTTCTTTCTTTAAAACATTAAATACACCATTTTGTATTTATGTCACATCCCCCTAAATTACTTTCAATACACTTTTTTCCTGATTCACTGCTCGTTTAATGTACCACGTGACGAATTCTAATTTATCTTCACACTCTGGTATTCATGAATGTTAATCACCCCCAAGTATTATGTATTGTACTAGTATTAATCTATTCATATTGTTAGCAAATTTTTATTAATATAGGTTTCTATAAATACGATGATTACTGACTCTTAAGCCTATAATTACCTCCACAATAGCTACAAAATATTATATTAATAGCAGTCCTCCCTGTTTATGTAAATAATTTATTGATGATAAAACAATTAATGATTATTGTAATTGTTACAGTAATAAAGTATTTAATGCATCTGTCTTTGAAATAAATTATATGATTATTTCATCTCTATCAAAAACCAGTTAATATTTTTTAATTAGTTATTTATTTATTACGGGATAACAACCCATTAGCACGTTATAATAACATGGAAATACATGAACAGGGAACGGACAAATAAATTAAAATTAAAATAAAAATTAAAGTGAAAGTTGAAGTTAAAATAATAAATACCAAAGAAATGATGAATTATATTGTTCTATTTTTTACAATATTGCTAGCATATCAGCATATTCTCGTACTAATATATGTATTCACCTAATAACATTTTAAACATCATCACAATATCATACTGCAATACATTCACCACATCACGTTATCATACTGTACTATCAGCATAACGACAAAACATTTCCTTATCATAGTATCGCACCACTGACCTATCATACTATCAGCCTCGTGTTATTGCGCTATTCCGCTATCATAATATCATAGTGACATGTTATCACGCTACCATGCTATTGCACTATCATATTGCCATATAATACTATCACATTATTATATCGTGTCATGGTACTTACGTACTATAATATTATCGCACTAGTAGCATTGCAAAAATCAGTTAAACTACTGAAAAGCAAATAAATCTGCAAAGTTTAAATTTATAGTTCCCAGTATTCTATTATACCTTCCTAATGATTAGAAAGGTGTAACAGAAAGACGAGGAACGCTGTGAATCACTGCGATACTTTCTTTAACGTTTGATCTTTATTCGGATCGAAATTAATGTACAGGATATAATACTAATTATGACAACGAAATGATCCTGTGAAATATGGAAACTGTGCCACTAAGCTTGAAGAATCATTCCGCTCGTTAGGAGCTATATTCCTAATTATTAATAATGTTTAAACCACAATGGATAATAATCACTGAACCTATTCACTAAATATGCTTGTCAGCTATTGGATTTAATTGGCAGTTATCTCAGTTTTACATCTGAGTTTCTCTCACATCAATTCCATGTCACCTTTAGACAATACTCCATACCGTTGATTGGGAACCAAATGTGTATTGCACGTGTGGTTCTCAAAAATATTTTGTCGAAAATCGAAAAGTGTATTTCAAGCATCGAATGAATTGGGTTTAAAATAAAAAGTCTTCGCCTGAAATTTATTTGAAGATAAACTATGAACCAGAGAGGGGCAAAATATTATTTGAAATAAAAATTTGTGTACGAAATTTTTATTTCAAATAATTTTTTGCCCATCTCTGCTATGAACGAACCTAAATTCGATCGATACGAACTATACATATAATCGATCAGACAAGTGTAAATGTTTAAAAAGTGAGATCATTATCTACTTTCAGAGACTGTAAAACCAGCTTTAGATTTTTAAACAAAAATATGTGTTTTAATTACATAATAACTAAGTAAAAATTTCAAACATCGAACGTTTGCTTGATGTTCCCATGAATATAGATACCTAATCTTAGTGTTTCGCAACTCAATGAACTCGTTTCTGCATTACATGTTGGAAATTATGACAGAACTTCATATTTCATGTCAGCATCCATCTCATTCATTTTATTAAATGCATCTTAGTTATTACATCTTCAACCCTTTGACTGCTATGGGTATGCACATGCGTTCGTTCAGTACACGCAGTGTACGCGGAAAACGCCCATAGGCGTTCAGCGACTATACCGAAGAGATGCGAACAGAGGAGTCCCGCACGCGACGTCCGCTGAGCGTTCAAATTGTCAGTATGCAGAAAGAATTAAAATACTCAATAATATCTGTATTTCCCACATAAAACATAATCATTTACATAAACTAATTTCTCTAAAACCACGCGTATACGTTTCCTCTCCAATTCGCCATTAATCATATTCTTGATTACTAGTACATTAACACTATAAACATATTATATATTAAATTAATATATCACTACTATAGTAGACTTTGTTTTATATACACAGATTGATATATGTATATGCCATACTAGATATTAATATACTAATATATTATTAGAATGAGACTATTAATCTGTTAAACGAGTTAAGTTCCATATGAATTTCGAAATAGAGCTGTAAATATTCGAATACTTCGAATAATTAGGAGCCTATTAGGATACTAAAATATAATTAATTGTTTTTCAAACGATAAATTTGAGTCTTTATTAGTCTTTGATAAATGTTACAAACTTTATGCTGAAAATAAAATCACGTAGACCGACTGCGAAACAAAATTGGGCATTATCCTAATTATTTAAAGTAAATGTATACGTATGTAACGTAATTATCCGAATAAATTGTTTTTAGTATAATATTTCATTAAAATTTATTTACTCTTTGGAACAGATTATTTCTTCTATTATTACTTACTCAAATAATTCATCATTATTTGTTTGAATAATTTTTTCAAATAACGATTGTAAAATAATTAGTATAATAATAAAAAACTGATGTTTCTTTCATTTCACAGTTTATAAATTTATCAAAGATTAATAAAGTTTCTTTATCGTTTGAAAAATAAATAATTGTAAAGGCCAATTTGAAAAGAATTTCACGATAATGCGTGAAAAAATATTTCATCTTCAGATTCCTATTCGGTACAATCCGAAATTTGATCAGTCCGAATATTCAAATACTCCTATTTATTTGAATATCCGAATATTCAAATACTCCTATTTATTTGAATATCCTAATATTCGAATAATGTTCGAATATTCGAATACTTCTAATTTCTTCAAATATTCGAATACTCCTAATTTCATCGAATATTCGAGTACTCCTAATTCTTAGAATAGTCGAGTATTTGAATATACTCCCAATTCTTAGAATATTCGAATACTTCTAATTTTTCGAATATTCGAATACTCTTTATTCTTACAATATTCAAATATTCCTAATTCTTCGAATATTCGACTCTCAAATTCGAATTATCTGGTATTCGAATACTTGGAATATTCGTAACAGCCCTATTTCGAAATGCATGTCGAAAGATGATTAAACGGGAATTAACTCGTTTTAACGACAGCAAATATTCTCCTTTTGCAAGGTTCTGATTGTTACATTTTCAAGATTAACTTACCCATTTCGCCCAAAGTGACGAATTAACGCGTATCCATCGGTTAACAGGTTAATATTAGATCGGTGCAAAAGTAGATACGATTTATCGAACCGAAGTCCTTATTAAAAGTTAAAATAATAAATTCCTTGGCAATCTATGAACGTGTTGCCGATTTCCTGGTAAAAGTACAAATACGTATAGTAAAACAAGACATTTCCGTATACCTGGCATCACCTAACAGCGAGCGAACGAACCTTTGCACCGACCTAATTAGATCAAAGAGCAAAATAGAGGAATACATGAGCTCACCTGTTCAGCGATCAAAATTTCATTTGGCTGATGGGCATCCTACTCGATCGTCATTGCACGGCCGTAGATGCTGAGTAAGAAAAAGGAAAGTAGAGAAACGCAATTGGTATTTTGCTATTATGCGGCTTATCGGCTCGTTCGTGAACGTTTATTGGCCTTTTGACCTTAGCTTTCACTCGATTAGGTCCTTTTCTTCCTTGTTTCACTACTCGCGTATACACGTTGCATCCAACTGTGCTGGCTCTCTCGTGTTTAGTCATTCTTATCGATTTCTCGTCGCTGGCGTTGTTCCTCTTATTATTACTATCGTCGCCGTCATTGCCATTGCACAATAAATTGCTATTACACAACGAATTAAATTAAATGTCGATTCTTGTCAGGTCGCGTTAAAGGAGCCATGAAATGTCGTCTAACAAAGGCTGAAATGCTTCCATCTGTTTTCTTAATTAAGGTTACAGAGTTTACACAATCAACTCGGTGCAAATTAATTACCTAATCTCAGTGAATTATAGTAATTATAAGTTTGCAGCATGGGGCAAACGAAACGTGATGGGTGACAACCATGAAACGCGCAGATGTCGCGACAAATTTGTTCCTTCGCGTTGCTGTACACTTCGTTAATGGAGAAATTTAATTGGCAGAGCGTCTTGAATAGTAGAGGCTTCGTTATTTGAAGCAAACGGAGGCATAATGGTCGAATGAGAGAGTGTTTGGATAATGAAACATTCGGTTTTTTTTTACGTTTATTCTTCTGTCCTTTATTATGATATAAATGGGATATAGAAATAATCATGTTCGAAGTATTTTATTTAAGTTGCGTTTAGATGTTGTATTGGTTACAGGATTTCAAATAATATAATTAGATTTAATTAGTAATATTTATATAAACTTTGGTAATGACGTAGTTTGTAATAAGGGGGGCAAGTTCTGTAACATTAAGAGGACAACATAAACTTTGTGGGTATTTTAATATATATTTATACAATAAGAAAAAAAATTTAATTACAAAATTTCAAGTTTGTCCCGCCGAAATTGATTAATCATTGCCGCGTTTCACCGCTGGAATTGTGAAATGGAGGGAAATTTTTAATTCTGCCCCAAACTAGTTAAAGTTAAAGTTAATCAATTTTTTTTTATTAAAGCTTATAGTAAAGAGTAAAAAAATAATTTTTTTTAAAACTTATATTAAAATCTGATTATCTTGGAACTTAAAAATGGAGAGTGGTAGATTAAATAAGGACACAATTATTTTTACTTTTTAGTGCATTTTTATTTTTTTTAAGTCAGTTTTAATTTTTTTAACTTTTTGTATTATTCTTCAACGGGCAGTTGCAGTTACTACATATTATTCTCCACTATTTTTCGGAAATTAATCTCTTTTTCTTTTCCAGTACCAGCTGCATTACCAACGTATTGTACAATAACTATGTATTTATTAAAGAATTTACATAAAACATAACTTCTCGATAATACTGTCGATAATAATTCCAAATTGAAGTAATGTTAATTGATTTTTGGTGTTCATCATATCGGTTCATTTCACAAGTAATTATATAGTACATTGGTGGCACCACCCAACGGTGAAAAAATAAACTTCTTCGCGACATTACTTCGAATTCATAACTAAATTATTGTTGGCATATAAATCGAAACAGAAATATGAACAATGGAACGAGATAGAATTAAGATTGAATAATTCCTTAACTTAAGGGGGTAGGTTACTATGGATAGCCCAAAAACTGGCCTTTTTCAAATGCAAATTGTAAAGTGATAAATAACAGTAGATAGAACGTTTTTTTTTAGTTTTAATTGTTATTCTACGAGCTTTAACACATAAAAAGAAAAGTCTAAATATCTCTATATACATGAAAGTTGTGAGTAAAAACGTAAAGGCCTGTCCGCGGTGCACCGTTTGATGGTGAACATAAAATTTCGAAAACCGCTCCAACGGTTTGGATGAGAATTTAATGAAAGATGCAGAAAACCATTCCCTACGATGTGTCGAGAGCAGATTTTCGAGATAAATTCTTAAAAAAGAGATAAAAAATATTTTTCATATAAGAAATCGAATAAATCGTATTTTTCAACATGAAAATTGTATTATTTCTTGTTTCGATAAATATTTTTGCTCTATTATATCTCTAATAGTTATCCCTAAAACATATATTTATAGTTTTTTGTACGTTTGCATGGTTTTCAAGTGGGTGTTTCACTTTACCCTACCACTTGAGCGACGTGAAGATTTCAATACCTCCGGTAAATCTCATTTTCCTTTGTTGCCAAATATTTTTCTTAACAAAGGCTTTGATTATCTTATAATCTTAGGTCTATTTAATACTCCTTTTGAAGTCCCATGTCTTCTTTTCCTTCCGATTTTATGTTATCCCCCTCCAAAGTTAAGCGTTCCATTTTACCCTACTCTCACCTATGCATTTTTTTAAGGTAACAACTATGATATATAAATTAGTCAGAAAATATAATCAGATTGTAAGAAAGTAAAATTCAATTCATTTATTGGTAAAGTCTGGGTAATAAAGGGGTACACACTGTCGTATAGTTCAATCATGTTTTAATGTAAAAATATTTGGAGTATAGTGGTCGTTTTACAAAATCATGTACACAGATTTATGGCAAATAATCAAGAGTCAATATTGTGCTTTGAACAATGAGATTTTAGTACAATAAAATGTTCCAGAATAAAAATCATTTCTCTTCTTGAACAAAATATATTAGGTTGCTACAAATGCTCTATCCATTGATAAACAAACAATAGGAATTTTGTACTCGTATAATATTTTTAACAAGAATCTTATGCGCGCAGTCAAATTTCGATGAATATAAGAATCTGATGAACAAACCTCATGCAGAACCTAATACTTCGCACTTTGTCAAACACTACGCTAAAACAGTAAACATTTCATAAAACCGTACAAAAATTATTTCTTTTGTATAACAGTGTATTTGTGATGTGCAGTTGCAACCATTCCAATGAGGTAGTCAGAATCTGTAATATAAGTAATGAAGTTATCCTGACGAGGAATAGGTTATAGGGCATGAACAACCTTTAGTATGCAAAGAACTTTAGAAATACATTTAATGGCATGCTGTAAATGTAAATAAAGCTCTGTCATTGGAAATACATAATTCTGTAATGCATTTGACATTAGGATATTAAAGAATAAGAACCTAATACAAAATATGTTACGTGGGTTTGACATATCCTTTCATATTCCTTCGTGTTATTTTTTTAATAACGATAGTCCTATCTTTTGAGCAAAAGTATTGGAACAGTATGCATACAAATGCCGAAAATTTTCTAACTCATATTATCCAAATTGCATTTTGATTCACAATAAAACCGAATCATCATAAAATTGTCTAACAGTAAAGTTCCAAATGGAATTACTAATTAAATCAATGTAAATGAATCAATGGCAAGAAACCTTTTCATTTAAGAAATAGTTGCAATTGCACGTGACAAATGTATCATTCTATTTGTAAAACTTATAAGAAAGTTCCTCACTAAATCATTTTATTTTCCTACATTCCCTGTCTTTTATTATAGAACAGATATGGCTAATCTGCCCAGTCAGCCAGGTCTGTTCGAGCAGATTTTGCCCAACGAATGCTACAAATGTTTGTAGACAGAAAGGCTACAAATTTGACACAGGATCTGTTGAAACCGAAAAGATTCTGCTGACATAACCTGACGGCAGATTGGCGGCAGAAATCGAGCTATCTGTTGACAATCTAACAGCAGAAATCGGACAGAATCTGCGCTGCGGAGTCTGAGCCTCGGACTCTCAGGACAGGATCGCCTCGGTTTCTGCCGCCAATCTGCTGTCAGACCGATGCAGCAGGCTCTGCCCGCAAAACCGCAACATAACCTTTAGAGGGCCGGGATTTTTCATTGAAATTGTAAATTTTATTTACATAAAATTTATGCATATATACCACCAAAATGGCCGGCGAAGTATTCAAATTTTTAGGTGGTCACTATAGTGGCCAGCCCGGCCCTCTAAAGGTTAATGTGGACACAGATGGTACCGGTTCGTCGCTAAAGGTGAAGTTACACGGCGCGTGGCTCGATCAGCTTGGGCGAGCTGAGCCGAATTGCAGAGTCCCGCGCCGTGGGATTGCTCATGGCTCGCCGACTCGCGCTCGCCAATCCGAATCTCTGAAACTGGGCAAGCCGAGCCGACTCGCTGAAGTTGGGAAAGCCGGCTCCTACTCGCCGAGCCACGCGCCGTGTAACTTCACCTTAATATCGCGATTGTCCGCACGAATCTGCTGCCAATCTGCTGGCATCCTGCAGACAGTGTGCTGACAGAGCTTAGTCGTGAGAATCACTTTATATAATTGTACACTTTGTACACTCATACAGGTGTATGGATCGTATTATACATACATATATGATACTGTGAAAACATAAACTTAGTTCACGTATACAGTTACCAGCAAATTTATAACATTACTTATGTTAAAATTACATTTTGTACTTCGTCGTAGCTTTTGTTCTATAAAATCATTAAGTAAGAAATATTTGTTCCGGGTTACAGTTCGCGTATATTTCAAACTAGCTCAATAGAAAGACTATTTCTTCAAAATCACATGCCGCGCATCAAATTCCTTATTTATATTACCATGTTTTTCTCAGCACCTTATTTATTGTAAACGAATACAGAGTGAAAACGATGATCGAAGGACCCCTTGTTTGAGCTATTCAGCGATGCAATGAGGAGGTTAGTTGTCAAACAGTAATAAATGGATGGTACTTGGACATACCATGGATTTCTTTATTTTGTAACTCTTTCCTTGCCTCCCAATTTGCAAAACTACTACTAAGATTGACAGGATGTATTATTAAAAGCTCAGGAATATAAATAAATTTACTAGTAAGTGTATATATTTACTACAGTTTACACTTTCACTGTAATATATATACATATACCTACATTTAAGAATGTTTCTACGCTTTCACAGATAATTAAGATGTGAAACCTTAAACACCTTTAATTGGGGAATTTAACACGTTCAGTGTCTTCGATATGCCGTTGTTTGAAATATGTCTTATCAGATAATAAAGTAACATAGCCCTTGTAACAGAAGCTCGTCGTTGAGATAAAATATTAGAAGTTTGAAAATTCTAAGCATACCATAATAAGAACAATGAACGTATTAACAAATTTACGATCTCCTGTTATATCGAACAGTTTCTTCGTACCTAGTAAATCCTAAATTCACCTAAGAAAATAAAGTCCAAATCAATGTATATAATAGTAAATTTTGTGCAGAAATGTTGGTAATTCCTTTATCTATGACCTCGCTGCGCTAAAGGCCATTTTGAATAATGTTGAAGGCAGCGCCAAGGGCCCAACTCAGCTCATGTCCGTTTATCCTCTTATAAAGCTGTTAAAAAGACACAGAATATTATTTCAGGAAATATGAAACAAATAATCTTAATATACATATAAAGCAGAAAGCTTCTATATGTTTGTGTGTTTGTCTGTCGCCTAAAAACTTTCGAACGATAAACTCTGGGATCACGAAATGTGCCTCAGCTCATTATGCCTGACTAATCCAGACCAATGTGACCAATTTCACAAAAAAACTAAAAAAAAATTTTTTTTCTAAAATCAGAATCTAAATTTCGAGCAAAGTCGAGTAGTAAAGTTACTCTAATGTGAAGGAGAAATATACATATTCCTTGAAGAACTTCATAGCAACAGTAATTAGAAGAACCAGATTTTGTAGTTTTAATCATCATACGCTGTATATTGAACTATAGTGATAATAGTAAACAAAAGATTTATTTATTAGAAAAACAAGATTTTCATCGCGTTCTTCTTCAGAACCATCTAATTTTTTTTACTGTTCCCATGTGCGTATGTATTTAAAAAACAGATATCGAAGAACCCTAAACTGTTTCTGGTGATTTTATAAAAAGATTGCCGTTTTCTAAATTCTTGGGCGGAATGAGAACTGTGCTTTGACTATTATTGTTGAATCTGAGGAAGGAATATCCAGCGTAAATGCTTACATAAAGTCTTGTTGTAGGCTCTAGACCAAATCCATCGCGGAGAAGAACGTAGATGTACGTTAAATCGAGGCAAATGAAGGGCTGGTCAGTGTTTGGGTAATCACAAGCATCCATTGCCAGTTTCTGGAATGCACTTACTTGAATAACTCCACCACTAAAGGGATCAACAAGACCAACCTGAAACATTGATAAATACAAACTATTTTTTCACAGAGAACAGCATTTTTGAGTAATAGAATAAACCCTAAAATCAACTTCATCAATACAATCTCGAACGAAAGAACATACAGACAGGGTGTCCCATTTAAATTGATCTACTAGAATATCAACTCGGTAGTTAAAATTGTTAAGAATTCTATTATCAAATCTGTTACATAATATGTTAAGATTACTCTGTGACTGGAACCAACTTTTAAAATCTTTCTTTTATTCATTATTAGATTAAAGTTACTTTCTTATTTTATAAAACTAGTATTTTCTTCTATCTATTATGTGGTATTAACAAATTACCTCTGTGGCACGGTCGAAGTAGTAAGAAAATGCGTAGATTTCGTGATCCTTCAAACCCTCCGGTTTATTCTTAATTCTACCAACATATTTTTCAATGATTCTTAAACACTCTGAAAAGTTAACGATTGGCCTGTTCACCTCTCCACCAGCAAAATTTTGTGTTTTCACCAGCTTGTGCGCTCCATTTACAGGTCCTTTGACCATGTAATCAAGACCTCCGTAACTCCACTCAGCGGAAACTATGGGATTTATACATTCGGATCGTACTTCTATAGTTGCTTTTGGATTCACACTTTCCATATTCATTCCATCAGTGACAACTGCTTTCCTCGCAGCCATAAGACCCAGGCCCAAGTAGCTGTGCGTATAAACACTCATGTTGTGATTGAAGATATTAACGGAGTATATATGTCCATCCAGTTTCTTTTCCTAAATAAATGTACAGTAGATTTTATTAAATTGATAAATAATATTTTATTTTGCGCACAATTTTTTGCGATGCATAGAAATTGCTTTAAAACTTTGTCCGTAATTTAGCCTTGCTAAAATGTTTGAATTTTATATTAAATATATTCTGATATCGCTATTCCTTATTTTCAATATGATGTAGTTGACAATTATTTTTATTTATAATTACTATGGAGGTTTTCTAACACTTAACAGTTACCACAATTATTTAAGGGGGTATTCTGGTCTGACGAGGCGTTTTCGTCGCGTTATTTCGGAATTTTTTTTACAAAGAACCCATAAATTTTATTATTATTTAGTTTATTGCTACATGTTTATTGATGTTTCAACTATCTTTACAAATTTTGTCAATAGAGAAAAATTAAAATCAAACGCAGTTGACTGCTTTAAAGTAATGGTGAAAAAAAAACATGGGTTCACGGTGGCCATGATTGGGCTTGTTCTAGTGATCAGAAACAAAAATTGAAAAGAGATTATTTATCTGTATGCCTGTGGCTATCGTCCCTACCAGAATAATAAAAAAATATTGAAAATTAAGCAAATGGCGGCGGTTTGAAAATTAAGTTTCGATTTTCGCACATTTTTTCAACTTTAAAGGTCTGTGAAAGTTTAAAAACAAATTATTTTATCATAATTCTGGTAGGGACGATAGCCACAGGCATACAGATAAAGAATCTCTTTTCATTTTTTGTTTCTGATCACTAGAACGAGCCCAATCATGGGCACCGTGGCTCCATGTTTTTTTTTCACCATTACTTTAAAGCAGTCAACTGCGTTTGATTTTAATTTTTTTCTATTGACAAAATTTGTAAAGATAGTTGAAAAATCAATAAACATGTAGCAATAAACTAAATAATAATAAAATTTATGGATTCTCTGTAAAAAAAATTCCGAAATAACGCGACGAAAACGCCTCGTCAGACCAGAATACCCCCTTAATCACAAAACATGCCCTACAAGGAAGTGGTAGGCATATTTAACAAAGCACTTCGACTTTTTGCATTTTCGCGGAAAGTCTTTCATTCAACTTAGAAAAATCAGATATTTAACCAATCGATGCTGTGGCACACTGCTATATCGTTACTTAACAAATTTTTCCAACTTTTAATATTTTTGCAACTAGTGTGCCCTTGGACATACAAACTCTAGGATAGCTATTCTTCATTTTTCCTTACACTGCTGTCGGAAAAAAATGGCTAAAATCAACGACCTTACTGCCGTCATTTCATCCATCAAGTTCATTTTAGCAAGTCTTCTATTCGCTCTATTACTTCCCTTCATTAATTTCTTTATTTTCAAACTACAAAGCTCTGTTTACAATTATAATTATGGCAAATTTAGTTAATCTATTTCTACTGTTATCCAATTATTTGTACCTGTGCGGCAGTGGGTGAGAACGTGACTTGTGTTGATCCTCCACCAAGGTCCAAAGCGGCGACTGTGCTACCCGGGTTGTGCACACTAAACCGTTCTAGTAAGAAATTTACAGTGAACCACGAGAATATACCTTCATCGGTTCCCTCCATTATGGCAATTGAATTCTTTGAAACCTAGAACGAATTATGAACAATCAATGCTTCATTCTGACATGGGAAGGCTATGATCGGTTTTTAGAAGGAGCGGCGTTAAAGATGTAGGGGATGATGGGTATAAACAAATATCAAAATATTAGCCGTTAGTAGGAACATTATATTCATTACATATCATATAAAAAGTAAATATTAATGTTATTGTTATAAGTTTCATATAAAAATTCAGCCCCTTTGTACAGAAAAATAAAATGTAAATATAATATTCTGAAAGAAGATGATAGAAATTCAACTGGTCAAATAAACAAAAGATTGGATCTCGAAATTTGGATACTGGTAGGTACTTATTTTTTAAATATGTGTTTCTAACTATTTTCGATCTGCTTACAAGGAGAGTATTTTAGGTGTCCGCCTCCGATCATTTTGATTTTTGGATATGTTATAGAGGACCGAAAAATAAGAAATACGTGTTTTTTTATTTTTCCCCGTTTTCATATTTGGGGGTGAAAACTGCGTTCAAAGTTAGGGTTGAAAAATCATTTTTGTGGAAAAAATGGACTTTTTGAAAATCTGATGAGTCAGTCATATTTCGCATTCAAAGACACAAAATTCGTCCATAGACACTATTCCCCTATCTCTAATAGTTCTCGAGATATTCTACAAAAATGATTTTTCAAACCTTACTTTGAACACAGTTTTCACCCCCCAAGTATGAAAACGGGGAAAAATAAAAAAACACGTATTTCTTATTTTTCGGTCCTCTATAATATATCCAAAAATCAAAATGATCGGAGGCGGACACCTAAAATACTCTCCTTGTTAGTCTAAAGTTGTAGACGTTTCGTTCAAAACAACTAGAATTGTGTTTATAGCATTGTCTACAATTTTGTTGTCGTTGAAAAATTCGTTTTAACTTTTTTTGCAATGTGTAAGCAACAGGGTCTGCATGTTCCTTTGCGAAGTTCCCTGAAACCATTATCTAAGATTTTGTTTGAAAATCATCTTTTTTTAATACCGGCCATTCCAAGGCACGTTCAGCATTTTTTGTATTGTATTGCATGTACGGGATTTTAATGATATTGAAATACAATGTAATCCACGCGCATTAAAGGGAATTTAAATCGTCATTTCGTCAGTTCGAAATTCGTTTAAAAAATACATTAATGTTATAAAAAGTTAATATCTTTATTTTTCATCGTATCGATATGAAAATGATTTTTTTTTAACGGAGATATTGAATATGTTTCCTTTCTTTCAGAATATTATACTTACATTTTATTTTTCTGAACAAAAGTGTTGAAGTTTATTTCGGAGATCATATACAATAAATGCAATCTAATATATCATGAAGATCGTATAAAAAAACTGTTATAAAAATCATTTTCCAATTGATTGAGGTACACATCATCCTCTATATTTCTATAACTATGCAATATGTGTGTACAAGTATCAAACAATTTTCGGTCATGTACCGTGTGTCCGTTTTACCTGGAAAATGGTGAAATATCTAATAAAGGACCGACCCTAGTAGCATTTTTGGTAGGCCAACGGTAGCCAACAGTTGGGAATTAGTTGGAATATAGTTAGTGTTTCTGCCTACAAATTCCCAACATAGGGTCTACGGCAAAAAGTTACGATAGTTTGCCAACGAATATTTAATGATGGGCCTACAATTACTATGGTTGTTTAATTAACAAAAAAGTTACAACCATGATTAAATGTCGTCTTATAAACGTCAGAAAATTTGCTACATCCAAAAACCTGTTATTATATTCCAAGTTGTGATTTTTCTTTTCTTATTTATAAATCCGTAATGAGGACGTCTGTCTGGAGACGAATGTGAAATTTTAAGGAATGAGTCTAAAAGTCGAATGATGATATTTTGTAGAATATTTCGCGTCACTGCACAGTTTTGATAAACAATTAATACTTGTAATGTAACTAGAAATTAGAAGTGTTTACAAGGAAATGTGTTGGGTAAGTGCGAACAGCGGTTGCTTCATAAGCGGAAAGTTTGGGTTCGGTTCTCCTCACTACGATGTTTTTTTTTCGTAAACCAGACCTGAAAAAGACGTGTTTACGACGTCTTTTGAAGTTCTTTAAGGCGCCTTCTTTAATACGTCTTAAGAAGGACGTCTGTAAGACGTCTTTTGGAAAGAATATAAATAATTGGGCAACAGTAGGGAAGCCTACCTTGGCCATCTGTTGTTAGCCCAACGTGAAAAAAAGTGCCAAATCTAACTGTTGGCCAACTAATATTATGTGCGTGGCCCAACTGTATGCCACCAACAAATGCTACTAGGGGAAGATATTAAAAAATTGTTCTTACAAAAAATTTTTGACATGGCGGGAGACATTACGTGGTATACGTAGTGATTGTTTCTCTGCAGGTGGGGAAATGGGAGAAATTTCAAGGTTAACTTAATTCATTTAATCTTTAGAGGGCCTGGCTGGCCACTATAGTGGCCATTGAAAATTTTAAAATTTGGACTAATGTTCCTATGGGTTTTTGATATCGCTAATCACGATTCTAAGGTCAGAGTATCGAAATTTTACACAGAAATAGTGTTGCCAACCTAAACAAGTCTAAATGAATAACAGTAGTTACATTCATATATTATTTTTTCCTTTGGTATTACCCAGAGCTAACGACGTGGACGTAGAAAGTTTTGTAGCTCTTTTTTTATTTTTGGGAGTTTTTGTGTTATTTTTTAATTTGTTTTTTAGTTTTATGATTTTACTGTTTATTATGAGAGCTGCAGTCGTGAAACTCACCAATAACCATGCATTATACAAAATGAATAATGAACGTGAATCCTTTCCTTCATATCGTTTACAAGTGCTTAGGGCTTTACTGAATCTTGATCCGAATGACTCCACTTCTTATCTACCCAAACCCTCTCGACTAATAGGTCGTTATTTCCCAAAATTACTGGATAAAAACCGGCGATGCAATTTGTGTTCATTACGACAAACTAGACGTCGAACTCTTTATATACGCTCTACATGTGACACTGCATTGTGCATAACACCCTGTTTTGAGGATTTCCATACGAAACAATCAATACCGTAAATTCGAATTTCCGACATATAAATCCTTTTTTTTCTCATTTAGAAGGACAAGAAGTATGAACAAACAGGTAAAAAACAAATTAGCATTGGTGTGTTACACGACTGCAGCTCGCATAATAAATAGTAAAATCAGAAAACTAAAAAACAAATCCAAAAATAATAAAAAACTCCAAAAACAAAAAAAAGAGTTACAAAATTTTCTACGTCCACGACGTTAGCTCTGGGTAACTCCAAAGGGGAGAATAATACATGAATGTAACTGCTGTTATTCATTTAGGTTTCTTTAGGTTGACAATACTGTTTCTGCGTAAAATTTCGATACTCTGAATTTAGAGTCAGGATTAGTGATATCAAAAAACGTTTGAAACATTAAAGTTCAAATTTAAATAATTCCAGTATATGCCATACCGTTCGTGGCCGGGCTGGCCACTATAGTGGCCACCTAAGAATTTGGATACTTTGCAAGTCATTTTGGTGGTATGCATGCATCAATTTTAAGTAAATAAAATTTACAATTTCAATGAAAAAATCCCGGCCCTCTAAAGGTTAAATGGAATGCTATATTTTTTTAATTATAATATGGTAACGTTTGTTCTGATGATTTTGTTGAGCTCCATGATTTTATAACCTTGCATAAAACTGAATGAGTTACAGGGGAAGTTCGACAACTCGAAATTCAAAAAAATCTTAAACTTTGGAGATGTGTAGCTCAAATGAGGCTAATAACGTAACTATTTTTTTATTCGGCAATAAAATGGTCCTAGGGGATGAAAACACCTCCTCGGAAAAATTGTGAGTTTTCAGATTATCGTGAATATTTATGAAACTGTAAAAGATATCAAAATGAAATTAAATTCAAAATTTAAAGTAAAACGGCGATAAAGAATTTGCGAAAACATTATTTTCTCAAAAATTAATCCCCACTACCCTTTTTTTCGACATTTCTTCATCCCCATATTGCAGGATATCGAAAGCCATACAATTTTTAATTGATTTATTTTCGAAATCTTTTAGGCTTTCAAAGATATTCCCGAAAATATGAAAATTCGCAATTTCGTTGTGGTGTGTTTTCCCTCTTAGAAGCGTTTTATTCCTAAATAAAAAAATAGTTACGTTATTAGCATCACTTGCGCTACATTTCTGCAAAATTTCAAATTTTTTTAATTTTCCACTCGCCAAACTTCCCTTGTCAGTGTTACACATCGTTCAATTCGGCAGAACAAACTTTATCATGTTATGAATTAAAAAAATACAGTATTCCATTTGAAAGAATTAAAAGTTGACCTTCAAATCTCTCCCATCTATATCGCACAATGTCTCCCTTCAGAACAATTTTTATCACCTTATTTAGACAACACTGTACATGCAAGTAACTTGACATTCCAAGTCTTAGAAAACAAAACTAAAATTTGCCGCTGCAAATAACCCGTTACGCCACGAATGTCGCGAATATAACGTCCACGTACTTGGAAACCAGAGTCTTCGAAAAGCTTTCTGCATTCTTGAAGTATATCCTGAGCTAGATGTCCAGGAAGAAGTCGTAAGCCAGCAGTGGCTCTCATGCTGAGAGGTGTGTGCTGCCATTCTGATCGTGGAATAACACCTTTTACCTTTTCCAGTAACACGGTCAACGATTTCGCAGCTTCTTTGGGATTCTCCGCGTAGGCGCTGAGGCCTGGTTTCGTTTCCGTGTAGAGCTCATCATCCAGAATCAAATTCCCGCCAATGATCGACTCGTGAAAGCTGAACGCTAAAGCACGGCTGCCGGTTGAGCCCGCATCGATCACTACGACATAAAATGGCTTTTGGAGATTGAAGGAAAAAGCCAATGTATCGATTGCCTTGCTACCGAGACGTACTGGCTTCAGATCGTACCTAAAAAAAAAAGAAAGAAAAAAAATTATTCGAATTATTTGCCTACGACTATGCACAGTGTGGCGACTGTTTGGCGTGATGTTTCTTTTGGTTGCGGAATGAACTATGTGGATGAGTTTTGCGAGAAGAAAGAATAGTTTATTTATGTAGAAAAATAAGTTAAAAGGTTTTATTTGCTTTGATCAAAAATGCACTAAAAGCAAAAAATTATTCTTTTCTTGTACTACAATTATTACGATGGTGATATGTCACTTTAAATAAAACTGTGGGGCAGGATATTCCATACCAGGGGCTCATAAATTATATTCGGTCGGCCCGGGTGTCAGGATTTTGATGCAATTGAAATATAACATAGTTCAAGTGAAGACAGATGCTATTTAAGTGGTCATTACAAGCCGTTGATATTTGCAATGTTTTATTATTTCCGCAGTGGCAGATTCTGTAGATGAATTCTTAATTTTTTTATTTGAGTTTCTTGATTTTAGTCTTATGGGGCTGAGGGCTGCATGATATAGTGGATGTTTTAGCAGAAAATAGCATTTTATTTCAAGAATTGCGTACAAAATATATTGTTTACAATTTGTCACGCCGTCCGACACTCAATCGCCACCCAGCAATCTGATGGTTCATATCCGATCGAACTCCAGACATAACTATAAGAATCGCCCCTCCACTCTGTAAATTCCGACAGTAATAATCGATTTTGTTGTCAAGGATGAATAAATGAACGTCGGTCGTTTCAAGCATATTGTCGTGTGACGTTCGTTCTGCCCGACTCTATTTAAGTCTAATTAATACATAAGGGTACTGCGTGAACCGAAATTATTATTAGACCGTGTCTACCTCTAAGGATCTGTCGCTTTACGAGAATTATTTAGAAATAAATCATTGTTTTATTCTACGTGCTATTCCGAGCCACCCAGCAGGACATGTGCGAACCAGTACTCCAGTTCTATAGTGTGTCACCAATTTTACGGATTTCCCCGTGACAAATCTGATATAGTTGTATTTTGCATAAGTTGTGATTTTGTCACATGTGGCGAGAAAAAGGCACATTTCTGTGTCAACCAGTCCTGCATATTTCGCTTTAAGTTGGCACTGCTGGGACTTTATTTTTATTGTCCACTACGATCCCTAAATTTGGTAATTGATTATGAACCACTCTCTCTTGAATCCGCCGCATAAAGTTATTTGAATTTATGGCTCTGTGTAGCAATGTTCTGTTAACGATTCGCATTTCGTGCGCTCATTATAGGTTAGGTTCCTTTTAGTATCGCCAGAACTATCACAAATATACTATACGTTTAGTTAGACAAGCAGAGAAAAAATGAATGAACGATTATCTTTCTCATTCGTTGATAATTTCGTAAATTTTGACGTTCGTGGCGCTCTCTAGTGGAACAGCTAGTGATCCTCCAGGGAATGATGGTTATAAAAAAACTTCAAAAAAAGAAGACTCTTGGAATGGCATAGCTATAAAGTGATGAATTGTGAACTGTGAAGTAACTGATGTACGAAATAAAATTGATTCACTCCTTGCATCATATCGGCGAGAAACAAATAAAAGTCTGGTTTGCAAAAGTGGAAGTGAAAAATACAAAGAGCATGTATAAATCGAAATGGTTCGCCTACACGACTATGCAATTTTTGCAAGATAAAAAACATAGGCCGAGGTCGACTATACGCAGCACCATTTCAAATACAGTAATTCATTAAAAATACATTTATGTTCATTTTTGTTACATTTAAATTCAGATTGAAATTGGATTACAACAAATTTGAAACAATTGTTATGCATTTATAGATAGAAGAAGACGTTGTGGAGATTAAAGATTGTATGATACAAGATTTTAAATCCCCACCTAAAAAACAGTCCTGTAAAAGGAAAGTGGAAGAATCAAGATCAGAAGAAGTGTACTCCATTTTGAAGGACACAATTGCTAACAGAGTTCCACGGGATGAATGTTCGGTTTTTCGGAGAACATGTAGCAATGAAGCTCCGAAATATAGCAATCATACAAGAAATTCCGTGGAACACCTGATTAATAATACTCTTTATGATGATGACATTGGTAAATTCGAAAAGTGTGACTCAAAACCGTCAAAATCACTGGACCAGCCATCTCCACTTTCACGGAACAAGCTATCTCCATCACCATCCATAATTTCTATAGAAACGCTATCACCATCAACTAACTAGGCCTTATCATTCATAGGCGAACCAATTTGATTTGTATGTGTCCTTTGCGCCTTCATGCAAGGAATGAATCCATTTTCTTGCGTACTTCAATTACTTGACAATTTATTAGTTAGTATGTTATTCAAAGTTATTAGCTATGTTATTCAAAGCATCTTCTTTTTGTGAAATATTTGTATAATTACCATAAGTATGATCCCAGACACCTATGTTCTGTATATAATTCTATTAATCGTTTTCTTTTTTCAAATAATTGTTATTCCATTCAGTTTATATAAATTATTAATAGTGTATAATTTTATTACAGTTATATTTTATTTTCATACATTTATGATATATTATTTTGCCAAGGTAAACAATCTATTGTGGGGAATAATGAGGATACCTTCAAGGTTATAAAAATATAATTAGTAAAGATACATGGTTAGAACGGCTAAACTCCTCGAGCCTAGCTCGGTAAGACGACTGACTCCTGTGAGTCGAATGCCGGCGGCTCGGCGCTTCATCGGTGTTGCCAAGCCTTACGCCCAAGCGAGCGTCGAGAACAACAAACTACGCGGCGAACGTGCCCTACGCGTGACACCATGGTACACAAAGAAATACCGCGTCCCCTACACTATATTGTAAAAATGGTGCATGAAATGATTTCTTATGGTTTCGCAATGTCTTTCGTTCCGACGTCCTACTCTTCAAAGAGGTAAAAACGATGCATTATTATCATTTCTCAAGTTGCCATTATTACTCTCTTCGCTATTGACCGTATCGGGTTGTCGCTGAAATATGTTTTTTTGCACGAAGAAATTATGCAAATAAACACATGCCTTCACAACAATTGATGCCTTTCTTGGTTGTAATAATATGGGTTTTCTTAACACTCGGAAGACAGATGAAAGAATAGCAAAAGCGTTCTCCACAACACGACGTGCTCTGGATAAACGATAATTATAAATTCTTTTATCTGATCCGTTAGCATGAACACCGCGATAAGGTTTCATAATATGATTTTGTAATGGAAAGGCATAGTCCGCTACAAATGCATAAGGTACTTTTTGTTGCGTTCTAAGAAGATTGGTATCGGGTGGAATTTTTAAATCGTTATTTTGGAGTTTCTGGTAGGGTAGATGTTCCAATTACTGCCACTTTATTTATTTTATGTAATAAAAACGTGACGTATAAAAAAAAATGTACAAAAAATATTATTAAACGGAGTACCCAGTGCTTAAAAATATGTACCTGGTGCTCAAAAAGTAATATTCAAAAATGAAAGTGCCATTCGAGCGTCACGAACCTGACGACGTTAGTAGGAAGTGATGGCGAAATCATACTAAAGAAGGGGCCGCCATTATCCTTTACGAGAATTAGATACGAAAGATCTATTCGTAAAATGGACATCGCGTTGGCCAATTAATTAAAAACGAAATGGAAATCAGTTTTTAAAAAATGTCTGCAACGATTTAGAAAACTGAAACCGACTTTGTGCGTTGATTTCTAATGTACAGATGAAACTAAAGTTCGCTAGTGTACACCAGAAACAAAATCAATAATCTATTGCTCAGAGCAGTGGCTCCCGGTTAAGCGTCCATGAATCGGGTCCGCTCGTGGACGCAAAATCGGGGAAGGTAGCATTGTTTTTATGTAGCACCGTTCGAGGAGGACAACAAATGGGGCACATCGAGAGTGCGCGAGATTGAGCAACAGTAAACGATTCCCGGGCTTCGTGTGGCAGGTAGTTGATAAATGGAACGTCTACTGCTGCTTACGGGATGGCTCACTAACGAAAATATATTTTTTTATATTTTTTTGTATATCTTCACGATATTTCTTTCATACATGAGTCATGTTTATGGGGGGGGGGATAGTATTTTCCAAAAAAAAATTAATGCACTAGGAGTGCTAAAAAAGTTATTTGAAATTCAGAAGTGGGCAACCCAGTTTACGGTATTTAAGCGTTCTCATTGAAATGACCCACCCTGTATACTACAATACTTTGCATTTGCTCATGTCGTTATTGGAACTTGTGCAATTAGAACACCTGAGTTTACAGCAACTAAAGAACCCACACATACATATACTGCAATAAGCACCGCATGCATGCGCGCTGATCCGATCTGACCGTTTCCGAACAACGTGGGGCAAGGGGAAGTATATATATAGCTAAGCATCTCATTATTTTCTGCTTGGCTGCGTCCGCGCTCGATCCGTTCAACAAGGAGGGTGAGCGAGATAGCCCGAGAGTGAGGGAACTACCATAACAAACGGGAGGGGAGACCATCCACCGATGCTCGGTAATCGAAAACGATAAGTCGTGCGCGGCAGGAGTCAACCACTACAGAAAATTAAAAATTTTGTATGTCCATTAAATCTTCACGAAAGTATTACTATTTAGTGGATTAATGAGATTTTCCATATGATAATGAATCCAAATACTACATAATTTGGAGTTTTCAGCCCCCCTCTACAATAGGTACATATGTAAATTACACATTAAGTATAATTAAAAATAGACCGAATTATGTCATGTTTGGACTCATTTTTATCGGGAAAACCTCAACAATTCGTTGGTAATACTCTCAGAGAGATTTACAAGAAATATAAACGTTTTCATTTTTTTGTAGTGGATGGATCACTTAGTGCGATGATTTTATTGCTCTCAGCTGTCCGCAGACGAAGGGTCGCTCACGTCCAGTAAGCAAAACAGGGGTGGGGATGGTCCGTACGCATAGACTGTGGGCACAGAACAGGTATGCCAACTGGGATTAGGGTACTTTTACTAAATTATTTAAGATACGAGGCCCTGCTGACAATTTGAGAAGCTACTTATAGTAGGTACTCTCGTGGGATCGTTCACGATGTTCTTTCATCTTTTATCTGTGACACACCTGTGGGATCCTCCACAAACTCCATTTTCTTGTGGCTATCGGTGATAACCAAACACCGCATCGTCCACCAAAATCTCAACATGAATATTTGGCTACGCATCCATTCAGTCATGACATGTAACAAGTAATAAGGGCCTTATTACTTAATAATACCACTTCTTTAAAATAATAAGAATTTTAAATTCGATCAAGATCAAAATAAAATCGTTTAACTTAAAAATTGTTTTTTTTTTATATACCTATTTTTCAAGATCACCTCAGGCATAAGCATAAGTCACCATCTAGATTCTCATAATCGGGAAATAAGCAGCGACTCAAGCATTTGATTCGTAGAGTAATTCTTGTGGAATTGAGATTTACAGTCTCTTCTTGAGAATGGCTTAAGTGCGCATGTATTCACATTCAAATAATAACATCTTATTCGAATATAAGGCGATCTTATTTTCAAATCAACGTTGAACAGTACTTAAGAAGTATTGGAGTGTAAATTTAAAAAAAATTAAACCGACTTCAAAATGCTTAAGAAAAACATAAAATAATTTTTCCTATTACTTTCTTAGTAATATAGGGGAAAGGTGGGATAGTTGATCACAGTTTTGCTTCTTTATTGAAATAATAATAATAGTTTGCTTTGTTTGTATTTAATTATGTAAGTTGTGATTATTAGAGTATTCTCAATATACTTCTACCAAATTGAGAGTTCAAAACTAATTTTAATGACTGAAATTAAACATTTTCTGGCAATGATGTTATGCACAAGTATCCCCCACTGAAGGGGAGACTTGATCAGAATGTTAGGGAGACTTGATCAGTGAAGTTTAAGAGTTAATAACACATTAACATCCTAAAAAATATTTATTATCTTAGTCAATAACATGAAATAAAAAGAATAGGATAAAAAGAAAGTAAACTATAACTTGAAAGAATTACTGAAATAATAAAACCGAAGAATTAAACTCTATCTAACCGAAGATAAAACAACATAACTGCATTCTTAAAAGACATTTCACTTATTGTTAGATAACATCTGATTCAGATGAAGATGAAGAAAAGATTTTCCTTCTTACTTTCTTTGCCGTATTTGTCACCTCACACACTGATCAAGTATCCCTCAATGCACTCGATTTGAAAAAGGATGAAAAATTAAACTTACCTTAAATATTGAGATCAATCAATAAATAGTATTAATAGACCAGAAAATGCTGTTTTCACTTAATATAGTTGAAATCGTTGAAAATGCAACATTCACTCGAAAAGCAGGAAGAACAAGGTGACCGAAATATTTACTTTTTGGCTGCGAAAAAGATAGAAGCTTCTAATCGCATTATTCTATGCTCCCGAAAGAAAACTGCAACGTGACGTGTTGCGATAATGCAAACAATACCATGACAACGTGACAGCAGGCACAAATTGCCAATATATTAATTAAAAAACGGATGTGATCATGTATCTCCGATGATCAAGTATCCCACCTTTCCCCTACATAATAAATATCAATTTATACTTTTCGGAGTCGGCGCCAGTTTTTTCGATGAAGTCGGCAATATGTTTTTTTTAAATTAACTGATTGGCGCCGACTTCGGAAAGTATAAATGTAATGAGTATGAATTCAAAAGGCATTATTGATGTGATAAAGACTCAGTACTCTATGGTATTTTACCAAAAATTCATGAAGGACTTGCAAAAGTTAATAAACGTGGCTTGCTCGTTCCACCGCAATTGCAACTTTAGTTGTACGCTTACAGTATTATGTAACCGCAAGTTGTCAAAAAAAAATCAAACAAAAGTTCAATAGTACCATAAAAGTTGTAAATTTGCATTAACAAAATTTTAAGTTTTTTTTTTAAATTTACCTGACGAAATAAAATTATTGTAAGTAAAAAATGTAACCAAAGAAATACCGTTGATTACAAAACTCGAACGTCGTTCCCTATATCCGTACCCCATTATAACGCCCGTGTGAAAAAATAAGTACCTGTATCACTATTCATTTCGGAATGAAATGTTATTACAAATGTCCAAACTTGAAAATGGGTATTGCAGGTGTATTGGGACGATAGGCAGTGCGATCATGGCCGACAATAAAATTAACACTCTTCTAACATAATTAGAAAAACATAGTTCTACTTCTCTTTAGAGCACGACCTTCGCGCGGAAGGTCGTCTGTGTTCCGCCTGCTTCTCGACCTGAATTGGAAGAACTTCGGCCGTCGCGTTGTATTGTTCGCCTCCCAACCGTCACTTAGGATACATACATATAATGCGCCAGCATCGCCAGTAATCCTACGCTACGTGACCTTCCTCACACACAAACGCGCGCGCGCACCCAAGAGTCGATCCCGCCACTTTTTGCCTTACCCCACGCGTCGACCCTTCGCCCAAACATTGTTAGCAATTCTGAGAAATGGGGACTGCAGATGGAACAAGTGACGAGCCTAACAAAAATTAAAGTTGAGCTAAAATCACTTCTTTATATCACGCACGCCTTTTTAGGTTTTCTGAGTACGCGACGTGTTTAATAAAATGTATGTACTCTTTAAAAAATTACATGAAAATGTCACAGTTTTCAAAAATCCATGACAGTAGTAAATCTAAAATGTTATCTTACTGATAAATCATATGTTGCTGATTTTAAACACATTTAGTATGTACTCTTTAAAAAATTACACGAAAATGTCAGTTTTCAAAAATCCGTGACAGTAGTAATATAACATGTTATCTTACTGATAAATCATATGTTGCTGATTTTAAACACATTTAGTTTCTTGCCTCTGATCCTTATCGAATTTTTATTTCAGTGGCATGTGATTATACACGGCGTGCAATATTTTCAAAGACAATTTTCCGACAAGAAAAGTAAAATGATATTTTAAAACCATATTTGTATGCTGGACAATTATAAGAACCAATGAAAATTTTTGTTTCGTTTAATAAAAATATGTTTCCAAAATTATTACAATTGCTGCGTTCTGTAGTTGTTTTCTTCTTTTCCCTTTTCTATCTCTGCAGAACTGAACTCACTCATTTTACTATAATTTTCAGATAGGGGAGAGTCATACAGTACCGGCCGTTTTCAGTTTTTGTACTGTAACTTGGGCTACTGTTGGTAAAAATCAAGTTTCAAAGAAGTAATTTGTACTGCAAATAGTGCTTAATAAGAGGAGGCGAATCGTTTTTCACAAATTTTATTGTAAAGATTAATAATTCGCAGGAATAAAAAAGTTGTAATTCGCAGCCAACGCAAAATTGTCATCCAGTACTGGCCACTCTAAGTATTTTGCGCTGTTGTTGGTGAAAATCAAATATCAAAAAAGTAATTTGCAGTACAAATTGTTCTTAATAAAAGAGGATAAATTGTTTTTATTGAATTTTATCATAAAGATTAATAATTCGCTGGATTAAAAAAGTTGTAATTCGCAGCGGACAAAAATAACTTTTCTCGTCCGAAACACTAGCGTAAACGATAAATGCTTAGAACTCTGGTAATACTGAAAAAAAAGAACGTCGCCGGAATATGTTGCTACGGACTCTAGTATTTATTTATTTCTCCATCAATAGTACAGTTAACAAACATTAAAAGCGAGATCTAGCTTTGGCCGGTACTGTATGACTCTCCCCTATGCGCTTTTCGAAGCTATGAAATATATACAAATATTTGTTTACAGTCTGTCAATAATCCACACGCTTTTTGTATAAAAAAAGACCACTTTCGAAGAGTACTTCATAAGTTTATGAAAAACAAAAAAATATTTATATTTTTCACTAAACCTCAAAACCCATTAAACAATGTTATAAATGTATTAGCTAGATTTAATTTCGCAAATACCTAATTCGAATTATCTCCCAGTTCAGTAGCTAAAAATGTTCGTTATAAAAGATCTTTTTTATACCACAATTATGAATTTCTCTTCAAAATGAAACTCATCTTTCAACACAAAAAAATTACAAACGCTGGCTGAAAATGACAACATAAGTATAAAACGAGCTTACTCTACTTTAGTATCATTACTTTGTTCCGTCCCTAAATTATAATATACATTTAGTTGATTTACGTGTAATTTAACAAAATCGGATTGACTTTCGGTCCACAGGACCAAATTCGTGAAAGTCTGTTCGATCTCCTCGTCGTTCAAAACCAAGGGCATCCTTTGTTCGCGCGACTCGTCCTTCTCACCTTCAAACGCATCTATTTTACCCTCGACATCTTCGCAAGCTGAAATCCACTCCACTACTTCATCCTGTGTTACCCCTTCCCCCGCGACTTTCACAGCCGTGTCCGTAATGGCGGCAATATCCGACATATCATCGGAGAGTTTCTCCTCTTTCTCCATTGCCACGTCTCCCAATAATCTCTTCCAGGAACTTCGAATATTAATAGACGTTACGTCTGTCCAAGCGGCATTCACGAAATCCACGCAGTCCTTTATGTCGTAGTCAGCGTAGAACTCCGCCACTCCGAAGGGAAAATCCAAGATCCTTTTGAGGACGCGGTTGCGGAAGGACCTCTTCACTTTTGTCATTATCCCCTGGTTCATTGGCTGCAGTATCGACGGCGTGTTTACTGGCAGGTATATAAATTGGAAATCCTCGTCCTCCCTTTCCAGTTCCGGGGGTATCACATGTGCCGCACAGTTGTCCAATAGTAGTAACACTTTCCCATAGGACCCCGTTTCCTGCTGCCTCTTCCTCACCGCTGGTTTGAAGTCGCTTTCCAACCATTCAGCGAACACGTTCCAATCGACGCGAGCCATTTCCTGGCTCTTGAAAGTCACAGGCAATCTATCCCTGCAATGTTTTAAGGCCCGCGGCCTCTCGTACCTACAGACGAAGAGCGGTGGAAGTTTGTGGGTGCCGGTGGCATTTGTGCAGAGACCAATCGTAACTCGATAATTCTTCACTTTATTCGCGAAGCCTCTCTTCCTTCCAGCACGGACCAATATTCTCTGAGGGAGGGACTTCCACATCACGGTGGATTCATCGATATTATATATATTCTGCAGCTTTATGTTTTGCTCCTCCAAGTGTCGTAAAAACTCCTGAGCGAAATATTCCGCCGCGTCGGCATCGGGCTCTATCCTCTCGTCACGGGGATCGTACAAACCGATGCCGTAACGGTTCTTGAACCTCCATATCCAGCCTTTCGAAGCCGTGAACTTAGAAGTGTCCCCGTATGCTTCGTTCAACTTCTTCGCCTTTGCCTGGAGTATCGAATCAGAGATGTAATCGCCCAGCGCGCGCCGTTCTAGGTACCATTCGTACAAGCGCGCGTCCAACTCCTCCATCAAGGGCTTCCGCATCTTCTTCCGAGCCGCAGCCCCCGGGATCTCCAACCGCTGCCGTAACTCGAGCGCATTACTCTTGATGCGACGAACGGTCGAAGAAGAGATGCCATAATCGATGGCCAGTTGGTTCACCGAGATGCCGTACTGTAGCTTCTGTACGATTTCGAGGCGTTGTTGAAGCGTCAGAACAATACGCTTGATGCCGCGGGTGTACGACATGTTGTAACAACAGACACGCTTCCACGTCACGAGGTTTCGAAGACTGCTTGTAACGGTGGGAAGTGACGCATATGCCTCATCGAGCGCGCATGCGTAGCGGTTCTTGCCCCACGGGTGCTGGCCGCGCGTGGGATGAGGACGCCTGCGCAGGGGTAAGCAGAGAAAGTGGAGGGGACAGCTCACCGTGCCTATAGCGAGGGGGGAAGAAGGCGACCCCATATCCGGGGAGTTACGTAATTGCTTCGTTCAACAGCGTGCCAAAACTTAGATTACCTATACGCATCGGTGAAAGGTATACGCAGATTGGTAACAACGACAGTTTTTCGAGATTAGTTGAAGAAAACGCGTTGAGATACATCACAGTATTATGTAGTAGTTTATACGTGCATAATTATGTGGAAAGTGTAACGGAATAATTTTGAGAAAGAATACAGAAATCCCAGTTTATATGCACACCGAGAAGGGTCCGCTTCAGTACATATAATGAAGAAGGGTGGGGTCTTTACTGCGGGAATTGAACTAAATTATGGCGCGTCTCGGTCGACCCTGACCGTATCGTTCGACACGAAGAGAGACAGAGAAAGAGAGAGAGAAAGAGAGAGGGAGAGAGGAGAGAGAGCGAGTGACACCGTGGGAGACACAGAAACAGTGGGGGGAGTACTCGGCCTACCTGCCACCGACGGACCAGCCACCAAAAGCTATAAACATCAAGCGCGGGATGAGTCATTCGACAATGAAAATTTAACATTCTATATTCCTATTAGAACTTGACAAAAATATTACCGATGCACAGGCTAAACTTTTCTGATAAAAATGAGTCTAAACACAATTATCTTCTTACTGTATTTATTTAAACTTAATTGGAATCTTTCGTGCGTTCTGTAAATCAGTCATGCGTTGTGTATTATTGAAAACAGTGCGACCGAGGTCGTGTTTGGACTTATTTTTGTCGAGAAGACGTTAATGCATTAATAATATGCTCATGGATAGAGTTGGCTAGAACCGTGATTTGTGAATCACGAGTGATCCGATCACGTTCGTTCCCAATCACGGTGATTTTTCACAGTGATCCGTGATTTTCGTGATCGCTTCTGATTGGTGCAGGCAGAACAGTGATTCGCGAGTTTCGTAATCGCTTCTGGTTGGTGGAGAGCATAACTGCTCTCAGCACGCGTCACATAACCCATTTTTTTACTTTCACTCGAAATATTCTCAAGTCCTCACTGTTTTTATAGAAACTCAATTGTATATTTTGAACCAATGTAATCGTTCTTGATCTATTTAAATTAACGAATATTTCCTCACTTTAGTTAAAGAGTATAATGTATATGTGAATACCTTAGCCAATGAAATCAGTGTGTACCTACATTGACCATTTATGAATGTATATTCTATATATTCGTTGAATTAGCGCGCTTTGACTGTAACACAAGCTATATTGAAGTATTTTATAAAAAATAATTCACTGAAGATCAAGAATTACGATCACAGTAAACAATTCACTCAAGTTAAAAAAATTACAATCACGCCGGTGATCGTGATTCTGCGATCACTGTGATAAATCACTGTTAGTGATTTTGCACTCCATCCCTACTCATGGAGATGTAATGGAATGTATAATGTAAAAGACTTTACAATTTCATTAGCGGGTGACTCATCTCGCACCCGATCTTTATCGCTTACGGCTAAATGGGGGTGAAGGGTTGCTTGCGCAGAGTAAGCGAAAAAACTGGTGGGAAGGACTCCATGTGTATATAACGTGGCGGGAGAACATACATATAACGAGGATTTACTGACTGTGTTAGTAACGTATTTCAGCTAAGCACTTTCGTGACTGTGGAGCACTCGTAAGGCGCGAGGGAGGCCAGCGGTCGAGGCTCTTCTAATTCAGTTCCAAAAACATGCGACCCTATTATATTTAACCAACGTGGTTAGAAAATAGATATATTATTCAGGTTTTTACTAAACTTTTAAACGAAGCTGAAAGTGCATATTACATCACAGGAACTGCCATTTTATGATGCACTGTGACATACCATATTTATATTTACATTGATTTAAATACCACTGTCATCTTATCGTTTCCGGGGACCCTGGCGCGATCTCCATATGTGGACCTCTAAATTATTCCAAATAAAATAAAAAATATCGTGTTACCACGCGAAGTAAATAAGTATTAAAACAATTAAATAAATAAGATTAAACCTGGGGCCCATTCCACGTTATTTCCTTTTCGTCGCAGTTCGAGGACCCATTTACAATTTTTTCCCAGCTTTTACAATCCTACTTTTTTTAATTTTCCAATTTTTCGGGGGCCCCCTATGCTTCGGGACCCTGGGGCGGCTACCTTTTTCGCCTTCAAGTTAAGACGACACTGTTATACATATCCTACTACATACGTTGAAATGAATTGGTAGGTTATTGTTTACAATGTAATCTTCACCAGCACATAGTTTATTCGTAAATTGTACTCATAAAAAACTTCAAGGAAGTAAAAAAATTACGCCAAGTACATGGAATAAAAAAAAACACAAAAAGTAGAAGATAATAATAATTACAAAGTGAAAAAAGGTGTGAAATCAAAGCGAGCTGCAAGTACATAAACGCGACACTGTGTAACACAACAAAAGACAAAAAAAAATGTCCGCGGCCTGGCAGTTAAATGCTTGGCGTGGCCAGGCAAGTTCAAGGTGTCGGTGAATAAGAATTATTTAAAAACGCAAAATAATGAAAGTGTATTCATATTGTCAGAGTTTTAAATGGACAAATTATGTGAAAGCTTGTGAGAGGAAAGGTATTGGTGTCGATGAATGATCTTACAATTATTTTAAAACGCAATATAATGAAAATGTACTCGTATTGTCTGAGTTTTAAATGGACAAATTATCTGAAAGCCTGCGAGGGGGAAGGTATGGGTATTGATGATCTCAGAATACCTTGCCTGGCCACGCCAAGTATTTGACTTCCAAGCCGCGGACATTTTTTTTTTGTCTTTTGTTGTGTTACACAGTGTCGCCTTTATGTACTTGCAGCTCGCTTTGATTTCACATCTTTTTTTACTTTGTAAATATTATTATCTTCTACTTTTTGTGTTTTTTTTTTTGTTTCACGTACTTGGCGTATTTTTTTTACTTCCTTGAAGTTTTTTTATGAGGATCTCACTTCTTTTTACAAAGATAATTTGCATAGGGAATGACTCCAGATAATTTTTTAAAAATTATGCGATTATCTTCTATTTTTTGTGATTTATTTGATAAGCTGGACATTTTCCTCGACATTTTCATGTACTTGGCGTATTTTTTTTACTTTTTGAAGTTTTTTATGGGGATTAATTACTTCTACGCTCTGCAGTATCAAAGAGGTTACAGATCAAACAATTTTATTCATTACTGCTTCAATATTGTGTCGAAATCGACTATAAATTTCTTTCTTCGACTATAAAATACTTCCGCTGTCACCTTACCTTACCTCAGAGTTACTTTATCACTTACAATCAGGAATTAATGGCTCAATTTCGATGCAGTTTTTTAAACGTGCAGCACAATAATGAAGGGTCGGATGCAATAACGGGACTAGCGCTCGAAAATGCGAAAAATTATTGTCCAAGCGTTAATAAGGATTGGAAAATTAAATTTTAATCTGTATTTTAAAAAAATATAGTGTTGTAAAGCTCGTCACAACACACATTTTTTCTATTTACAGTTTGTTTATCCAATCATTAATATTCGAGCTAAAAATTATAAACAAAATATTTTTCATCGTCCAAAGTCAATATTTCTTTAAACATAAATTGCAATAACTTGAGGAAATATCCACGGATCGTTATGAGACTAAAAATATAATTTCACGAAACTCTAGCGAAGCCGCAAAGTGTGTGTTAAAAATGCATATGTTAAAAAATGTAATAATATTTAATTAAAAAGTAATACTGGTTTGTGGTTATATGCTGATTGCATATCGATTGAATTGATTTGATTTGAGGGTACAGGCTGATTTCAAGTCGTTTGAATTTGTAATTCTGGGTTATATTTATGATATACCAACAGGACGCAATTCAAATTTGGCCAACGTACCTTGTGACTGAGACAGCATTTTGGTTGCAATTCAATGGCACAGCGATATATATTTGTAAAAACACGTGGCATCTCAAATTTTGACAACCTACCTTATTTCACACTCGTCAGGTTATAACCTGACTAGGGAAGGGCGATTCTACTCGATTCTTTTAGAATCGATCGATTCTCTTTCTGAAGAATCGATTATTTTACCGATTATTCTAGGAATCGATTCTCGATAACTCGATTCTTTTCTAACCAAGAATCGAGAAAAAATTAACATTTTTTCCATGAGGGAACGGACCTCCGACGCGCAGCTTGTCCCAATTCCCCATAGCATTGTTTCACAATACGCATTGTCCACCATTGTTCCAACTACTTCCCTCGTGCCACGTGGGAAGGCTCGTTTGCTTTTCGGTGTTTAATAGTAATATTAACCAGGTGAGTATTAATTATTAATAACTTAATTTTTGTTTATCAATAATTTAACATTTTGAATTACGACGTTAGTCTAATCGTTTCGTTCGTCATCAGAGTTTTGCCGTTTGAAAAATCTTATCGGTTTAATGAATTATTATCAAGACATGGAACTCATGGAAGAAAATAAGCGTAAGTTAAAGATCAATTCCCTTATGAGCGATTCTCATTTGGGTAATTATGCAGAACAGGTGTTTCAGCACCGAGTTCAATGATATTTTAATATGTTCTCGGGTACATGATTCTAAGCAACTTTTTCCTATACATGTTACCGCCGCTCGACCTTCGTTGCCGAGATATTTGCCAAAAACTATCGGTATTATTACTTAGGTGGTTGATTGCTGTATCTGTTGCGTCGGAATAAATCAATAGAAGTTTTTCGTAAATATAGGAAAAAGTTATTCAGAATCATGTCCCCTACAACATATCCAAAAATCATTGAAATCGGTGCTGAAACACCTGTTCTGCATAATTACCGTTGATACTTATAAGTTACAACAACAAACAGTTACAGTATAAAAATAATTGTTTTCTAAAAATATAGAGCCAGAACTGGATACAAGAAAATTTTCGATATATGTTCAGATAAATGATCGTCAACCGATTAAAATTTCTGATTTAGACATATCAGAATATTTGAAATTAAAAAGTAAGTAAAAGTGAATATTAAACTATGTTTGTTAGTCAACGTAAATTAATATATTCTGAATGAAAATGTTTTGTTGTAGACGACGATGAATACATTTTGCAATATTGCCAGGATAACTACAATGAGGAAATTATAAACCTGTTTCGATCATTAGATGATGTAGATTAGTACGCATTATTTTTTTTAATAAGAAATTATAAATTTTATATATTTCTATTATTATTGTTGTATTTGTAGTACTGCGGTACCAGTTCCAATGACTGAATTACAACTAACAGAAATTGCTGAAGATGTCAATGAGATTTGTGAGAATATTCAACAAAATATTGATCTCAGTATTGAAGAAATGAATATCCCTAATAATAGTATGTAAACAGCGTTTATCTGAAATAATTATTATTTTTATTATTATATTTGGGGCTAAATTATATTGATAACTTTTAACCAACTTACTATTTCTTAACCCAGATGCAGATGTTTTGCAGCCCAGTTGCAGTTCAACTTCACAAAAATCAAAGTACATTCTCATATTCTATAAATAAAACTTTAAAAAAAATCTTTAAAAGAATTGATTGTCATTATGTAATTTCCAGATGTAAAATTCAATCAAGCATAATATGGAATCATGTTGAAAAAATTAAAAATAAAAATTTACTTAGATGTGTGTATTGTAAGAAAGAATACAAAGCATGTGGGAACACTACGAACATGTTGAAACATTTGAAGACACAACATCCGTTATTTTTTCAAACGTCTTCAAACAGTAGCAACAGCAGCAACACCAAAATCAATAAAGTAGGAGTAAAAAGGTCAATACAAGAAGTTAAGAGTACCAAGCCAATATGCAGTTCATAAAAAAAAACATGCACTGTAAGTGAAGTTCTAAAACAGGGTGTCGTATACTATCGTAAAATAACTGTTTTTTATTACTTATATTTACAGAGTTCACTTGATAGTTGTGGAATACGAGAAGCATTTTCACATGTAAATTCTTACAAAGGTGCGTATAAAATTAATAAAATAAAAACTAATAATAATTTTTTTATTCGTTTCTATAAACATATTCACATATAATATATATTTATTTTCCAATGCTACAGAAGGAGGTTCTATGTCGGATAAAATTACGAATGCAATTTTGTTTATGATATGCAAAGATTTACTTCCTATTTCTACGGTAGAACATGAAGGTTTTTTAGCACTACTTGAAGTCTTGGCACCCCTCTATAAAGCTCCTTCGAAAAAAACTATGACTAAAAAACTCGAATCTCGATATGATATTATGAAACAGACTTTCATTAAAGATCTCCAAGATGTTGATTTTTATTGTGTGACATGTGACAATTGGACTGATTGCTCCAAACAGAGCTACTTAGGTGTCACAATTCATTACCTAAAGAATTTCACTAAGATGAAAAGTGGCTGCCTTGGATGCATTCCACTTCACGAGCGTCATACTGCTGACTATCTTAAAAGATCTTTGCAGGAATTATTACAGGAATTTAATCTTACAAATGAAAAACTGACAGCAATAATATCTGATGGCGAGGCAGCTATTAAAAAGGCTTGCATCGAATTAAGTGGAAAAGATACACACCTCGTCTGTATTGCTCATGTTGTTGCACACCTCCTTCCTGATGCACTCAAAAACTTTGTAGAATTTACTACTATCATTGATACGATAAAATCCATAGTGTCTACTATTAGAAGAAGTATTCCAGCATCAGATAAATTAAAAGAAATTCAATTCAAATCAGGAAAGACTGAAGGAACTTCGCTTCGCCTTATACAAGACGTCCCCACTCGATGGACAACAACAGTCGACATGATCGAACGATATTTAGAATTAGAAGAATATATTTATGTAGCTATGTCGGAATGCGAAAATCCTATTGATGTTTTAAACAGGGAAGAGATAAAAGTTCTGAAAGATATTGTTAGATACCTAGCTTCGTAACTTTCTCTTTAAGCACATCTGGTCATTGTCACCCTCTTAAGACCCTTAGTCCGTTTCAAGCGTCCGTAACTTAACGGAAAACAGGCGGAATAGGCCGTAGGCCCCAAGGCCCTTTTTCTTCAAACCGTTACAACCGAACTTTCTCTAGACTACCACTTCCACCCTTACCAGTTCCATTTCCCACACCCTCGCAATAGAACAACCAATAGGATTTGCCAATTTGTCCACGTTCATCCCGGAGTTCGTCTCTAGCATCAGAAAGCTTTGACTCGTGGCACTGTGAAGTCATACTCCAACATATTGTATAATAAAGACGTGTTTCGTTTTATACAAGTATTCGAATTTGTTTTACCCCGGGATCACGACACAAATTTGGCGCAGTCGGTAGGACCTGTCAACGGTGAACGAATAGTAAAACTTTATTCAAAGTGTTTTTCGCCTATGGATTTTTATCCTTTGTGACGGAAGAGAATCGTGTCAACTCCGGATCCAGATACTCGATACAGCAAAGGAAGTCAACTATTGGCACGCCCAAGGACTCCTTCACTGATAGAGGTTTGTGCAGCACATTTTCGAATTTTGTTGTGTGGTAATTGCTTGAAGTACTCAATATTCCATCATTATGGCTCTCACAAATACACCCGATCAATCAACTATTCTCAATAATCCTACATCTATAGAGTCCGAGATTCTCACTAATCCAACTCCCTTAGAATTTGACATGAAATTCTTATGTGATCTAATTCCTAAAGAATTTACTGGCAATAGATATGAGCTTGGTCAGTTCATCGCAAATTGCAATAATGCCGATGAACTCGCATCATTGAGACAAAAAATTCCTTTACTATATTTTATATTATCAAAAATATCGGGTCATGCAAAAGAACAGTTAGCATTTCACAAATTCAATAATTGGAGTGAATTAAAGGAAAGACTAAAAATTCTATATCAAGACAAAAAACATTATTGTCAAATCATGGAGGATTTAAATAGTTGCAAACAAACATATTCAGAAGATATTAATAGCTTTCATCAAAGATTAATTAAGTTATCCTCAAGAGCTTTAAGTGCAATTCAACAATATTCTAGTGATCCTTCTGAAATACCGGGGAAAAGGAAAGCCGTAGAGGAGGTAACTTTAAATAGATTCGTCTATCATTCCTCTCCACAAATTTCGCAAATGTTACGCTGGAAGGATTTTGATAATTTAAATTCAGCATATTCTGCTGCTGTTACTGAAGAACGCGCTTTAAATATACACCATTATAAAAAACGGCAAGCTTGTACTATTTGTGGAAAAATGAATCATGATACATCACAATGTAGGTTTAAATCATCCAGTGGCGAACGTAATAAAACTGTTAATACTGTGCAATCTTCAGTTCCAAATCAAAATCGTTATCAAAATAATCAACAACGGTATTCATCTCCCAATGAAACAAATCGACAGTATTCACAACCTCGATTTCCGAGTCAAAGAAACTCTAATTCGTCTGGTCAAACTAAATTTTGCAATTATTGTAAAAATCAAGGTCATTTAATATCCGAGTGTAGGAAAAAAGCATTCAACGATAATCGACGGAAACAATCAGCTAATCAGCCAAGTAGTTCTAGCCAATCTGATAACAGAGCAGTTCATTTAAACTGTCAGAAATCCCCTGTGACGAACACTGCACAGGAGGATCAGATTTCCAATCTTCAGGTGTTCGAGAATTAAATATGTCTATTTGTAAAAATACTTTAGATTTCGTTGAAGTAACATCTCTAGATTCTAAAGACACCAATGGCAATCTTAAGTTTTTAATAGACACTGGTGCAAACGTTTCTCTTATTAAAGCATGCAAATTGAGGCCGGAAACTAGATTTAATTCACAGGATAAACTTGTTTTGCATGGTCTTAGCCCAAATAATTCCGTAGAGACAGTGGGTAGTTGCTGTATTCCATTAAAGATTCATGAACGTACTATACTTGCAAAATTTTATATCATTAATCAAGCTACAAACGTCCCTTTCGACGGCTTGATCGGAAAAGATATTTTGGAAAGAGAATCCGCTACGATAGATTACGAATCGCGAAGTATTACTTTTAAAACGATATCAGCTACAATTCCATTAGTTTCTCAAAATTGTGATGATGCAAAGGTGCACTTAATTAATCTCAAGGCACGTACAGAGACATTAATAGAAATCGAGATAAAAAACCCTGAAATTCAAGAGTGTATCATACCAGAAGTGAAGTTGCGAAAAGGGTTATATCTATGTAAGGCCATCACTAAAGTCAATGAAAATAATAGAGCTTATGCCACCATTCTTAATACGCGAGTAATAGATCAACAAATAGAAACGATTTCTGTATGTTTGGAGCAGCTTCCGAAAAATTCTACAATTTTATCATTAAATTCTGGTACTCCCACATCAAGTCGAGTAAAATTATTACAGGAGAGCCTTAGATTAGGACATTTAAATTCCGATGAACGGAAGTCAGTTTTAGATATTTGTACTCGGTATCAAGAGATATTTTATTTTCCCGATGATAAGTTGTCAGCTACAAATGCCATTGAACATGAGATTCATGTCACTGATCCAACCCCCATATACACGAAATCGTACAGATATCCTGAAGTTCATAAACCTGAAGTTCAGAAACAAATAGAAAAAATGTTAAATCAAGGTATAATTCAACCATCCATATCCCCGTGGTCGTCTCCTTTATGGATCGTCCCCAAGAAAATTGATGCCTCCGGTAAAAAAAAGTGGAGAATTGTAATTGATTTTAGGCAGTTAAATAACGTTACAGTAGGCGATGCTTATCCAATTCCTAATATAGACGAAATCCTAGATCAATTGGGACACTCGAAGTATTTCACGACACTCGACCTAGCATCTGGTTTCCATCAGATACCGATGGGGGAACAGGACAGGCGAAAAACAGCTTTTACAACCCCTCTGAGTCATTACGAGTTTACTAGAATGCCGTTCGGGCTTAAGAACGCGCCCGCGACCTTCCAACGGCTTATGAATACCGTACTGTCGGGCTTGCAGGGTCTCCAATGTTTCGTATACCTGGACGATATCGTCATTTACGCCTCGTCTATCACAGAACACTCCGAAAAATTAAAAGCTATTTTTGAACGTCTTGCAGTAAATAATTTGAAGTTACAACCTGATAAATGCGAATTCATGCGTCATGAAGTAGCATATTTAGGGCATGTTATATCTGAAAAAGGAGTACAACCCAATCCAGATAAAATTAATGCAATTGCTAATTACCCGTCTCTTAGAAACCAAAAAGATATCAAAGTCTTCCTGGGACTTATTGGATATTATCGGAAGTTTATACAGGATTTTGCAAAGCTAGCTAAGCCTTTAACAATTTTATTAAAAAAGGATATGCCTTTCGAGTGGGGCACTGAACAGCAAGATTCATTTGATAAATTTAAGCAAATATTAACTCATCAACCGATCCTTCAATATCCGGATTTTAATCGAGAATTTATCCTTACAACTGATGCCTCAAATCATGCAATAGGCTCTGTCTTAAGTCAAGGCTCTATTGGATCGGATCTCCCGATAGCATATGCTTCACGAACACTGAATGGAAGTGAACAAAACTATAATACTACTGAAAAGGAATTGCTTGCAATAGTTTGGAGTATAAACCATTTTAGACCTTACTTATATGGTAGGCCATTCACCGTCGTTACTGACCACAAACCTTTGACGTGGTTATTTAATTGTAAAGATCCGGGAAGTCGCTTAATACGGTGGCGATTGAAACTTGAGGAATATAATTATAAAATAATACATAAGGAAGGAAAGCTCAATTCTAACGCAGACGCTTTATCTCGTCCTCCAATAATGTGTATAGCCCAAGATAATGATTCATTCGAAAATTTCATCCAATATCATTACAAAACTCTAGAAATTCCGAAGGTAGAATCAATTCCATGTCATAGCTTAACTCATTTTCCAAATGTAATGTTCTATTCGAAAGATTTAGACGAAAATAATTTGTATTCCGAGGCATTACGCACGAAGTATGAAATGTCTAATATCAAGGAACCTGATGAATTGTACTCTTCTATTAAACTGAATAATAATTCTCAAGTAACTTACCTCTGCATATCCAAACCATTCCATTTTGACAAGTTGGATTACAAGAGCATATTCCATTCTCTACGAAATTTAAAAGATCATCTCATAAAAGAAAACTATTCAGGTACTCTATATGTTCACGATGTAACCATCAATAACCAGAATATAAAGAAAGAAATGTTTTGTGAAATAATACAGTATCTCTTCAAGGATACAAATATCAAACCTATTGTTTTAGAACGAAAACGACTTACTCTAAAGACACCGGAAGAAATCTTAAAGATCTTACAAGAAAATCATGATTCGAAATTGGCAGGACATTCGGGATTTTTACGCACTTATAAAAGGATTAAGGAATTTTATAAATGGGAATCAATGAAAAAGGATATAAAAAGATATATTAAGAAGTGTCCCTCCTGTCAGATTAATAAAACAAATTTTAGGCCTTCAAAGGCACCAATGGAAATTACCACCACTTCAGATAAACCTTTTGAAAGACTTGCGATAGATATAGTCGGACCCTTGCCACAAACTTTAAATAATAATCGATTTATATTAACGATGCAGGATGATCTGACAAAGTATTCATACGCAGTTCCTATACCAAATCACGTGTCACAAACTGTAGCTACTGAAATTTCCAGATTTATTACACTCTTTGGAATCCCTAAAACAATTTTATCTGATCAGGGAACTGATTTCACGTCTCATTTAATCAAGGATTTAACAAAATTATTTAACACAAAACACATATTATCTTCACCTTACCATCCACAAACGAACGGTGCATTAGAAAGATCTCATTTGACTTTAAAAGATTATTTAAAACATTATATCAATGATAGACAGTCCGATTGGGATGAATTCATTATGTTTGCTATGTTTGCTTATAACACCCATTCTCATAAATCGACTGGGCATACTCCGTATGAAACCCTCTTTGGTCATAAACCATTTTTACCTAGTAGTATTACACAAGAACCGACATTGAACTATTCATATGACGATTACATAGTTAATTTGAAGCAAAGATTAAATTATACTCAAAGAGTAGCCAGAGATAATTCAATTACGTCAAAAGTAAAGTCCAAAATATACTATGATAATAAAATCAATCAACACAAGTACAGGGTAGATGATTTAGTTTATGTACAGAATAAACAGGTAACTCAAGGATTAAATAAAAAACTATCACCGAATTACATAGGTCCTTTTAAGATAATACAAATTTATGACAATAGTACAGTTCAAGTACAAAAGAACAAGAAGTTAGTTGTTTACCACACTAACATGCTGAAATCTTTTGTTTCAGGCGACAGCAGGGATGATTAACAATCATAGTTTCCTTCTCAAATCACTTCCTATATTATTAATACTAATATTTCAAGTACCCATTCCTAATTATGCTAACCAAAATAACAGTCCCTATTATAAGATATTTCATTTAAACAATCACGCGGGTTTGTATTACAATCCATTGGGTGACGTTAGAATATCAAATTCTAAGTATTCCCTACTGATGTATCATGATCTCAACGTCTTTGACCAACGATATGGTCAGCTAGCTCAATTCTATACGGAATCTGCAAAAATGTGCGATGAATATTCTATTCATGATATCAGTGTAACTTCATGCCGGAATTCTCTCCAAATAATAAACTCACGTATCACGGTAATTAAAGATAAATTAGAAACCATCAATCATATGGCTGGTAATAAAGCATTTGCCGATAGTAAAATCGTTAAAAGAGGTTTATTTGACGGTGCATCCTATATCTCGAAATGGTTATTTGGCGCTCCAGATGCCGAAGACTCTAAGAATTATGAAGAAGCTATAAAATCTATAATTAACGGAAATAAAAATGTTAATCTATTAATGAAACAACAGATATCAGTTATAACTAATACTATTCAGGACTTTAATACTTGTATCAATAACCTCAAGCTTGATGAAAATACGCTCAATGAGAATATCAAATTACTCAGTGATTTTTCTAACTCCACTGCCAATATTCTAAGCAATATTTATAGACAACATTTGATTTCGGAACAATTACATTTGTTATCACAAGTTTCTACTGAATTAGATGAGTATTGTAATTTGTTTATCTCCTCCATTTCTATGGCACGTCGTAACGTATTACATCCACAAGTAATAACTCCACAAAGTCTTTTTGATGAATTAAACAAGATTAATCTACCAAATGGGCTAAATTGGCCAATAACATTGACTCTTTCAAATATATATAGATACAAAGAACTTTGCAAAGTAGGCGTAATTATAAAGAATAAAAATTTAATTTTTACCATCGCCATCCCGTTGATTGAAGAATTGCCGTATAGTGTTTACGAATTAGTACCACTTCCCATTTCTCATAATCAATCCAACATTTACTCCTATATACAACCAGATTTCACCTATCTCCTCATAAGTACGAATCAGGTATATTACACACAGCTGCAAAATCTCGAGAGTTGCTTGCAAATCGATGTCAAGGAGTATATTTGCCATATCAAACATGTGAGGAGAACAGTTGCGGAGCCGATATGTGAAACAATTTTGTTCACATCCATCATCAAAAATTTACCAACGTCGTGCAAGACCCAGACCATCCAGGCCAATCTTGAAATTTGGCATTACATCTCGAATAATGAATGGATTTTCATCACCAACCAAATTTTGGAGTTAACATTGACATGTTCTAGCACACATCTTGAGGATGTGGAACTGAAATTTACTGGAATCATCCGTCTGGAACCAGAGTGTAAAGGATACACTCAATCAACAATTTTGGAACCGACCCAAGAAATCACCACGAATCGCAGCCACAAAATAAATATGTATAATATTGCAGAAGACTCTTGCTGCTTCAGAAAACAAAGTAATCTAACTATCAATCCGGTAAGATTATCACCGGTCAAGATTACGAATCTTAGGACTGGTGAATTCAAATACTTGAATCACAAATTGATGCAACTGGACAAGCTATTACAAGAACCAGCGGAATCACCAATCCCACAACACAGTCCTTGGTATTCCAACGCTTTAAGCGCAGTGATATCAATCCTTATCATTGTAGTAATCATAAATATGCTACGCTGGTGCGGCATATTTCAGGCCCTAACAAAATACTTTTGTTTCATGAAGAAGTCTGAAACAACAAAAGATAATTGTTGTTTAAAAATTATTAATACCAATATTAACGCGACTCCAGTAACGAGGATGCAGTTATCACAGATCTTGGAGGAACAAGATCAATCCAGAGAGGAAGAGAGGGACTTCAATTTACGTTCAATCAACATCACTGGAGAACGCAGCCGAAGCAGTACGCCAACCCAACTTAGTGATTCGCAGGGACGCAGAAGATCAGCGTCATGTGCACCTTCAGTTAATATGGACTAATATAAAATTTTATGTTACCTTGACACGAGAATCTTTTATAGCTTGTAAGATATTTATAGTCTTATATTTATAAAAAGAAAATTATTTATTAGAATTTAATTATGCGTAGATATATAGATATACATATATAAAATTATACTAATCATAACGACAAATATTCTATTATTATAAGACAAATTATTATTACACTTCCATAGATTTTTATTAAGGTTATATCGTAATCATTGCGTGAGTTCATTTATCGCGTAATCTTTAAAAGCGATTTTTAATTGTACTGAACAATATTGCGATTAGTATTACCTCAAATTATCCATTATAACATAGAATTTAATTAATTTACATAAAAAAAAAAAAATATAAATTAATCTTAAGGGGGGAAATGTTAGATACCTAGCTTCGTAACTTTCTCTTTAAGCACATCTGGTCATTGTCACCCTCTTAAGACCCTTAGTCCGTTTCAAGCGTCCGTAACTTAACGGAAAACAGGCGGAATAGGCCGTAGGCCCCAAGGCCCTTTTTCTTCAAACCGTTACAACCGAACTTTCTCTAGACTACCACTTCCACCCTTACCAGTTCCATTTCCCACACCCTCGCAATAGAACAACCAATAGGATTTGCCAATTTGTCCACGTTCATCCCGGAGTTCGTCTCTAGCATCAGAAAGCTTTGACTCGTGGCACTGTGAAGTCATACTCCAACATATTGTATAATAAAGACGTGTTTCGTTTTATACAAGTATTCGAATTTGTTTTACCCCGGGATCACGACAATATATTTCCAATGATGGCGCCTGTACGAAATGTCATAACCGAAATAAGTGGTGATCAGTATCCTACCTGCAGCATTATAATACCTATCGTTCGATGCATGGAACAAAGTATAAATAGTGCCAACCCACAAACAGAGATGGGCAAAAAATTTAAAGCAAAACTTCAGAATGCCATATCAAATAGGTTTAAAAATTTTGAGCACTCTCCACTATTATCAATAGCAACAATATTAGACCCTCGCTTCAAAAAAATACATTTTCGAGATCCGTTAGCTGTTTCTTCAGCCATAAATAAAATCAATGGTTTGATTAAATCAATTACACCAGATACAGCAACAAATCGGCCACAAAAGAAAGAAAGCAATAGTATATGGGATTTCCATGACTCATTGAACATTGAGCAACCATGTACTTCAACTGCAGATCCTAATCTAAGAAGGAATATTGAGCTGCAGCAATATCTAGAAATACAAAGGATATCTAGGCAAGAGGACATTTTTAAATATTGGACAAATGTTGAAAGAACTTTTCCATTTTTATGGAAACTAGCATTAAGACAATTGTCTATAATTGCAACTACTGTTCCTTCGGAACGTCTGTTTTCAAGAGCAGGATTAATCAAACGAGACAATCGTAATAAATTGACAGGTACGCACTTGAACACGCTGCTATTTTTGAGTTCGCTTACTCGAGAAGACTGGTGTGTGGGTTAAACAGTATAAACTTGCATTTGTTTATTTAAGTGGTGGTTGTCTTAAGGATTTTGTCATAAAACCCAATAATCCTTTTTCCATCATTTATCCACATGATACCTAAACAAAGTTAGAGGATAAATATCCCAATCAGAGACCTGAATAAAGCATTATTTCAAGCAACATTTACCCAGGCCCAATGTAAATACATCCTTGTGTGCATGAACAGGTGTATGTTCAAATTTTAGTCTATATTTTAATCCATCCCTCGTTCATCATTGAATCTGCCCGGCAAGTTTCTAATTCTTAATCACTGTGAGACAATTAAGCTTTTAGATGCAGACTTTGTATTTTTAAGAATTTTCTAATTATAATCTTTTATTTTTTACTCTCTGCAGGAGAAGGCAATATTCAGATGTATTAAATTTAATACTACTTCCACTGTATATAAAATCTGATCAGCGCGTTGTATGCGCACGCATGTGCGTGAATTTCGTGAACATGTTTATGTTCAAATTTTAGTCTATATTTTAATCCATCCCTCGTTCATCATCTGAATCTTCAAGGCAAGTTGCTAATTATTAATCGCTACGAGGCAATTAAGCTTTTATACGCAGACTTTGTATTTTTAAGAATTTTCTAATTATAATCTTTTATTTTTTACTCTCTGCAGGAGAAGGCAATATTCAGATGTGTTATATTTTATACACGAATTCAATAAAAATTCTTTTTATCTCGCAATTGTTTCTATTCTTAATCATTCCTTTCATCGATTCTTCGATTCTTCGATTCTTTTTGGGAATAATCGATTCTTAAGCATCGATGTTTCTTGCGAATCGATTCTTAAGTATCGATTCTTTTGAACGGAATCGCCCTTCCCTAAACCTGACTGTAAGCTGTCAAAATTTGGAGTAGATTGCATAGTGAAGATAGCAATTGATGAACGAAACATGTATTAGTTCGTTTTGGCTGAAAGTGTGCGTGTAACGCGTATACGTATTATGTCGACAAAAATTTTTACTGGAGAAGAATCAGAAAAAAATTTCTTACCGTTTCCGACTGATCCATGAGACAATATTACGATATCTCTGTCATGCGAGGACCGATTTTATTGAAATTGGTCTTATTCGAAAGCTGATATGCGGTTTACATAAGAAAAATGCCTTTAAATTTAGAAAATATTGCAGGCGTGATGAGATATTAATGAAATAAGTTTCAGGTTAGGTTGGAATAGCCGCGCGACGAGTAAATAATAGCGGTAGCGACAGTCGACATATATACAGGGTGTCTTTTTTCATGTACTTGGCGGCGAGACGCTACCGCGTCTCTAGATAAAAACAATATGGAATGTTTACATAAAGAACGAGAATGAACCGGTATTATGGACACTAGAAGAAAAAATATTCGAAGTATAAAAAGAAACACCCACTTCAATGATAGTTGGAGATTTCAATGCACGAATAGGGAAAAATAATCAGGTAGATGAGGCAATCACGGAAACAACCGAATGTTCACATACGAGACAAACAAGAGACAAGACAATAAACAAAACAGGGAGAATACTATGCTACTGGTACAGCGCTTAGTTTATTATTTTTGGGCAGAGATGGGAAAAATTTTTATTGAAATAAAATTCCGAATAACGAATAATAAATAAAAATATTATTCGTCATGTGTTGAATAAAGTTAACTCGGGTTAACGAACGAATGACGAATAATTTTTTTAAATTTTTATTCGATATTCGTAATTTTATTTAAATAAAAATTTTGCCCGTCTCTGCTTTGCTTAGGAGCGATGCTATTTTCCAAATTCGGCCCTTACAAGACTACAATAAGCACATGTACTACAAAAAACATAAAAACCTATGAGGCTATGCTGCAGTCGATTATATAATGATAAAAAAACATTGTGACTACGTCAAGAGTAAACCATAAATTACTGCTAAAATTTAGGGGTCAGTGTGAGGTGAAAAATGTCTTTCATAGGGATAGATATATTATTGCAGGATTCCAGTTAAGTAACCAGCCTTTTACTGGAACCTTTAAGCTGGGTTTAAGCTGGGTTCACATTAGTCGAGTCCAGTGATTCAGTCCAGCACTGGATGGTAATTCCAGCAGGTTTCGAACACAACATTCCAGCGTTACTGGAATCGTCTAGACGGCTCAATACAGTGGCACAGGCTGTAGTAGTATGATACATTACAAGGCACACGTGTTTATATTTCTAACGAAAAATGGCGAAAAAATTAACCGAGAACGAAGCTTTTAAGTTTGCTACTTTGTACAGAGAGCATGAGTGCTTATGGGACATCGGGTCCCGAATTTATAAAAATAAGGCGATGCGTGATTCTGCCACAAAAAGATTTGCACAGATATGCAAATTGAAGGTTATAAAGTGGAAGATATCAAAAATAAAATAAAATCTATTCGATTAGCCTCGACAGGATGAAGCCATGGATTCGTTACGTCGATCCCGAAACCGACACTGATTGTGAGAGTTCTGATAGTGTGCACGCTCGAGCCAACGCGCGACGCTGAGATCAGACACACTACACAATTACTGTTTGGGAAACAAACTTGTTAGATGTATGCACAACATACCGTTGCATAGCATATTGATAGCTGAGCTTTCTGGTGGATCTCTGGCTTTACTTCTGTCACGTTAATTCGTCGTGAGGACGCACGAAACATCGCAGTAAATACGATAAAAATCGTATCGAAGACATACGCCCTTCGTCGATATCGACATCCTGCGGTCGACGTCTCACCGCGACAACGGTGCTCATCGTTCCGTTCTTTTCGAATCTCGAGCTCGGTTGTTTATTCAGGGTGGGAGAGAGAAGGTTGAGAACGGGCGAGGGGACACGTGACAGCAACAAGCCATAAATTACGGTTGCCTCTCGAAGAAAGACGGGATAGGTCTCTCTGACACCTCTCACTCGTCGTGGTAACAACGAAAGAAGTAGCAGGGATAGCGACGAGTTCCTTTCAATGCAGCACAGTATTCTAATAATTTGTAGTACCTCTCGATTTTATAATGGTGTATAAATAAAGAGAAGAGTAGACTCCATTATTTTTTCGCTCATTTGCTGCAACGACGACGCAACTAAAAATTTACAGTCTTTCAGTTATTGGTATAGAAAAACCGGTTCTTGTCTGTACTATTAGTCGGTTATAGCGATGACGATACAAGTATCGATACATCGAAATATCGATATTTTTCAATCCAAATATCGATATTTTGTATGGATACCTAATGTAGCGATATATTGCAATATCGATACATAACCACAAATATCGAATTTCGATACATTTGTGGCGGTCTCGCTACAGCGCCACCAGAGCGCACCACCGGTGCCCCAGCTGTTGGCTTAAGCCAAACCTCCGTCGGCTGTCTATGCAGCAGGGTCGTGACACTCTTATGGGCGAGCTGTTAGCACTAGATTAGTTTCGCCCCAATTCGCCTAGCGGCGCTGTACTCAATTTAGTGACAGAATTGCGCGCTAGATGGTGTTGGCAGCGTCATGTTGGACGCGTCCTCCGACGACATTTTGGCAATTTGATTGCATTTCATTTGGAACTGTTGTGTTATCGTGTTCAGTTGCGTGAATTTTATTTAAAAGGATTTTATTTTTTTAGTCAAAAGTTTCAAGCACCAGGTATGTTAATATCTTTGAAATTTAATATTAGAAATAAAGAGACTAATAAATAGAATATTACGAAATTGCACCCATCCCTTGATTTACGTAGAAGATACGTTCACGTACTTAGTTCTTATTATGTGATAGAAAATGCGTTAAACTTAATTACATTTCAGTTTTCACTTGAAATTAATTTCATTGTTATTAACATGAGAAATATAATAAAATTATAGAAAATAGTACTGCATAAATTAAGGGAAGAGTTTATTGGCAGTAGCTATTTGATATGTATTATGCATTTTTTTGTAGTTTCAATATGGGAAAGACCAGCCCATGTGCTGTTCCTGGGTGTGAAGATAGAAAAGCATCACGACACAGGTTTCCTAATCCTGGAAAAGATATAGATCGTTTTCAGATATGGATTCAACTGATATCCAATGAAAAACTGAGTGAAATGGACCCTATGAGAGTCTTCAATAATTTTCGTGTTTGCCATGAGCATTTCACAATAGATGATAAAGCATCAAACATGTATTTACAACGTACTGCAATACCTTCTCGGAATTTACCATATGAAACACGTACTAATTTTGAATATTACAACTACATAAAGATCTATTGTAGAAAATATAAAGACTGTGTAAATTTCTTTATAGAAATATGCTCATCTACCTCCACATCATCTGCTGTAAAAAGGCCATTCGACGCAACAAATACTCAGTCAAGCGAGCAACCTCCCCTGACTCCACAGCGTTGTACTACGCCTACAGATATTCAGAGTACGAGATGTTAACTTATACATTTAAACTTTATTTATATATTTGAACTTACCTTATCTATTTAAACTTAACTTATATATTTGAACTTAACTTATATATTTAAACTTAACCTATATTTTTAACATTTTCCATAATTTATTATTGAATTCCACTAAAATTACGAATTAATTATTTCATTATACACTGATTGTGTACTGTACATAAGAATTCTATTACTGTAATTATTGAAATGAAATAAAGTATAAAAAGTATTCTTGATTATTTGTATATGTTTATAGATACATCACATACACTTCTGAAAGGGCTAGGAATAACAAAATGTGCGGACTTAACGCCCAAAGCAAAACGTTTGTATTCAAAGGTGAAAAGTTTGCAAAGTACTGCCCTTACGTACAGAAAAAGAATGAATACATTCAAGGAAAGGTTAAATTTGGCGAAAAAGGCGTTCCACACATCCGAAAATGGTCTTCGAAAAGAATCCTTTCAAGCTTCTTTTCTAAAATTAATGACTCGATCGTTGAAATCGACAGGGACCAGATATACATTAAAAGAGAAGTTAATGTGCTTAACACTTTATAAGACTTGTGGATCTGCGTATCGCTTTCTCGCAAAGTGGTTTAACCTTCCCACGAAACGAACTATAACACGGTTATTACACAATATACCGGTCAAAGCAGGTATAAACGATTTCGTATTTCAGAATTTGGAAAAGAAAGTTAAAAAAATGACGAGCAAAGAAAAACTGTGCTCGGTGATTTTTGATGAAATTGCAATATTGCCGCACGTTGAATATGATAGATTAAACGATAAAATAGTAGGGATTCAAAACCAGGAAATAGTGGACCACGCTTTAGTTTTCATGGTAAAAGGTATTTACAACAAGTGGAAGCAAGTAATTGCATATACATTCTGCAAAGGCACAACAAAATCACCGGTCATAAAAACTTTGTTGCAGACTGTAATAGAAAAATTAAATGCAAGTGGTATGTAAAGCACACAATTCCAAAATTAATTTTGTAATTACAGATATTTACTTTGATAAATGAACTATTACAATTTTTTTGCACAGGATTGAATGTTATTACCACAATTTGTGATCAGGGCTCCACGAATAGAGCAGCAATAAATAGTTTAATACAAGATTCGCGCCGCTACTATTTACTACATGAAATGGCGCCATTACGGCGTTTTGTAATTAATGAAAACGAAATAACACCATTATATGACGTGCCACACCTAATAAAAGGCATTAGAAATAATTTATTAACCAAAAATTTAATATGGAATGATGGACAAAATGTACATACAGCGAAGTGGAAAGATATTATTACTGCGTATGAAATTGATTCCACGACAATGGAAATTAGATCCCTGCCAAAAATTACAGAATACCACGTTCGTCCAAATAAAATTAAAAAAATGAAAGTGTCTTATGCAACACAGATTTTTAGCCATTCGATGGCTGCGGCAATACACAATATGGCTGCACATGGTATGTATGGAAAATAATTAAACCTGTAAAATAAAGTGAGATGTATTTATCATATGAATTGAAAGAAAATTGTGTATTACAGGTGATACAGATGTTACTGGACAATATACAATGGAGAGCACAGCAAATGGCACTGCAAAAATATTAAAATTTTTTGATACACTTTTTGATACCTTAAATACTGATAGTCCTAAACAAATATACAATAAACCATATAAAACATCCGTGCACTCAAAGAGCGGACATATTGTGTTCTGGCAAAATGCGATCCGCAGTCTAAAAAACATGCATTACCAGGAACCAGGCACTAAGAAAAAAATAATTCCTCCCAGTTTGAAAAATTTTATACTAACTCTGGAAGGCTTTATCGATGTGAGTAACAGATTATTCTCCATAATTCCACGGTTTAATACAAGGATGTTTAATCAAGATTGCCTGGAAAACTTCTTCGGCCAAATAAGGCAACACCGAGGAAGGATGATACATCCAAATTCGATACAATTCACGGAATCTTACAAAACATTGTTTTTAAAACAAATAAGTGGCACCCACAGTCCAAAAGCAAATTGTGAGGAGACTCTAGATAAGTCGTTAGTAACTATCAATAATTTTAATTTAAATACACACGAATCGGTTAACATAGTACAAGACCCATTGTTACATGTACAAGTACAAAAAATAATTCAGAAACCTCTGCGAACAACTACTTCAAAATATTTGTGTACTTACGTATATAATGCGGTATTACGCGGTATAACCTGCAATGTGTGTATTAATTACATTTTTAAAGATTGCAAGGGGCAAACTGAAGGAAACAGATACAACCCAGCATTTCTTAAATGTATTGAACAAATATGCTTAATTGGAAATCACATGTTAAATCATCAAAACATTAATGAACAGACCATTTCAAATATAATAAGTTATGTAAATAATTATGTCAAATTTAGTTTTCAATGTGAACATGGCGAAAAGATAGGAGAAACACTAATTAAAGCAATAAGCACACTTTGTATAACTCAATTCTGCAAAAGAGTTAATAACATAATTAAGGGCAAGGAAATACCACAAAATGGAGTCCTTAATGGTCTTGTGTACAATGCGGCGAAATTATCTAATAAAAGAAATCATTAAACACACAAACAAATGTGTACTGTTTAATTTCTGTTCCCTGAGATACAATTTCTGCATGACCACGCATACTTATGATTATGTGTAGTCCAGTAGTCATACAGAAATTGTATTAGTCGTTTCTGAAGTTCGATGAATTTAGCTGAAGAATGTCTATTCCACGTTTCAAATTTCCCGGTTACAGTAATTTGTTTCCGCCCCAATACGCTAGAGGGTGCTGTCCGCACTAACAGTAAAATACATTGAGGTGTCACGACCCTGCTATGCAGCAACTTATTACCACGGAGAGAAGGACGTGTCTAGGATTGATTAATATCGAGTTAACTCAGTATATAATATATTTTGTACTCCGTGAGAACTGGAACTTGAGTCCTCGAGACTCACTGCTTGGTTTCTCGCCAAGAAGTGTTGCCATGCGGTAGTGATGGGCGATACAGTATCGATATTTGGAATATCGATACTTTTGGGTCCAAATATCGATATTTTGTATCGATATTTCATATGACGATATATTGCTGTATCGATACTAACCAACCCAAATATCGATATAACCGCTGCTTCGACACCAGCGTTGGCTGGAAATTTGGTAGATTGTGGAGGGGGAACACACCTACAGCAGTGCAGTATATGTGTGCGTGATATGCGTAGCGTGATTGGTTTGACGTCATCGCGCACCATTGCGCATGCGTTACAGAGGCTCTATAACAGCAGTGATAGGTCGAAGTTGCGTCATACGATTCTGATTGGATGATTCTAGTAGAGATAAAGATATGATTCGTTGGCTCTGTGGGAATCGACCAATCAGAGTCGCATGACGCAACTTCGACCCATCACTGGTTACAAAGATCCGGACTTCGGTGGGGAATTTCGGAAATTCCCAAAATTCAATTTCCCGTAAACACTGGGTTTAACCGTTAAACATTAACGAGCATTTACCTTCTTTTGTGCACGTTCTGCGCTATCGCTGAATTTTCACACGCCAAACAAAAGGTCAGTATCACATACTATTAATGTAATTATGAATTATTTCTCAGTTTATTTGTTATGCACGCACGTTTTTTATTTATCAGTTTGATTGATTCTTTCAGCTTTGGTGATGGTAAAGCATTTAGCTTTTAACCTTCAAATTCGTTGCTCGTCGTATTGAATTCCACAAAAGTATGCATTCATATTTCCTATGATCCTATTATCCAAACATTCTCTTCCGAAATGTCCTGTAGTTTTAGAACCTGGTACTAAAATATTTGAACCCATGTGCACCATTTTTCCATGTTAATTTCAACGTCAGTTTCCAATGAGTTAAATGAGTTAACTTACTTGTTAGTTAACTCAGTAGTTAACTTAACTACTGATCATTTAGCATTACTCCTTCACATTTGTGTATTTTTAGTGCCACCAAAAAGTGCAGTGTGGCAGTACTTTATAAAAACACAGACAGGAGGCAAATGTAAAATTTGTCAACAAGAAGTAAAAGGAAGTGGTAACACAACAAATTTAAAATTCCACCTAGAACGATCACATCCAAAATTAGAGATGGTTGTTTCTGCCTCAAAAGACAATTGTACATCAGGGTTAAAGAGGAAACACACAGTAATATATAGTTATTTTGTTCTGTTTTACAATAGCAATTGTATTATACTAACAATTATGTAACAATTATTTAAATAATAGCCTCTATCCGAAAATGAAGAAGACGATGTCGTGTCAGAATACCTTGAGGAATCAGTCCCATCTCCGGCATTATCAACAACATCGACAACCTCTATACCTTCTACATCATTTAAAACAAGTCCGACACCAAGAAAGCAGGGCAGATTAGATATGGCTTTCTGCAAACAAAAATCATTCCAAGGTATGTAAATATTTATTCCTGGGTTCCTGAACTCGTCTAGGAATCCTACTTTTGAAATCTAATGTCGATCAATTTTAGTTTAATTGGAAAAGTAATGCAATACAATGTTTTCATATTTCTACAATCGCTGAAAGGAATTATTTTTTAATCATTAAAATCAAAATTCACGATTCTAATGAAAAGTTGTGCTTATAATAATGTTCCAGACGGGGGATCAAAGGCTGCATGTATAACAAACAAACTTTTGTTCATGATTGCTAAGGATAATCTGCCATTTCACACAGTCGAAAAAGAAGGATTTATAGCTTTCATGAAGACCATTGCTCCCATGTATACACTCCCGAGTAGGAAAAGTGTAACAACTCTGATGAAGGAAAAATATGAGTCTCTGTCAAATATTATTAAAAATCAGTTTTCCGCGATAGAGCACTTATCTCTCACCACAGATATTTGGACCGATACCTTAAATGTGAAAAGTTTTTTAGGTGTAACGTCACATTTTATATTCAATAATAAACACAAATCTATTACAATCGGCGTGACTGAACTAGATGAAAGACACACATCTCAGTATCTTGAAACGTGGTTACTAAAAATAGTAGAAGATTAGAAGATAAATAAAGACAGTATTGTAGTGGTCGTGTCTGATAGTGGGGCTAATATAAAGAAAGCCATTAAGGATGCATTTGGAGTCGATAAGCATTTGTCGTGCTTTGGTCACACATTAAATTTAGTTCCATCAACCATCTTAGAATCAGACAATAATGTAAACTCTGTATGCAAAAAAGTAAAAACAATTATCACTTATTTTAAAAAGTCTGTAGTTGCTGCAGATAAATTACGATCTGTTTCAGATCTTAAATTAATTCAGTCTGTAGACACACGCTGGAATTCCATGTATCATATGCTTACTAGATTTATACAACTGTCTGATAAAGTCGGTCTTATATTGTTACAATGCCATACGGCTCCAGAAATGCTGTCCGCATTAGAGCTACAAATTATTAAAGAGTTTGTTGAACTCTTAAAACCTTTCGAAGATGCTACAAAAATAATGTCTGGGGAGTCATACCTTACGAGTAGCAAAGTAATACCCATAATAAACACATTAAGGACAACGCTACAATCGTTGCAACCTGAAAGCAGGGGGGCCAAGCTTCCCTCTTACGAACGTTGAAGCAGAGTTCGTAGCGCCTCCTACCAATAAGGTGCGTACTAAACTGTGAATGTGTGAATCGGTGTGAATCGGTACGTATGTGTATGTGTATACGTGTAATGCATCGCTTTATAACCTATCCACGGATCGTCGCGCCAGCGACACGTATGCAGCAGATAGAAGGATAAACATTGAAATTGAATATTTCTTCTTTTCATAGGAAACGAAAATATATTCAATTTCTTTGCATATCCTTCTATCTGCTGCATACGCGTCACTGACGCGACGATCCACGATCCAGGGAAAATGAGGACGCCATTTGACCAACGTCGAAAGGTTGTGTGTCGTGCTCACTGATACACCTAGGTATGTGTGTGTGATGTACCTAGCGCCTCCTACCAATAGGGTGCGTACTAAACGGGAACTTCAGCCAAACAATGACGGCTTGGCCCCCCTGCCTGAAAGCGAGATCGGAATTCGTCTGAAACAACTTTTAATAGAACAATTCCGCAAAAGATTTGATTGCATTGAGCAAGTTTCTGTTTTAGCAATGGCAACAATTTTAGACCCACGATTTAAACGTATTCATTTTTGCGACAAAGTGGCTTGTTCGCATGCCATTAATAAAATAATAAAAAGTGTGAATAATAGACCTTTAACTGACGTACCCAAAGAAACGGAAAATATCAAAATAGCACAGAAAACTGATTTTTGGTCATATCACAAAGACTTGGTTAATTTAAACAAATCCAAAGAAATTAACAGCAATCCGAACGAAATGCCAGAAGAGTTGAGGTATTATCTAAATCAGCCTGTAATTAAAATAGATGATTGCCCTATTAAATTTTGGGATCAGCCAAACTCGTTGTTGAGCAATTTGGCAAAAAAATTTTTATCAATAATTGCTACCTCCATTCCGTCGGAACGTCTATTTTCAAAAGCAGGCAGAATTATGAACGAAGCTAGAAATCGGTTAACTGGGGAGCATTTGCAACATTTACTATTTTTAGGTTCCTTGGCTATTGAGGATTGGCATTTTGATTGAAATGTGTGATGTAAATATTTTTTATATATTTGTATTGTAAACAATGGAATAAATTATTTACTTCCATTTTGGAATTTTACTCCCAATAGTGATGAATCGTTAACATGGCCAACAAAAGAAATGGTCATGGATTATCAGTAGTAGCAGCTAGTGATTGATGGGCGATACAGTATCGATATTTGGAATATCGATACTTCGCTTTCGATATTTTATCTGTATCGATACTTTGACCATCAATACGTATCGATACCAAGTATCGATACAATTGGTATGTATCGCCCATCACTAGTATAGTGAACAGCGACCCTAATTCCGAGTGTTCGTTTCTCGCTTCTTTCTGGCCGAAGGGGGGAGCGAGATGGAACGCTTTGCGTGCGCCGGAGTGACACGGCGTCCGAAAGACGGAGCGAGACCAGTGGCTTTCGCTCGCTCTCGTTCCATCTCGCTCTCGCCTTCGCCAGACAAGAGTGAGAAAAAAGTGGTGGGGATAGCGAGTAACCCGTATCGTGTACACCAAACCGAGTACATACGGAGACAATACTGTACATAGAAATGCACTATCATTTTGTCAATGAAAGTTACCTGGATGGCAGTATAGATATAATTAAAGTAGAATCAGAGAACAATATCGCAGATATTTTAACAAAGTCACTTGGTAAAAATAAGTTTGTAAAATTCAAAAATGAATTAAATATAAGAGGTTAAAATATTGTGTGAGTGAGAAGTTAAAATAGGAAAAAGAACTGGTTAATATAAATGTAAGGAGGCATGTTAATATATATACATTTATATTGGTGATGTGTGGCGCCATCTGGTGCAAGAGAGTAAATGTGGAAAGAGAGTGGAGGAGAAGCGTTGTAAGGCGCACTACGTTGCAAGACACAAAGAGATTAAGACATGTGCTGTATTACTTAATATAATTTATTACTTAAGGTTCAAATATATATTTAGTTAATGATAACTGAGTAGTGTTCATCATTCCTAGTAAGAATATTAACATATACGTTCTGCGATTACTTCGACAGTATATCGATAGTTTGTAATGAATTTCGATTCATTAATTTGTTCAACTGTTAATGGTTTCCGAGTTTCCACTACAGAGTATCGAAGTCACGATCCGCAAGGAAAATATCACCCGGTTCAAAGTATCTTAATCGACAGTATCGATGCGTCTTAAAAATGATTAATAAGAATCATTAATTGAAACTAATAAATCTTACTGACTAATTTAACGGACAAATGAATTAAGGGTAGTAATCGAACAAACTGGAAGTATATAATCATTGCTACATAGTAATAAATGGAAGTTGTGACGAATCAAAGAAAAGAGATATTGTAACTAAAAGAATCAGATCTGTTTTCTTTTTTGGCTCTGGGATCGAACTCTTGTTTATATCGCAACCTTTCATCGTCGCGACGTATCGGGAATGTGTTTATGGTGAGGATCGTATGCTGCAGTTTAGATTGAACTCAAGATAAGAGCTTTGCTTCGTACGTTGTGGCTTTTATTTCATTGGTCTGGTTTGTAGCTTCGAACAGTGCGAGTGTCAATTCAGTGTTACAGTTTTGTCAAATTCGATATAATAGTGCATGCAAAATGGAGAAGATTTGTGTAAGTTGCGAAAAGTCTCTCAAGAAACTCGCACGTAAGAATTATTACTGGTCTGACGAACAGTGGTATTGCAAACCATGCTATCAAAAAGTAAAATATCCTAGGTCGTCGACACAACGTGTTAGCGAAGAAAGTGTTGTTGAAGAAAACATTGGACAAACTGCTATTGGGAAACCAAGCGGAGGCGTGGCTTAGATTTCAGCGCTGTGGTGGCAAGTTGGCAAACTATTGCCAGTAGGCTAAACATTCAGAATAGTAATAGCTGGTAATAGCTTTTAACAATTTAAAGTTCTTTTAATTGAAAAAAATGCGAATTTCTATAAAGGAAATTTGTAAATTCGCATGTGCTACACCTCAAAGTAAAAATTTTATTGGTGGTGAAAATATAATTAATGGTGGTCACCTATTGAATTGTGGAAAAGTGAACGAAGATAACAATGATATTATCCAAATTATTGCATTTTGTTTACAAACTGCAAATTTAAGAGATGATCCGCATGAAATTAATGGTGAAATCTTAAACGATGGACGAATCATTGGGATGAGTTGTACATGTAAAGCAGGGTTAGGAAGTGCATGTAAACATACTGTGGCAGTGCTTTTATTCTGTAATCGGTAAGTATTTCGTTCCTTACACTATATTGTTTTAATGACTGATATAGGTATCATCATTAATCATAATAATAGTATTAATTAAAGTAGTGATATTTGATTTTTATTTTAGAAATGATTTGGAAAATTTGAAGATAATTTCTTGTACCGATAAAAAATGTGCATGGAATGCTCCAAAAAAATTGGCTTTGGAAGAATATGAAGCGAAGCCATTGACTGTACACAATTGTTTTGAACAAAATACGATAAAGAATAATAAATCAGCAACATCAAAAGAACCAACTCCTGGCCAGTCTAAAGATGGAAAATCTGGTGATTTATTATCATCCCACATTGATGTTCTGGATGAAATCCAACAGAATTTGTATGAGGAATTATTTCGTGCAATAATGATTGAAGACAACCCATCGTCAGCTCTAGCACACCACGTGTAATTATCATAATAATCAAATTTGATTTTTAGTTCCATAATATTAATGTTTTAAACCATTTTTTATACCCTTTATACATACAATCATTTAACATCAAATTTGTATATTTAGGAATCAAATTATTTCTTACACATAAACTGAAGTATATTTAAATATTTATATGTAATATTGTGTAATTCAACTACAATGTATCCATAGATTAACACAATAGTACATATTAATTTAAGAATAATAATATTTAAACGTTAAACTCATATCAATTTATGTAAATTTGTTTTATTATTTAGATATGGAAGACATAGTCCTGTGCATGAAAATAATAATACTATATCCATGTCTTTTGAGAAAGTTACAGACATAATCAACAATCAAGATACTTCAGAATTATTAAAATCTCTAAGCATATTAGAAGTAAACTGTCTCAAGAAATGTTGCGAAGAAGTATTACGTCGCTTTTTACGAGATCCTTACACTATTTGTATTGAAAGCATGGAATTATACAGTGTTTGGCTTAGTGAAAGACAGTTCCGAATAACAGCTAGCAATGCTTATTCACTTTTTACTTACCGTAACAACAAATCCCCTGATTGGGAAAAAAAATCTAATGCTTACTTCTACGGTGCTTCATTTAGTAATGCCAATACAAAATATGGCTTAGAAAATGAACCTTTTGCGCGGGAGGCATATAAAAACTTGATGTCTGTAGAGGTAGTAGAATGTGGTTTAGTTGTCTCAAAAACTAATCCTTGGTTAGGGTGCACTCCTGATGGAATAGTTTTTAAAGATGGTAAACTATTTAAACTAATTGAAATTAAATGTCCTAAAGTTGGAAAGAAACACAATGTGGATGATTTAGTTCAATTACTTACATGGATAGAAAAAAAGGATGGTCAATTAACTTTAAGAGAAAAACATTTATATTATGCTCAAATTCAAATAAGTATGGCAATCTTAAATCTACAATCTACGGATTTAATAATTTATTCGTCGTTTGATAAAACAATAAAGATTATTCCCATAAGTTTTAATTACAAATATACGAGCCATTTATTATTTTCTTTGAAGACATTGTATTTTAATAAAATGTTGCATAATATATGTGAAAGAGAATTAGTGAAATAAAGAAATAAATTAATATGTATTTTTTATTTGTTATTAACATAGACATTCTATGAAAGAATATTTTAATGTCTTAACTTATTGTTACCGCTACTTTTATTAAAATTTATCATCTTTAAGAATAGGATTACTTAGATTTACAATAGCACATATGATAGTAATAATTTCCTCTACTTTATTAATAAGACCTACAGGCAGTTTTGAAGAAAAAATCTGAAAAGTTTTAATTCTTTGATTACTTCGTTCAATGTGAACGCGTGCTTTTGCAACTGAACGTCCAATGATTGCTTCTACTTTTGAAAATTGCTTTTGTTTTTTTAAAAAAGGAGGTATGATAAGTGTTATATCATGTTTTTGACAAAGTTCACTAACAGTAAATCCTCTGTCAGCCATCAGATCATCTTTTTTATCCATTTTGCAAAGAATTTCACTTTGTTCGAATATGGCATTATCAGAAGCACGCCCACCATACGCTTTACTAATGAATGAAATTAATCCTGCAGGTGTCACAGCAGTCATGAATTTTACTGTATAAGTGCTTTTGTAATAAGAATAAGTTAAGATTTGACAACACAAATTTTTAGGTTTTTGTATTGGTATTTCAATACAATCAACTACAGTACGAACGTTTGTAAATTCTCTAAAACACTGGGGAATATTTTTCAATATATTTTCCTTGCTGGGCCAAAAAATAGCGGGTCTTAAACAAATGTACAAAATATGTATCATTTCTAAAAAATTTTGTCTACAAGTTTCTGCGCTACAAGACTTAAACAAAATTGCTAGCACTGCATATGACATATTTTGCTTTAGTTTCATAAAGGTCATTATTATTATTTCTAAGCTATCCAATTTTGAATTCAAATGTAATGTTGGTGATTTCGTTTGGTCAACTAATTTGTTAATTGTTTTTAATAAACTGAAGTTGGGAATACCTGTTAATGTACTTAATTCATGATCTGTTGTAATAAAATTAGAAAATTTTGAAGTTACAAAATCACTTTTAACTTGTACACCCACGTCATGAAAAGTTTTGAATATTAATACACTATTTGATGCATCAACCGGCTCCAAATCTCCTTTATCTTGGTCTATTTCTTCATTGATTTCCTTTCCTTTATCTTCTATTAATTAATTGTAATTTATTTTTTAATTTTACAAAGTTTGCTTTTGGCTGGGGAAAGTGATAAAATCGGACCGTGTCATTTTCACACGCCCGACTGTTGCAACCGTACACACAGCAATATATTCTACTTTTACTTTTTCTAGGAGAAAACTCCATTGCATTGTGTCAATTTGTATAACTCCTTAATACTTAAATTTACAAATTTTGTGTTCAAACGAATTTAAAAACACTCGTTTTTTACACCATGTCTATTTAAACAAGATTTAAACATTGATAATCATATGGACTGCGACGGATTTCAGCCTACCCGCAGTAGTTCAATTTTCTGTCACTAGTTGGCGTATCGAAATTCTTGGTTTCCCAATAGGAAATTCATCTGTGACTTTAAATATTAATCGTACTGTTATTTCTAGTAAATGTATTTTTGGATGTCAATCAGATCGCGTCTTGAGATGCTTTAAAAATTTTGCATTAATGGTACAAGCCAAGGTCAATTCAAAGATAGCCACATTGAGATGTGATACCGGCAGAGAGTACGTGTCATGAATTCCAAGATTTTTGTAAAGAAAATGGTACACAACTGAATTATACAATCCCATACACACCTGAGCAGAATGGGAAAGCGGAGAGATTTAATAGAAGTCTAGTCGATAAAGCACGAGCCATGACACATGAGCCAAACATGCCTAAAACATTTTGAAATGAGGCTGTAAGAGTAGCGGCTTATATCCTTAATCGGAGTCCTAGTGCAGGTAATTCTGGAGATGAAGTTCCAGCAAGAATTTGGTATTATAAAAAGCCAAATATAAGCAACATGAGAGTATATGGCTCAATGGCATATGCACATGTACCTAAGGAAATGAGGAAAATGTTTGACTTCAAAGCTGAAGAATGCATAATGATAGGATACAGCACGACAGGTTACAGATTATGGAACATTGAAAGAAAGAAAATAATAGTCGCAAGAGATGTGATATTTAAGGAAAATAAATTCTATTATAAAAATAATATAGCGAGAATTGGATCGAGAAATGAATATGAAACAAATTAAAAATACGAAGAAACGGAAGATGAAGAAAGACCACGACATGGAGAAGAAGACAATGAAATAATTGGAGAAGACCAAAGCGAAAATGAAATGATAAGCGAAGATCAAGAAGAAGATACAACAACAAGAGAAGCTCAAGAAGAAGATGAAACAGCACGAAACATTCAAGGAGAGAAGAGCCGAACAGGAAGAGCTATAAGATTACCAAAGAAATACAGTGATTATGAAATGCACATGGCATTTGATGCAATGTCATTTATACAGCAAACACCGAGTCGAATTGAGGAGTTGAAAAATAGGGAAGATGAAGAATGTTGTAGAGGTGCAATGAAAAGGGAGATAGAGCAAATAGAAAAGAATAACACATAGAAGGAAGTCAAAATGCAGGATGATGTTGAAATTTTGAACACACGATGGGTATTTGTTTCAAAACCTTTGGAGAAGAATATACAAGACAGATTCAAAGCGAGATTAGTGGTGAGAGGTTTTGCTCAAAAGAATTCTTTTGATTATGATGATGTATATTCACCCGTTGCGAAGCTGAGTACAATCCGAATATTATTGGCAGTTGGTAATCAATTTAAATATTATTTTAAACAATTAGATGTTAAGACAGCGTTTTTGAATGGCGAACTTAAGGAGACTATATACATATATCCTCCAGAAGGTGTTAAATGTAGAAGAGGCAATATATTAAAATTGAACAAATCTTTATATGAACTCAAACAAGCTTCGAGATGATGGAATGATAAGATTAATATATCTTTGTTGAAATATAATTTTGAAAGATCAGAGAGTGATTATTGCATGTATTCAAAAGTTGTAAATAATAGTATTATATACTTATTATTGTATGTGGATGATATCATTTTAACAGGTCCAAGTTTAGAACACATTGAAGAATGTAAAAAATATTTGTTGAAAGAGTTTGAAATGAAGGACAAGGGAGATTTAAAACACTGTTTAGGTTTGGAAATTTACCATAGTAGAGAGGAGAAGGCATACTGAAAATTGATCAGAAAAGATATCTGAAGGGAATTTTAAAACGTTTCAATTTAGAACAGTGTAATTCATGCTTAACACCAATAGTGTTAGGAAGTAATTTTACGCGACGTTTGAAAAGCGCGCCTTAGTAAATAAGGATATAATAACGGAAGGAGTCCGGTTCGAGAGTCGGTCTCCTCGGAAGTTCCTTTGTGCTGATTAAGAACGTGGCGAGTCTTGATAGAGTTCTGTAATAGAGTTTGTAAGAAAGAGTTTAAAAACGAAGATACTTGTAGAAAGAGAAAGTTTATTTCTATTGTTATATGTGTACCGCACTCAATAGTGCATTGTTACTTATATGTACAAGACCAAATTACAATAAACATTGTTTAAACGCTTCACCAAAATTACCACGCTTCGATCGTCTTAACCCAACAAATAGAACCAAGGCTGAATATAAATCTTGAAAAGGAAAATAAGGGGCATGAACCAGTCAGGGAGTTAATAGGGTGTTTAATGTATTTAATGTTGGGTACATGCCCAGATATAAGTTTTGCAATTAATTATTTTAGTAGGTTTCAGGACAGAAATTCGAATGAAGTATGGACCAGGGTCGTGACACTCTTATGGGCGAGCTGTTAGCACTAGATTAGTTTCGCCCCAATTCGCCTAGCGGCGCTGTACTCAATTTAGTGACAGAATTGCGCGCTAGATGGTGTTGGCAGCGTCATGTTGGACGCGTCCTCCGACGACATTTTGGCAATTTGATTGCATTTCATTTGGAACTGTTGTGTTATCGTGTTCAGTTGCGTGAATTTTATTTAAAAGGATTTTATTTTTTTAGTCAAAAGTTTCAAGCACCAGGTATGTTAATATCTTTGAAATTTAATATTAGAAATAAAGAGACTAATAAATAGAATATTACGAAATTGCACCCATCCCTTGATTTACGTAGAAGATACGTTCACGTACTTAGTTCTTATTATGTGATAGAAAATGCGTTAAACTTAATTACATTTCAGTTTTCACTTGAAATTAATTTCATTGTTATTAACATGAGAAATATAATAAAATTATAGAAAATAGTACTGCATAAATTAAGGGAAGAGTTTATTGGCAGTAGCTATTTGATATGTATTATGCATTTTTTTGTAGTTTCAATATGGGAAAGACCAGCCCATGTGCTGTTCCTGGGTGTGAAGATAGAAAAGCATCACGACACAGGTTTCCTAATCCTGGAAAAGATATAGATCGTTTTCAGATATGGATTCAACTGATATCCAATGAAAAACTGAGTGAAATGGACCCTATGAGAGTCTTCAATAATTTTCGTGTTTGCCATGAGCATTTCACAATAGATGATAAAGCATCAAACATGTATTTACAACGTACTGCAATACCTTCTCGGAATTTACCATATGAAACACGTACTAATTTTGAATATTACAACTACATAAAGATCTATTGTAGAAAATATAAAGACTGTGTAAATTTCTTTATAGAAATATGCTCATCTACCTCCACATCATCTGCTGTAAAAAGGCCATTCGACGCAACAAATACTCAGTCAAGCGAGCAACCTCCCCTGACTCCACAGCGTTGTACTACGCCTACAGATATTCAGAGTACGAGATGTTAACTTATACATTTAAACTTTATTTATATATTTGAACTTACCTTATCTATTTAAACTTAACTTATATATTTGAACTTAACTTATATATTTAAACTTAACCTATATTTTTAACATTTTCCATAATTTATTATTGAATTCCACTAAAATTACGAATTAATTATTTCATTATACACTGATTGTGTACTGTACATAAGAATTCTATTACTGTAATTATTGAAATGAAATAAAGTATAAAAAGTATTCTTGATTATTTGTATATGTTTATAGATACATCACATACACTTCTGAAAGGGCTAGGAATAACAAAATGTGCGGACTTAACGCCCAAAGCAAAACGTTTGTATTCAAAGGTGAAAAGTTTGCAAAGTACTGCCCTTACGTACAGAAAAAGAATGAATACATTCAAGGAAAGGTTAAATTTGGCGAAAAAGGCGTTCCACACATCCGAAAATGGTCTTCGAAAAGAATCCTTTCAAGCTTCTTTTCTAAAATTAATGACTCGATCGTTGAAATCGACAGGGACCAGATATACATTAAAAGAGAAGTTAATGTGCTTAACACTTTATAAGACTTGTGGATCTGCGTATCGCTTTCTCGCAAAGTGGTTTAACCTTCCCACGAAACGAACTATAACACGGTTATTACACAATATACCGGTCAAAGCAGGTATAAACGATTTCGTATTTCAGAATTTGGAAAAGAAAGTTAAAAAAATGACGAGCAAAGAAAAACTGTGCTCGGTGATTTTTGATGAAATTGCAATATTGCCGCACGTTGAATATGATAGATTAAACGATAAAATAGTAGGGATTCAAAACCAGGAAATAGTGGACCACGCTTTAGTTTTCATGGTAAAAGGTATTTACAACAAGTGGAAGCAAGTAATTGCATATACATTCTGCAAAGGCACAACAAAATCACCGGTCATAAAAACTTTGTTGCAGACTGTAATAGAAAAATTAAATGCAAGTGGTATGTAAAGCACACAATTCCAAAATTAATTTTGTAATTACAGATATTTACTTTGATAAATGAACTATTACAATTTTTTTGCACAGGATTGAATGTTATTACCACAATTTGTGATCAGGGCTCCACGAATAGAGCAGCAATAAATAGTTTAATACAAGATTCGCGCCGCTACTATTTACTACATGAAATGGCGCCATTACGGCGTTTTGTAATTAATGAAAACGAAATAACACCATTATATGACGTGCCACACCTAATAAAAGGCATTAGAAATAATTTATTAACCAAAAATTTAATATGGAATGATGGACAAAATGTACATACAGCGAAGTGGAAAGATATTATTACTGCGTATGAAATTGATTCCACGACAATGGAAATTAGATCCCTGCCAAAAATTACAGAATACCACGTTCGTCCAAATAAAATTAAAAAAATGAAAGTGTCTTATGCAACACAGATTTTTAGCCATTCGATGGCTGCGGCAATACACAATATGGCTGCACATGGTATGTATGGAAAATAATTAAACCTGTAAAATAAAGTGAGATGTATTTATCATATGAATTGAAAGAAAATTGTGTATTACAGGTGATACAGATGTTACTGGACAATATACAATGGAGAGCACAGCAAATGGCACTGCAAAAATATTAAAATTTTTTGATACACTTTTTGATACCTTAAATACTGATAGTCCTAAACAAATATACAATAAACCATATAAAACATCCGTGCACTCAAAGAGCGGACATATTGTGTTCTGGCAAAATGCGATCCGCAGTCTAAAAAACATGCATTACCAGGAACCAGGCACTAAGAAAAAAATAATTCCTCCCAGTTTGAAAAATTTTATACTAACTCTGGAAGGCTTTATCGATGTGAGTAACAGATTATTCTCCATAATTCCACGGTTTAATACAAGGATGTTTAATCAAGATTGCCTGGAAAACTTCTTCGGCCAAATAAGGCAACACCGAGGAAGGATGATACATCCAAATTCGATACAATTCACGGAATCTTACAAAACATTGTTTTTAAAACAAATAAGTGGCACCCACAGTCCAAAAGCAAATTGTGAGGAGACTCTAGATAAGTCGTTAGTAACTATCAATAATTTTAATTTAAATACACACGAATCGGTTAACATAGTACAAGACCCATTGTTACATGTACAAGTACAAAAAATAATTCAGAAACCTCTGCGAACAACTACTTCAAAATATTTGTGTACTTACGTATATAATGCGGTATTACGCGGTATAACCTGCAATGTGTGTATTAATTACATTTTTAAAGATTGCAAGGGGCAAACTGAAGGAAACAGATACAACCCAGCATTTCTTAAATGTATTGAACAAATATGCTTAATTGGAAATCACATGTTAAATCATCAAAACATTAATGAACAGACCATTTCAAATATAATAAGTTATGTAAATAATTATGTCAAATTTAGTTTTCAATGTGAACATGGCGAAAAGATAGGAGAAACACTAATTAAAGCAATAAGCACACTTTGTATAACTCAATTCTGCAAAAGAGTTAATAACATAATTAAGGGCAAGGAAATACCACAAAATGGAGTCCTTAATGGTCTTGTGTACAATGCGGCGAAATTATCTAATAAAAGAAATCATTAAACACACAAACAAATGTGTACTGTTTAATTTCTGTTCCCTGAGATACAATTTCTGCATGACCACGCATACTTATGATTATGTGTAGTCCAGTAGTCATACAGAAATTGTATTAGTCGTTTCTGAAGTTCGATGAATTTAGCTGAAGAATGTCTATTCCACGTTTCAAATTTCCCGGTTACAGTAATTTGTTTCCGCCCCAATACGCTAGAGGGTGCTGTCCGCACTAACAGTAAAATACATTGAGGTGTCACGACCCTGGTCTGGACAGACCCAGGCCCAGGACTCGAAGTCCAGTACTCGGAGGGTTAAATACTGTAAGGTCGGCAATTTCTTTGATCTCAAAGTTAGATATATCTGACAATGATGGTATACGTAGGTTTTTCAAAGGAGTTTTTAGGTTAAGACCCACTAATCCCAAGTATACAAAGACTTGAGATACGGAGATATTGCTGCAGTTCGTTTCTAGGTTAGAACCGATAGAGAAACTCAGTTTAGAACAAATAACAAGAAAACTAGTGATTTTATTAGCATTAGGTACTGCGCATAGAGTGCAGACTTTATCTTTAATACGCATCAATAATATATCGATCACTCCAGCGGGAGTTGAAATTAAGATAACGGATCATATTAAGACTTCTAGGGTAGGGTCGATTAGACCAGTTTTCTTCCTTCCAAGATTCAAAGAGAATCGCGAGCTATGTGTGGCAAGGTCGCTGGAGCACTACATGAAAATGACGAGGGAATATAGGAAGGAAGAAAATAGATTGTTTATTACTGTTAAAAAATCGCATAAGGCAGCTTCGACGCAGACCATTAGTCGTTGGATTAAGGATTGCTTGATCTCATGTAACATAGGTGTCGAATTTACTGCACACAGCACGCGTCACGCGGCAACGTCTGCGGCGCTCCGAAGAGGAGTAGATATTAATATAATTCGAAACACCGCAGGTTGGTCAGAGAACTCTAAGGTGTTCGCCAAGTTTTATAACAGACCCATTGCCGAACCAAGGGGAAGTTTTGCAGAAGCAATTCTGAATAAGGATAAAGTTAAATTATGTATATCCAGTGTTGTTTTATTAGAGCCAGACACATATAATAATAATAATAAAAAATAAAAAAAATAAAAAAAATTAAACATCTACATTTGTAATCTCGAGAACGAGGCATAGCATATAATTAATCGATTAAACGAACTTACCTCGTGAAGTTCAATCGAAATTATATGTGTTGCCTCGTTCGAGATGATTACATCCCACCCATAGAACAATGTATCCCTCCCATTGGGTTATCTGATATTTATTATTACACAGGACTGTGTGGTTTTGTTCATAACCCCTTCGAATCCAGAAGGGGAATAATCTGTTGTTTTTTTTAGTTTTTTTACTAGCGTCCACGTATCAAGCTTTAAACTATATGAAGATGTGAGAGAGGGCCGGACGGTGGGCCGGATTTTTTCGGTTGATTTAGTAACATTGTGGAGACATCAAGCGGAAAGTAGCGATACTACATTTGTAATCATCTGGAACGAGGCAACACATCATATAATTTCGATTGAACTTCACTAGGTAAGTTCGTTTAATCGATTAATTATTGATAATTATTTACAAAAGAGCAGTCTTTACCGAATTCGATGACCTTGGAATATGTTGTCGAGTGCATGATTCTGAACAACTTTTGCCTATACATGTTGCCGTCGCTCGATTTCAGTTTTGGAAATATTTGCAAAAAAACTGTGATCGCTAGTTGCATTGGGTTAGATGATTTGGCCAACTTTTCGGAGATTTAATATAAAGAAATGTGTAAATATCCGAAAAGTTGGCCAATCCATCTAAACCCAAAGCAACTACCGATCATAGTTTTTTGCAAATATCCCCAAACTAAACTCGAGCGACGGGAACATGTATAGGAAAAAATTGTTTAGAAACATCCCCGACAACATACTCCAGATCATCGAAATCGGTCAAGACTGCTCTTTTGTAAATAATTACCCAATTACGTAACGCAATAAATGTGACTAAAGTAAAAGATGGTCATTTTCCTTATCTTCAAATAATCCTTATGTAGAACTTTATATAGAGCATCGCATGTTTCAGGTATAATATACGAAAGAGCCTGAGGTGAGATTATTGCAGTAAATTTAAGGTCTTCGTAACTTCTTCCAGTTGCAAGAAATCTCAATGTAGCAGTCAATCTCTCGTGCGCTGAGATGATGTCTCTCATATTTGTATCTTGCTTTTGAATGAAGGGCGTGACTAAAGAAAGGAGTCTTAAATATGTTTCTTCATTCATCCTTAAATAATTGTGCCAATCTTTAGTCGCAAAATGCAATTCCTTTAATAAATTTACGTGTGAATAGCGTCCCCCTTTTTTAATCATTCTTTGCACCACAAACTTCGTTCTATTTTCTGTTTGCAACACTTCTTTGCAGCTAATAATAAGCCTACTACAGCTAAAACGTCGTGCGTCGATGTCATGTTCGGTTGACAAAACTGTGAACACTGTAGGGGTGTTCCAGTGCCCGGAAAAAGCGAGCCGAGCCGAGTATCCGTAAAAACCCGGAAACCTGAAAATATCGAGCGGGCCGAATATGTCGAGTAGGTTGAAGCTTGGGCGTTTCGGGCAATGAAAATGTTTCGAATATTTTAGGAAACGCGTATCTACTGGAATGTGAATAATGGTTGTTAATAATGTGAATAATTATAAAGTAAACTGAAAATGAAAATGCATTGGTGGACAAAATTAAAGTAACACTTTAATTTGCCGAAAAATTTGGTCATTTTGAAATGGCTGTATCTCCGCGAAAAATAGTCGCAAAAAATATTTTAAAAAAGCATTTTAACGCTTCAAGTTTCTAGTTTTTGAATTAAGGACACAATTTTTTTCCAGCCATTATGATACTGTTTTATCAAGATGAAGCGCAGGAAACAAAATTTAAAAAATTTAAAATACCGTCAGGCCGGCCGGAGCGTGTGGATGCACCATCCGGTCAGCCTGTCAGGCCGGACGGAGCGTATGGAGGCAGTACGAGCGTCAGGCCGACTTGCACAGGCCGACTGGACCGTACGTGGCTGCTTTAATAGTTCAACAAGCGAATCAGTCACGACTCATTACGAAAAATCGTTACATCATAGAAGTAATTAATGGACGCATAAAAAGTCGTTTTAAGTATTTTGCTGGAACCATCCAAAACAAAACGTTATCTACTTTATTCCACGACTTCAAAATAGCTTGTGCCATTTTAAATGCAACATTTATATCACCATCTACATCTGCCCTTGATCATTTAATTACAAATAGAATTTTGCAATATTCGAACAGAAGTAATCATTTATCACAACTGATTCAAACGGAAAATATGAATACAAAGCGAGCACAATTCCAACGTATGGAAGTTACAGAATTAGAGTTTTTCCCCAGATTAACTTACACAGATCTATGCTTATACGCATGCGGAACATACAAATGACAGCGGAGATATTGAATTTCAAGTTGCAGTACTATGCAGAAACTGCATTCACGACACTCAAATAGTTTAAAATACTTTGTATATGTACTAATTGATAAAAGTAAAACCGCACTGGAAGCCATACATGCACACTCATGTGGATGCAAAGTCGGAGCACGCGTTGTTGGGTGCTGTTCCCATGTAGCCATGATTATATATGGTACTTTGGATTTGCTCGATTTCAAGCTTCAATTCATCTGCTTGTTGAGTTCCTTACTAGGGTAGGGCGGGACTTAAAGGCCCACGGGTATAAAGGTCCACCATAAGTAATCGTAAAACTTATGGATTCGAAAAAAACCGGCATATTTCGCTTCAACCAAGATAAATTTAACGACGCTGATTTTGCACCTAGTTACGTAACGGATCGCCCCATGGAAACTAACAGTAATGAGCCACAGCCATCGACATCGTTTACTCCTTTGCCAACAGTGTTATCTAATCCACAGCCTTCAACGTCGTTGGACCCGCAGCCCTTAACATCGTATGATACACAGATATCAACATTAATTGATCCACAGGGAGCTTTTTCGCCCGAAATCGTACGACCGCTACCTAAAGCCGGACCACGAAAGTCAACTATTAATAGAAAACGCCGTAAAACTGCTATTTTAACGGATACACCCGAAAAAGAAAATCTACGTAAAGAACAAGAAATCGCGAATAAGAAAAAGACTAAAAGTGTAAACAAGAAAAGTAAAGCAAATAAAAAACTTGAGCAAGTAAAAAAAAAAGCTATTTTACAAGAGGTTAACAGTGATTCCAGCTCTGATGGTGAATACTTCTTTGTTGCAAGAAGTACAGTGACAGTGTTCCAGGTGAAGGTTGGATTCAATGCACTCTTTGCAAACAATGGGCCCATGAAAAATGTATTTCAAACAGAGGTTGCATTTACTTTGTTTGTAATAATTGTGATTCAGGAAACGATGAGTCTGATTAAGATAAAATAGAGATACCAAAAAATGTTACTCCTGGCTGTCTCTTTTTACCCCTGCTATGGGGCAAAAAGAGACAGACGACAAGGTCTAGAAAAATTGTAAAATTACATATTTCTATTATGATAATTCAACCAAAAATTGAGTTAAACATGATCAGATAACTGTTTGTTTGATTAGTGTTGTATATTTTGATATAGTAGTAGGGGAAGGTGGGGCAAGACGGGGGGGCGGGCAAGACGGGGTACCCCCCGTATCTCGTGAAACAAAGGCACGAACCAACATTGAGCATGCGCGTTAGACGTGTTGTTACAGGGGCCACCACTGCGCAGCGAGTCAGTGAAACACGTGGACGCGTGACGAAGTTACGTCAACATTTATCATTTATTGAAAATTCTTCCCTGTTTCTTTCTTTGTATTAGCCGTGACAGTGACGTGATAATATAAAAGATCATCGGTGCATGTATGTGTTTCTGAAGCGGAATTTACTAAGGTATAAGGTACGTATGTTGTTTTATACTTTTGGTAATAATGTTTCGGGCAGTGTTCATATGATTGTAGTGAGACGAGATGGGGCATGATGGGGTACTGAAAATGAGTGGTACCCCATCATGCCCCTCACTAACCGAGATATAAAAATCAAAGGTTCTCATTGTTCCAGGATGGTTAGAAACTACAAAAGAAAGACGGACCGAGGAAAATGGTCAGAAGAAGCGATGCAAAACGCATGTAGGGCTGTATTAGAAGGCAGGATGGGATATTACCGAGCAGCAGAAACATATTCAGTCCCACAGAGTACGTTGGAAAGAAAAGTAAAACTAGCTCGGGAAAATAATAATACTTTTCAAGAAGTAAAGGTATCTTTGGGGCCAAAGTCTCCGATATTTTCAGCTACAGAAGAAGCAGAGTTAGTCCAATATTTACAAGATATGGAAAGCAGACTTTTCGGACTAACGACTGACGATTTAAAGTCTTTAGCTTACGAATTAGCAACGAGAAACAAGAAAGATCACCCTTTCAACAAAAATAAAGGTAAAGCTGGCAAGGACTGGTTACTCAGTTTTTTAAACCGTCACCCGGAACTAGCCATTAGGAAACCGGAAAACACGTCAGCAGCCAGAGCTGCCGGTTTCAATAAAGCTGCTGTTGACAGATTTTTTACATTATTGGGCGAGATCTATGATAAACACAAATTAACTCCTGATCGTATATTTAATTGTGATGAGACCGGGGTATCAGTTGTTCCGAAAACAAAATGTAAAATAATAGCCAAAACAGGCCGGAAACAAGTGGGTGCATTGGTTTCTGCTGAGCGAGGTCAAACCATCACAATCGAAATATGCTTCAGCGCAAGTGGTCAGTACATGCCTCCAATGTTAGTGTTCCCTCGTAAGCGGATGAAAGCAGAATTAATGGTAAATGCTTCTCCGGGTGCTTGGGGTGTGTGCAGTGACTCTGGATGGATGACTGCCGAACTATTTTTGCAGTGGTTTGGGAAATTCATTTCTTTCAGCCGAGCATCCAAAGAAAATCCCATTTTATTGCTGCTGGATGGTCACTGCACCCACACAAAAAACTTACAAGTCATTGAGGAAGCAAGAGCAAATGGCGTTATTATATTGTGCTTTCCACCCCACACTACACATCGTCTACAGCCACTCGATGTAGCGTTTATGAAACCTGTAAGCACATATTATGATCAGACAATATCATCGTGGCTTCGTTCAAATCCAGGATGCGTAGTTACTACATTTCAAGTGGCGGAGCTGTTTGGCAAAGCTTTTATTCGGGCAGCGACTATGCAAACTGCCATCAATGGTTTTAAAAAATGCGGGATCTGGCCATTTGATTCCACTGTTTTTACAGAAGTTGATTTTATCGCTTCTATGACAACTGACATTCCTTTAAATGAAAGGACAGATCTTGGTTCAAACATTAATATACAAAGTGAAGCAGCGGAACCGGAACCAATGCAGTCACCCATAGAACAGACCACAGATCAAATGACTGATTCTCAACCTGGTTGTTCATATTGGCCTGATAGGCAGAATAAGACCCCTGAACCAAACAATGATACGTCGTTTCTATTTACTAGCCCACAAGAATTAATTCCCGTGCCAGTCGCACAGCAAAAGTCTCGTGTATCGAGAAAACGTGGGAGAACTGAAATTATAACATCGTCACCATATAAACGTGAACTCGAAATGGTCATCATAAAGAAAAATAAAACAGAAAAGGAGAAAGAAGAGAAAATGAAATTAAAAGAATCATCAAACTTGAAACTAAAAGGAAAGGGAAAAGAAAAAGGTAAAGGAAAAGGAAAAGGAAAAGGAAAAGGAAAAGGAAAAGGAAAAGGAAAAGGAAAAGGAAAAGGAAAGAAGAAGTCAGAAGAAAACGCCAAAGAAGACGAAAATCCTTCATGTTTATATTGCGATGGGCTCTATTTAGAATCTATGGAAGGATGGATAAGCTGCCAAGTATGTGGCAAATGGGCCCATTTGTCCTGTGCTGACGTAGGAGATGAGGACGATAACGATATACATGTGTGCCTCTTCTGTGAAGCAAATAAATAAATACTTTATATATATTTACTTTATTTATATTGTTTTTTAATTGGTACCCCATCTTGCCCTCAAGGGTACCCCATCTTACCCCACCCGTGGGGCAAGATGGGGAGAAACGACTTTTTCTGAATTTTTTAAATTATTCTATTAAAACCAGTAAAGAATCGGTTGATTGCTAGTTAAACTGAAAGACCTATTACCAAAGAATGGTTCAGGCATAAAATTGATTAGTTGATTATGAAAACCTATGTTTTATTCATCATCAAACCTTAAGTACCCCGTCTTGCCCCACCTTCCCCTACTACCCTACTTATTTCGAAGACGGTCCGATATCCGAAGAAGAAGACGACGAAATGTAAAATATACGTAAGTGTCGTTATCATCACATTCATACTTTGAACGTATTTTTTACAACTTTCCCATCGTTTCTCGGGAAAGTGATAAGAACATTTTTTGTTCCTTGGGAGACACTCTAAAAGATCCTGCATGAATTTTTCATTTCCAGGCGATGCCAAAAATGAGTATTTCTTAACACCCTCCTTTCCTATGATCCTTTTATCCAAACATAAACATTCTCTTCATAATTTTCAGTATTCATAGTATCCTATATAACAGGCGTGCACAGCTGAATGCCCGCCGGACAAAACTTTTCGGCCGTGTGTGGAAAGAGCATCGTAAACCGCTAGGCCACGCCTTTATGAGAAACAGTGCCGTGGTGGGGAGTGTTCGTGAGTGAGGAACCCACCTTACAGTTTACACGCAACTACTTCAGCTAGTAGCCACAGAGTGGGGGAACAGCTCGCGGCGTCGCTCTTCGCTTTGCTCGCGAGCAATCGAGAGCGCTCTTGCCCGTCACAGCCTTGCTGTGCAGCAGAGATGGGCATTATTTAAATAAAAAATTATTTAAATGACGTATCAAATAAAAAATACTTTAGTCTTATTCGTCATGAATAAGATTAACCCCGAGTCAATATTTAATCGTAGCGCTCATAATTGAAATCATGGGTATTCAATCGTCGGCCACGATTGAATTACTTCAGCCAGAGAATTAAAATCGTCGGCCATGATTGAACTACTTCAGCCAGGGAGTTCAATCGTGGCTCGCGATTGAATTGCCTTCTGCCATGGGTAGTCAAATCATGAATGAATGAACAGTGTTCTCGTATTCAATCGTATTTAGTCGACTGAAGCTCGACTAACCTCGAGACTTGCGAGAGCCTTTGATCGATGCCGCGCGATGCCCGAGCCGAGCGACATTGTATCGTTCACCCCTCTAAACTGACGCCTGGAGTTGCTTGGCGATGTGTCATCGATTATACGAAAAGTGAATTTCTTTATTTTTCATCGTATCAATATGACAGTGACACCGATGGATTCCTGGCGTTCTCACGATTAATCGGTCAGAAAATAATTGAAATCAGACTACTTTTAATGGAGTTAGGTGTAAATTGTGTAAATTAATTGTATGCATATGTAATTTCGTTAATTATGGCCAAAAATTATGTCAAGTTTGTTATAATTTTTGCCAGGGAAACAGAAGGAGACAATTGATGTCACTTTCGTGCATATCCGATAAAGAAATTAACATTTTTCCGTTCTTAATGGCTAGTGCTATCCTTGTCTTTTATGACCCCATGGTTCTCGGCGATCCGTGTCGAGCGTTCGCTACTGAAGGGTCCTTACATAATATGTCTTCGACTCCTCAATAAAGGCAGAATGATAGGGATCATGATTTTGGAATTTGGATCAGGTTAACGAGCACTACTTACATATACATACAAATGTTAGGAAATTTTAAAGCAGTGCTTTAAAATACGATTCTAGTTGAGAAGAATTATTTTTGTCGTTACTTTTCCCTGTACATATGTATACTTTAATAGTATTTACTCGTTTCTTACTTTTACTGTTATGACCTGCATATTTTATTATATTTTTTAACATAAGGGTTTATGCATACACTTTACGGTTTCGCTAGAGTTTTCTGAAGTTTGTTTTAAGTCTCATAACGATCCGTTAATATTTTGTAAGAAAAAGCTACTATGTATTATATAATTTGCACAAAATGAAACGAGACCTCCAAACATCCGCTCGTTTGAAAAACTCTGCAGGGGCCACTCGTCTGCCGAAGTCACGGGCCCAGATGGTTTTCCATACTCTTCGACTCTTGAAACAATTTATGACCGGCGAAGACGTCATTGAACGGGGTCGTCGCCGTAGCCGTTACACCGTAAACAGACCCACGATGCATCGAACAGCCTTCTCCGCTCGTAGTAGAGGTTCTGTTTTCTGTCAAATATAGACACAATACTGTCAGACATTTACGAAGCATTAGGGGAAAATTTGTGTAATGCATTACCAGCTTTCTTAGCGTTTCGACAATACTTTTTCACAAGCTAAGTCCCTACCATAAAACTCTCGAAAGCAGGACAGCGTGGGGCTATCCGCCCCCGACCTCATCCTTACATTCGGTAACGCTAGCATGCACTTATACACTGAATTACTAAATGTATAAGAATACATTTTGACGTTTCATACATTTTTTCCAGTTAATATTAGGTCGAGAAGTAGACATTTGGGGGAAGAACGTTGAGTGTGGCTTCTGTGTTATTGGGTTTTCTTCTTTATTGCCTATGCCTATGTTGTGAGGAAGTTTTGACAGAGTAAGGAAGTACGCGACCATAGTTAATGGGTAGAAAAGTGAAAGTAGGAAAGGTCGTGGATAGGAATAACCCAAGGATTGATGCGGACCAGTGAGTCCAATGCTTTATGGGTCTGTTTTCCCTACAACGTTTATGGTGGTGAACGTTTGGCAGGCAGATGTGTAGTTTCGCCGCTTCAGGTAGTAATTGAGAGTTTTTCTCGCTAGGCACGTAAAGGTAGTTAAAAGATTGGCGTTTGACAGCAACTTTAAGAAAATGTTGGGCGGTTAATGAACGGTCGGGTGCAATAACGGGTCTAGCGCTGAAAAATGTGAAAATGTATTGTCGAAACGCTAAGAAAGCTGGTAATGCATTACACAAATTTTCCCCTAATGCTTCGTAAATGTCTGACAGTATTGTGTCTATATTTGACAGAAAACAGAACCTCTACTACGAGCGGAGAAGGCTGTTCGATGCATCGTGGGTCTGTTTACGGTGCAACGGCTACGGCGACGATCCCGTTCAATGACGTCTTCGCCGGTCATAAATTGTTTCAAGAGTCGAAGAGTATGGAAAACCATCTGGGCCCGTGACTTCGGCAGACGAGTGGCCCCTGCAGAGTTTTTCAAACGAGCGGATGTTTGGAGGTCTCGTTTCATTTTGTGCAAATTATATAATACATAGTAGCTTTTTCTTACAAAATATTAACGGATCGTTATGAGACTTAAAACAAACTTCAGAAAACTCTAGCGAAACCGTAAAGTGTATGCATAAACCCTTATGTTAAAAAATATAATAAAATATGCAGGTCAGAATCCATGTTTTGCAACTTGTTAGCACTCGCGTTGTAAATATTTTAGCATTTTGCGGAAATAGAGTTACCCTGACCAAGTTTACTAAGGTCGGTATCAAATATATTGGCCGGTGAATTCGGTTTCGCGAGCAGCGATCGAGGAGAAATCAGCCACCACCATCTAACGATCGCTGATTTGTCAGTTGGAGTTACGTAGCCCTCGCAGGGTATGGTGGGGGTAAAGGGAACGCTGCTCGGCTCCGCCTGAACCTAGCCGGTTGGCTGTTATTTATCCTTAACGTAATAGTTGTGTGCGTTGCGAAGCTATGCGTAGACTAATACGAAATGAAACTATCGATAAAGAATCAATGTTCTGACCAATAAAGTTCCTGAATTTTTTCGTAACTACCGCACACCTATTCTGATGTGTATATTTCTACGCTGACAGCTCGGTTTGGCCTACACGCCAAAAGCTTGGCACTATCCCCACCACTTCTGGCTCACTCTTGTTCTGTGAAGACGAGAGCGAGATGGAACGAGAGTGAGTCAGAAAACGTTGAGAAAAGGAGCACCGATGCAAACAAACGGTGTGGTGGGAGAATACCCCTCCGAAACTCAACGGCCAATATATATGATACCGACCTTAGACAACATTATGGAGGACCACTTACGTCAGCGGGATCGTCACGCACACATTACCACCACTCCTGTAGGTGTTCCCCCTCCACTACGCGTGGGGAAAAGCCCGAAATCCCTTGCGTGGGAGACATGCAGTTAGAAGAATTGTAGAATCAGTCTCTTGATGGTAATCATTAAGAGAGGATCACAGAGTTGTCAAACCATTTTAAGCCTTTATAATATTACACTTTAAAATTAGTTCAGTATAAATTACTTATATTTAGTCAAGTATTATTTCATATTTAGGACATTTACTTTTCTATTAAATAAGATATTTACTTAATACTATTAACTTAATGTAGTGTAAATTACTTATATTTAGTCAAGTATTATTTCATATTTAAAACATTTACTTTTCTATTAAATAAGATATTTACTTAATACTATTAACTTAGTGTAGTGTAAATTACTTATATTTAGTCAAGTATTATTTCATATTTAAAACATTTACTTTTCTATTAAATAAGATATTTACTTAATACTATTAACTTAGAGTAGTGTAAATTACTTATATTTAGTCAAGTATTATTTCATATTTAGAACATTTACTTTTCTATTTAATAAGATATTTATCTAATACTATTAAATAAGTGTAGTGTATATATAATTTATTAAAATGAGTGACAGAGACTGTGAATTGCAAAACATTTCCGTCGCGGGTGAATTGCACGCGTCGACGTCGACTGCAAGTTGTGCAAGTGAAGGTTCGGTTGTAGAGGTGCTTCGCGTGCCTACAATTGTTAGTGGGAAATATTTCTCGCTGGTGAAGGAAAAATCGAATCACAAGACCATTGTGGGACAATGCCAATTTTGTTTGCCAAAAGACATTGAAATCAAAGGCCAGGTAACATCTTCATCCAATTTCCTGTCACATTTGAAGCGGAAACATTATGAAGCATTTACCGAATATTCTACGGAATTGGGAACAAACAAGCAAACAGCATCTGGGAGTTCTGCGATTGATAAACAAACGATCTCACAGAACCAGTTTGAAATGGATATCGCAGAGTTCGTCATTGATGCCATGGTCCCATTGAAAGTGGTGGATAGTAAATACTTTCGAAAAATATTTATTAACCAGAAACTTGGTAATAAAGTTAATGCAATTAGTCGCCGTAGACTAGGGAGAATACTTGACAAACGGTATACAGAGTGTATGTGCAACATTAAAAGCCAATTAGAGTCTGTTCAATTTGTCTGCACAACTGCAGACATTTGGTCAGGAAGGCGACGAAGTTTTTTGGGCGTAACAGCACATTGGATTTCCACAAATTATGAAAGGAAATCAGCAGCTCTAGCGTGTCGTCGCTTTGCTGGTGAACATTCGTTTGCTACAATCACGGACTTACTGAAGAGCATTCATACCGAGTTTGGCTTAACTGAGACCCAAATTGTGGCAACGGTCACTGATAACGCAAGTAATTTTGCAAAGGCTTTCAGAACGTTTGGCGTTAAAGCAGCCTTCATTAGAAAGGAAGTTGAGGAAGATAATTCGGATGTTTCCTCCTATTCTTCATCCGATGAAGAACCACAAGAAACCACACCACTGGACACAGATGTTACGCGTCCTTTACAGTATATACTGCCTCGCCATATTAAATGTGCTGCACACACTCTCAATTTGTGTATTACATCGGACATGATGCGCACAATTAAGTGCGATGATGTGCTGTCGGTTGTACATAAAGACGCCATGCATAGATGTAACCTGTTGTGGAATGCAGCGATCAGGCCAAAATCCGCCGAAATAATACTAGAGGCAATTGGACACACATTGAGACGACCGGGCGAGACTCGGTGGAATTCCCTATACGATTCTCTAAAACAAATTTTGAAAATTAAAAACAAAATGACAGACTTGACAAAACTTTTAGGGATAAAAATTGTGTTGAGAGAAAATGACTTTACATACTTAGAAGAACACATAGAATGTACGGCGCCAATCGCGGAAGCGATAGACATTTTGCAGGGAGACAATATTTTCTATGGCACACTTTTGCCATGTTTGTTGTCTCTGCGTTTAAAATTGCAAATACTGGAGGAAAAGGAGTGGAAATTCTGTAATCCCATAAGTCAGTGCCTTCGCTACGCGGTGAATTCGAGATTTGAAGATTATTTGAAACTCGCAACACCGGAGTCACAGAATGCCGCCATGGCCGGATTAACGCATCCAGAATTCAAGAATGCGTGGTTCCCGTGCATTACCGAGGAGGACCGTGGCAAAATGGAGGAGCTCCTTAAACATGAAATAATTGAGGAAATGAAAGCGAATACAGCATCCGGAAGGACTGAAGCAACTACATCGTCTGGTCGCAAATCTCGGAATTCTTTCTTTGATTTTGGAGCTACGAGTTCGCTGGGAACTGCAGAATATTCTTCTAAAGCGTCACTTGAAGTTAGTATTTTTTTTCATTTAGTAAATATATAATGGAACTTACGTATTCCTAATCTGTTCACATTTCACTTTCAGATATTACACTATTTCGCAGAGGAAGACACTGAATTCAAAATTTTGAACAAATATATATTGATAAAAAAATTATTTTTTAAATATAATACGCCATTGCCATCATCGGCTCCTGTGGAAAGGCTCTTTTCTTACGCCACCATGACAAATTCTCCAAAGTCCAATAGGCTTTCGGATAGTATGTTCCAAAGGAGAGTGGTTTTGAAGGCCAATTTGACGGATTGAAGAAAATAGTTTAATAAGAAGGAAATTGATTCTCCTTTTTGTTAAAAGGAATTCTTATCGGTCGCAATAGCTGAAATAAAAAAATTTGAAACAGTAGTTAATTGGTTAACTGGTGAATTAGTTAGGGGTGCAGATGACCCTGATGTGAAATCAGGGATTCGCGGGAAATGTTAGTTATGTCTCGTAATACAGAACTCCTCGAAAGATATCTGGGACGATTTTCATAAAATCGAAACGAAAGCTTCAACTGTAAAGTGTGGAAACATCAAAGAACATCCGCATAACTTTCGGTGATCGGTGATCGCTGATCGCCGTGCCTCACTTGCGACGAAAAAAGGCAGAATTGAAATAAGAAGAAAAAGAGAGGCCATAGAAGACCTTAATCTATCGGAGGAAGACGTAATGTATGGACCAGGCATCGATTGAAACCCGTAAGTAGTAAATTATTAATGCGTTAAGTACGACAAAATTGCATGTCCAACTTTAAACATGATTTCCCATAAACAACATTTTCCACAACTGTGAACATAAAATCTCGAAAACTATTCCCCCAAATGTGTCGGGAGCACATTATTAATATAAATTCTTAAAAGAAAAAAAAGAAAAATATTTTTCCTGGCCAAAAGGACAAAATCGTATATATGTACATAAAAATTGTATTAATTTTTTTATTCGAATTTTGCTTCCGACACAAAACATAAACTGTCTTACAGATTATAAAAACGCTTCTGTTTTGTGTTTTAGGTAATTCACCTGTCCGGAATGATGTATAATCTGCTTCAAGGAGAATAGAACCTGATGTTCCTTATGCTTCTATCGTCTACGAACTTTAAACTAAGTAGACATGAGCCCCAGAGTATGCATACGTACCCCCTTTAATGTGGTCACGTCGCATTTCCACGTGGGCGACACCTGCATTCAGTCTCTACACGCAATATGAAGAATTTATTCACATAAGCAAAATTTTGTTATAATTTTGTTGCATAACAAATTAGAAGTATTTTGTGTTTTTGAATAAAAACCATATCTATTTCTTCATATATATTTATACTACATAACAGGGCGAATTCAATCACAATAACAGAATGTATCATTTGAAGTATCTGATCTTAAAATATTTTTAAATGTATCCGAAGTGCAGTCCACGAATTAATCACCAATATATAACGTTTCCAAAACACGGTTTGTTATAATTTGTCAAATTTATCAGATCATCTGGTTGAACTTTAACCAGAAAAGTGGGAAAAAATTATAAATATTAAAGAAAAATGTTTTTGTTACAAAAATATGAAATATATTTATACTTTTAATAAACAATTTAGTATCAATAAAGCGAATGAATTTCTGCATGGACATAATATAAACCGTAAAGAATGTATGAAGCGACTGTTGTCAGTTCTCTCCATGTACAATGATTGAAATAAAACATTAAAAATGTATAATGGAACTTGTGATACTGTGTAAATTCCTTTTGCACATTCTGCTCGTCCTCCTTCGATCTCTGCCCCTCTCTCCCCCCCCCCCCTCTCTCTCTCTCTCTCTCTTTCTCTGTCTACCCCCATACAGGCAAATTACACAACCAATCTCATTTGATCCTATCATGCGCAACCGCGAACTTCGTGTTACACATCAAAACATATTATTTTAATTACAATTAGTAATTCAGTTTGTAAGTGCAATTAAATTAGGCGTCATTAAAATCATGCAGAATTCATTAATTGTAAATTGTAACTGTTAATTAACCAATCAATTTATTTTTTAATTGATTGGTGCGAAACTCTGGTTAAGACCATCGCAAAGTAGAGGTAATATTGTAGGGTATTGTTGATGTTGCAGTTGAAACGCGCGCTCCACAGTGCTTTAAAATACGATTGTAGTTGGGCAAAATTATTTTTGTCGTTAGTTTTTCCTGTGCATATGCATACTTTAATATTATTTACTCATTTATTATTTTTATTGTTTTTTACTTATTTATTGTTATTTTTACATGATTTTGTGTGTAAGTACAAATAAAGGTGTTCTCGGTAAAAGTTAATATTTACAGATTATAATGAATTAGTTTAATGGTAAATTTACAAATACACACAGGTATTTCAGCAAAAATAAAAAATGCATATAATATATATGGCTAAACATAGTACTAGTTGAGAACTTGTTTTTTCTTTTTAAGGAAATAATCGAATTTCAATAACCTGCAAAAACAGCAAAAGTTGTCCTTAAATTCTATTAATGTATTCATTATTAAAGTGACAGAAACACTATATATTGCAGTACTTCCAGTACTTCGCACTCTGTGTAATACATATGGATTATATGTACTTTCTGATTTTTGCTAAAATACTTATATGTTTATTTGTAAATTTTCCATGAAACTAATTGATTATAATCTGGAAATATTAGCTTTTAAAGAAAACAACATGTATGTATATTCAAACATAAAAAGATGCAAAGAGTAATCATAAATATGTAAAATAATAACAGTAAAAGTAAGAAACGAGTAAATACTATTAAAGTATACATATGTACAGGGAAAAGTAACGACAAAAATAATTCTTCTCAACTAGAATCGTATTTTAAAGCACTGCTTTAAAATTTCCTAACATTTGTATGTATATGTAAGTAGTGCTCGTTAACCTGATCCAAATTCCAAAATCATGATCCCTATCATTCTGCCTTTATTGAGGAGTCGAAGACATATTATGTAAGGACCCTTCAGTAGCGAACGCTCGACACGGATCGCCGAGAACCATGGGGTCATAAAAGACAAGGATAGCACTAGCCATTAAGAACGGAAAAATGTTAATTTCTTTATCGGATATGCACGAAAGTGACATCAATTGTCTCCTTCTGTTTCCCTGGCAAAAATTATAACAAACTTGACATAATTTTTGGCCATAATTAACGAAATTACATATGCATACAATTAATTTACACAATTTACACCTAACTCCATTAAAAGTAGTCTGATTTCAATTATTTTCTGACCGATTAATCGTGAGAACGCCAGGAATCCATCGGTGTCACTGTCATATTGATACGATGAAAAATAAAGAAATTCACTTTTCGTATAATCGATGACACATCGCCAAGCAACTCCAGGCGTCAGTTTAGAGGGGTGAACGATACAATGTCGCTCGGCTCGGGCATCGCGCGGCATCGATCAAAGGCTCTCGCAAGTCTCGAGGTTAGTCGAGCTTCAGTCGACTAAATACGATTGAATACGAGAACACTGTTCATTCATTCATGATTTGACTACCCATGGCAGAAGGCAATTCAATCGCGAGCCACGATTGAACTCCCTGGCTGAAGTAGTTCAATCATGGCCGACGATTTTAATTCTCTGGCTGAAGTAATTCAATCGTGGCCGACGATTGAATACCCATGATTTCAATTATGAGCGCTACGATTAAATATTGACTCGGGGTAAATCTTATTCATGAGTCTCGAATAAAATTTTCGTCTTTTAGACGAATTTAATTTTTTATTTGAAATAATTTTCTGCCCATCTCTGCTGTGCAGGCCTGCTATATAATAAGACGCTTAACGCTATGTCCTAATTAAATATCGCACAGCGACAAAATCGTTGTCGGCCAACCGACCAATTTCAGTCGGTCGTACGACAATGCAACAGTGTCCATATACGGCCGGCTGTAGAGTACTATTTGCAACCAACTTTGGCGGTTTTTTAGGATAAATTTTGGCGAATTTCATCACCTTTACTGTCAGCTACGTGAAAACAATAATTTATTTTATCAATATACTAGAATGAAACAAAATACTTTTAATTATATTCTTGAAAAAATACGAGATAAGTGTACCCACAAAACTACCCAGATAGCACTCGACGTCTATGAGCCGTCTTTAAGACATCTGTTTCAGACTTTCAAGACGTCTTAAAGACGTCTGCTATTTTCTGAAAGCCGTCTTAAAGACGTCTATAGACATTTTTGAATGTCCTGAGTCAGGAAACCGTACATCTTTAAGACGTCTTTTGAACAGTATGTTAGACGTTCTGTGAGACGTCTAATAAACGCCCTGTAGACGTCTTTTAAACGTCGCGTAGACGTCTATTTCAAATTTTCAAGACGTCTTACAGACGTCTATAGACATTTTTGAACGTCGTTAGTCAGAAAACCGTACGTCATTAAGACGTCTTTTAAACGCCTTGTAGAGACGTCTTACAGACATCTTTAAGTGGTCGTGAAGACGTCTTAAAGACGTCCATTTCAAACATTCACGACGCGTCAAAGACGTGTTCGTAAGGACTTGATTCGGCCTTTTTCAAGAGATATTAAGCGTGACTTGATTCGTGTTTATTAGAATTAATATCTTTTAATGAAATTAAGTATATCATGCTGGTCATATTTTCGTTTCTTCATAAAAAAGAAAAATGTCTTGCAATAGCGAATGATCGAAACATTCTGTGCCATATTCAAGTTTAAGTCGAAAATATAAATTTCCATCATCAAAAAACGCCGGTACTCGAGAGTGAGGGTATATGATCTGCCCGGCTCTCTTATAGGCATGACTGCTGTATCCTACCTGCGAGAAGCGCTCGTCGGCCCGGTCGCCACCTGGCGGTCGCGTACTATCCATCGCGAACCGGCTTTATCATGGCTTGTGTATATACGTCTTTAAGACATTTACACGCAGTTGTTTAAAAAACGTCTTGGCATGGACGTCTTAGAGACATCCTAAACACTTACTCGGATAGTCGTCTTAGAAACATCTCAGGACAGACGTCTTAAAGACGTCTCAACACAGACGTCTTAGAAATATCTCCGCGCAGACGTCTTAAAGACGTCTTAATATGGTCTAAGACGTTCAGACCAAAAACAGACGTAAAATGGACGTCTTAAAGACGTCGTGTGCTATCTGGGTACCAACTTTAAGAAGCCAATTTCTGTAGAAGAAAGACTAATTTTGACCTTAATGCTACTGCTACTTTTTCCCATTCCTTGTCCGCTAATAGACGGTTTTTATAATTTTCGGCTTATTTGTTCCATAAAATAGGCTTTTTTTGGACTTCAGAAATCAGTAACACGAAATCTATAGCTTTTTGGGACGTCGTGCGTGCGATACGACAACAAAACAAACTGGTTTGAAATTCAAACAAAACGACCGACATATACGAAGTTGCCGCATCGCATGCATTGCCAATTTGGACAAGCCCATAGGAAATCCTTTGTTTGTTTATAGTAGTGTTGGTCGGTCGGTTGGACGACAACGATTTTGTCGCTGTGCGACATCTAATTAGGACATAGCGTAAGGTGGATGTTCGTTTGTTAGTAAAATCTGTCCAGAGGCTTTTTTTCGTACTTCCCGATGACCTACAAGGTTCAGACTTGGCATTAAGTTTCCTCGGCACCCAAAGATACCGTAAAAAATAAAAAATCTGGAAAATTCAAATATGTTGCTTACTTTAGCTGTCTTCTTATACAGGGTTGTAATTCCTGTCGGAGACAGGCTTAAAGACTAGTAATATATAGTAGTTGTAGAGTCTCTTCCTAAAATATTTAATCTGTTGTTTATCTTATTTAATTGTCTATTTTAGTGCCCTCAAAAAGCGTAGTTTTAAAATACTTCATAAAAACATTTACGAGTGGTAGATGTACATTTGGGGAGTTGACAAAATTTTTTAAAGTGTTTAAAACTGTTCATTATGATAAAATATACTTGAAAAAAAATATTAATTTTTTGCTACACCTCTAACATGAAAAAAAATGTAATTTTTATTTGAAATAAAAAATTGCCGCGAAAACGCACTGCATGGTCACGTGACCATTTGTAACGTCAACGTGCAGTAAACAAAGAAAGTTGTGGTTAGGGATAGTAAGGAGTGAATTTTTCTCGCAAAAATAATGGCTAATAAAAATTATTACCAATACTGTGCTGTTCCCTGTTGTGAGAACACTTCAATACGTACGCCTAAGAAGTTATTTATTCATGTTCCGCTGGAAACAAATATTCGCAACAAGTGGCTAAATCTTGCGAGAATAAACTATCAAGTGTCTCTTAAATCTAATTTATGTTTTTGTGAAGACCATTTCAATGTAAGTTACTAACTTATTATTAATTATCTCCATTTCTAGTTCACTATTTCTGCAGTTTTAATGCTTACGTATCATAATTTCATTTCATTGAGGTTATATTAGATTGTGTGTCAGATATTGGTAATTGATTGGAACATGTTGGAATAATGCCAATAATATACTTTTGCTACTTTCCTTACCAAAGAAATGGAGTAGAATGTACTCGTAAACGATATTTTTTAATATAACCTTGTATGAGCAAATGCACGATGTGTCATTCGTCGCTACATATAAATCGCAGTTTATTGCACAATGACCCCAGATAGCACCACACATCCCAAGGACGTCCGTTTCATGTCCAGTTTATATCCGAACGTCCTACGTCCATTTTGAACATACCTAGGATGTTCTTAGGACTTAAATTTCGGATGTTCTAGGTACGTCCGTTTCTTAAGTCCTACGGACGTTCTTAGGACGTAAATTTCGGATGTTCTAGGTACATCCGTTTCTTAAGTCCTGCGGACGTTCTTAGGACTTAAATTTCGGATGTTCTAGGTACGTCCGTTTCTTAACTCCTACGGACGTTTTTAGGACTTAAATTTCGGATGTTCTAGGAATGTCCGTTTCTTAAGTCCTACGAATGTTCTTAGGACTTAAATTTCTTATGCTCTAGGAACGTTCGTTTCTTAAATCTTATGAATGTTCTTAGGACTTTAATTTCGGATGTTCTGGAAACGTCCATCTTGTAAGTCTTTTGAATGTTTTGAAGAACTAAACAGATGTTCTAAGATCAACAGTCTTGTAGGTTTTGGAGATGATTGAAACGCTGAAATACGTTATACGTCTAATTATAAATATTTATGTACATTTAGGATCAACCGTGAGTTGCACAGTTATACTAATAAACAGAAAACAAAAATTCTTTAAAGTTAGATTTCATAATTGAGGGCTCGGATGCAATAAGGGGACTAGCGCTCGAAAATGGGAAAAATTATTGTCCAAACGCTAAGAAATATTGGAAAATTAAATGTTGTTAAACTGTATTTTAAAAAATATAGTGTTGTACAGCTCGTCCTGACACACATTTTTTCTATTTACAGTTCGTTTATCGAATCATTACTATTCGAGCTAAAAATTATAAACAAAAAAATTTTCATCGTCCAAAATCATTATTTCTTTAAACATAAATGGCGATAACTTGAGTAAATATTAAGGGATCGTTATGAGACTTGAATCATAAAACTCAGAAAATTCTAGCGAAGCCGTAAAATATATGCACAAAACCCTTCTGTTAAAAAATGTAATAATATTTCATTAAAAAGTAAACTGGATATAACCCACACAGCACAACGTCCGGCTAAGTCCCAAAGACGTCTGAAAGGCGTCCCAAAGACGTCTTGGGATGTCTTGTTACAGATCAGGCTGTTCAGACCGTCTGAACGTCCTGGTCTGTAACAAGACGTCCCCACGACGTCTTTGGGACTCCTTTCAGACGTATTTGGGACTTAGCCGGACGTTGTGCTGTGTGGGAACCCATGTTTTTCAACGTTCGCCGTTAAAAAGTATCGAGGCAATTTTGAGGTACATATAACTTGCAGCGGCAAAGTTTTTGCTTAATATACAAGGAAGATTTTCACCAATTTTCACACTGATAAATAAATAATTGTAGAAGATATGATGATACATATTAATCTCGCACGGGGCCAACTGTCAACGCGAGTGCTAAAACTGCAATATAGCGCATTATACGCGGCTGTTGACTATTGGTGGCGCGCAAGATTTATATGTATCATCATATCTCCTACAATTATTCATTTATGAGTGTGAAAATTGGTGAAAAACTTCCTTGTATATTAAGAAAAAACTTTGTCGCTGCAAGTTATATGTACCTCAAAATTCCCTCGATACTTTTTAACGGCGAACGTTGAAAGACATGGGTTATGTCCAGTATTACTTTTAAATTAAATATTATTACATTTATTAACATAAGGGTTTTGTGCATACATTTTACGGCTTCGCTAGAGTTTTCTGAGTTTTATGTTTCAAGTCTCATAACGATCCCTTAATATTTACTCAAGTTATCGCCATTTATGTTTAAAGAAATAATGATTTTGGACGATGAAAATTTTTTTGTTTATAATTTTTAGCTCGAATAGTAATGATTCGATAAACGAACTGTAAATAGAAAAAATGTGTGTCGGGACGAGCTGTACAACACTATATTTTTTAAAATACAATTTAATAACATTTAATTTTCCAATATTTCTTAGCGTTTGGACAATAATTTTTCCCATTTTCGAGCGCTAGTCCCCTTATTGCATCCGAGCCCTCAATTATCTCTTTGTCCCGAATTCAATTATAACTATAACGTATGTAATAATTCTGCAATACTATTATCCGCATAATTATATTAAACAAATAATCTGAAGAAGAAGAAATAGTAATAAATAATGAAAGTATTAATTAATAATTATAATTTATTGCTACACTTAAAATCTAATAAAATGTTTCCGAGGACATTCTAAAATATTAAATCAATTTGCTTGATTTGTTCAACAGATTTATACATAACGTGTGATATTCATCATTATTCTTTGTCCAAGAAACAAAAATACTACATATTTATTAAAATCCTTAATAAAGGATTAGCTAACCAATAGTATCCATCGATGGATCCATTTCAGCTGTCGTCATATCGGAGTAAATATATGCTTAAGTAAAGATTATGACAACAACTTGTATTTCTAATTAACAAACGCAGACTTGTGCGTTGTCGGGCGATATCGCGAAATTTCGCCCGAAAACGTGTCCACTGTAGCCACAGCCTGAGGCCTCGTTCACATTAGTCAAGTTACTTTACTTCAAGTCGCTTAATTTTCAGTCACTCAAAACTACATTACCAATGAGAACCTGTTATATTTACTTGATTTGAAATATCCTCTGAGGATTCTTTCAAACTTTAAGTGAAGTCGAGAATCTTTCAACTTTACTTGCCTTGAAATACAATTTCACTAATGTGAACGAGGCTGAAAACCGTTAAAACAGTGGCGATAAAGATGGACGTACGGAGGGAAACAAGTGACGATCTCCTCGTTTCTGTCGCGGAGGCTGGAGGCGTCGATCGGCATTCGATCGTTATTTGCCATAGCGTTACCTACTCGCCTGTGTTGTTTCGAGTGTTAATAGTGTGACGGTGAAATTTTTTACCGCTATTTCAGGTAAGTTCCTATTTTATATTTACTTTCATACATCTAAACATGCCTGGCAAAAGGAAATTGCAGAAATATTATATGCGTGCTAAAAAATCTTTGCGTTTATCGTACGATACTTTTCGTCAGGAAGCTTCTACTTCATCGGATATAAGATCTCCAAGTCATAATCCAATTATTGTTAATGAAAACAATTTAGTTAATTCAGATTCTTGGTCAGATAGTAGTATTGAAAACGAAACTTCTGTAGAAAATTTTCAGATGGAAGAAACTACAGAAAGGCAGAATTCTAGACATTCAATTCCTGAGTTGTTAGCCAAAAGTAATGATAATGAAAATTTCGATGTTATTTTAGCAGACTGGGCTATAAAGCACAATATTCCACATATTGCTATTAATCGTTTACTTTCTATATTACAAAAGCGCGTACCAAATAATTTACCAATAGATGCTAGAAGTCTTTTAAAAACGTGTAAGAAAGTAGTTACTAAAGAGATCGAAGCAGGGCATTACTACCATTTTGGTTTAAAGAATTCTATTTTAAACCTCGTTCAATTTATAGACATTTCTTCTATTAATAACAATATAATTCAAATTAACATTAATATTGACGGTCTCCCAGTAACGAAAAGTACGAATAGTCAAGTGTATCCAATTCTTTGTAGTATCGCGGGATGTACACATGTTGAGATGGTTGGTATTTATCATGGTTATCAAAAACCAAAAGATATCAATAGTTTTTTACACGATTTTGTTGAAGAGGCAACAGACCTTATTAATAATGGATTTTTAATTAATGAACATTTGTATCATTTACATGTAAAAGCTTTTATTTGTGATGCTCCAGCGAAGTCTTTAATTAAATGCATAAAAGGTCATACAGGATATCATTCTTGTACGAAATGTGGCATTGAAGGAGATTTTATTGATGGTAGAGTATGTTTTCCTGATCTAAATAATATTTGTTCGAGAACTGATTCTGAGTTTAGATCGCAAGTGGACGATGACCATCATATCGGTACATCCATTTTGCAAAATATTCCGGGTATTAATATGATCGAGTCTTTTCCTTTAGATTATATGCACCTAATTTGTCTAGGTGTCATGAAGAAATTACTTTCGACGTTATGGTGCAACGGCAAACCTTCTACAAAAATCTCACACTTGAAATGTTCAAATATATCAAATTCCTTAGTTTCTCTAGCAAAGTGCATACCATTAGAATTTAATCGAAAACCGCGAACTTTAATTGAACTCAAACGATGGAAAGCAACAGAATTTAGACAATTTTTATTGTACACTGGCCCGGTAGTTCTGTTACCCAATTTACGTAAAGATAGATATTCGAATTTTCTTTCATTGCATGTAGCAGCAACCATTTTATCAAATTCAGAATATTTTGATTCTATTGAATATGCATTTCAGTTATTACAATATTTTGTGAAAACTTTTAAAATATTATACGGACCTCAGTATATATCTCACAATATACACAACCTCATACATATTGCAGAAGATGTTAAGAATCACGGTCCTCTAGATAATTTCAGTGCTTTCCAATTTGAAAACTTCTTACAAACCATTTTAAAATCTATTCGGAAAAACGATAAAGTATTGGAACAAATAGTAAAACGATATATGGAAAAGCGTAATATTCTTGTGAAGGAAAAGATGTGTAATGTTAAATTTCCTATTTTTAAAAATGAACATTTTAAAGGACCATTAATAATTAATATCAAAATTACGAAACAATTCAAACGCGTTGATTTCCATCATTTCAGTTTAAAAACTACTGAGCCTAATAATTGCTGTTCTCTTATAAATGGTAATATCATTCTAGTGGAAAATTTAATATTATCGGATGAATCGTATAAAATAGTTGGTAGACAATTTTTATATCTAAAAGATTTTTATAACAGTCCTTGTAAATCGTCAAGTTTTGGAATTTTTTTGGTAGAATCTCCTGATTTCGGTCCTTTAGAAATTTTTAATATTACGGATATTTATAAAAAGTATGTTAAAATACAAATTCAAGGAAAAATTATTCTTTTCCCATTGCTACATTCTGATTGTTCTTCATAAGTATGTATACCTATTTTTTCTTTGGCACTTTAGAAATTAAGTAGCTTCATATAGTTCAGCACTTTTAGCACGTATATTAATAACATCTGTCCTAACCAACTATAACATTGCAGTTGTGTTGTATGTAAAGCCAGTAAAATCGTGGGCAACTTTTTTACCGAACCACAAATGAGTGATATGTTTATATCTTCTAATAGGATTCAAAAGATACGTTTGTAAAAATGCATATTTTACGACTATTTCAACACAATGTTGACTTTGATCACTGTCCTTAGGACTTAGTCTGAGTCTAGTTAAAATCGTTATTTTTAGATTCTACTCATCATTGAATGCTATCAGAAATGAAAATACCTCACTAATTTGTGATCCGATAAAAACAAGTTTAACCCAATCGTGGGACGATAGGGCTATTGGCGAACTACCCACGTTCTAAAAAAAACAGTAACGCACCAGGGTAATACCCCATATGGGTGGTGTGGAAATTTACTCATACTGTTTAAATATGACATAGGTAATAAAACATAAATAGCCGCCAATACTGTCACTGCTGGACACGATACACAGGGTACAGGCATAAAGATTACTCGAACTAGCATCGAGGCCGATTTCCTCGTATTTATTCTAGAAATATTCTATCTTTTGTAGTTTCCCAAATAGCAACGAATGTAGAAATAGACATTCAGTGAAAAAGAACAATGGAATAAGAGTGGCGAGGTATATTACAAAGTATTAAAGAATCCCAGATAGATGAAATGCCCGGAATAGAAGAATGATACAAAGTATATTTAAGGCTCCTACACACGCTGATGCAAGAGTCCGTGAAACACTGATGCCTTGCATCAGCGTGTGTAGGAGCCTTAAATATACTTTGTATCATTCTTCTATTCCGGGCATTTCATCTATCTGGGATTCTTTAATACTTTGTAATATACCTCGCCACTCTTATTCCATTTTTCTTTTTCACTGAATGTCTATTTCTACATTCGTTGCTCACCAGCTAGGTGCGTGAGCAAGATGCGTGATGCAGGCATCAGTGTTTCACGGACTCTTGCATCAGCGTGTGTAGGAGCCTTTATGTATGAAGAGTGACCGTTAAAAGAATGCATGGAAGAGCGAAACGTTGCGAGCACGAGATAGAGATAGCGAAGGAGAGAGAGAGAGAGAGAGAGAGAGAGAGAGAGAGAGAGAGTATCATTAATTTTTTATATATTATTTATATTTAACTGTCTTACTTTACTTACACATGATCCGAATAACTATCGATAACCCTCAACCCACCCTCTACCCGTGTTTACGGACTCATGATCACATTTGATTAATATTTGAATTTTGCAGAACAACTTCAACAATGGGTATGCATTCGTGGACCATTGTTCAATTTGTGGAGGACAGCACAGTAGAGGCGGTACCATCAAATTGGTTGGTAGGTGGTTATTGCTATTGGCCATCATTGTTATCGCATAACCAAGTTTCAACAGCTATAAAAAAATGTGAACCCATGAAGAAGACTTGGAAAGCACACAAGATCAAACTTTTTAGTAATGGCACTTTTGGTAAGTTAAAGATTTTATAATCCAATGAAATTAAAATAATTACATATTACTTAAAAATGCTTACAGATAATTATGCGAAAGCCAGATCAAAAGCAAAAGTAGCGGAAGAAACTTCGGATTTGCAGTCAGAAGTTGAAAAAACAACCATAAGAACAAAGAAAAATAAGGAACGTCCTTTGACGAGCGATAGGGATGAATCGGACTCGATACTCCCCGCGCCTCCTGTGTTACAATCGTACAAAAAGTCAGGTCCGTAAATTAAAAATTTTATGCTATGGAACATTGTACTATTGATAGCTACTTACTTTTTTCCTTTTTTATAATTATTTCATTTCTGTAGCAAAACCGATTATTGTTTTCAGTTGCAAGCATGAAGAGTAACGAGAATGTAATCGAAAAAGAACCTGTAGAAAATATTCCAATAGATAATAATGATGGAATTATTGGTAACTATTAATAGATCTATATATAAACTGATTTAAACACAGAAATATTTGTAAGCATGATACCTAACAAATCTAAATTTTCAGAAAACCAAGAAACCACAGCAGTGACAGAAGCATATTTAAAAAAAATTATAGAGCAGCAGCATTTATTACGTATTATACTGACGGATGTTCTAACCAAAGTCGAAAGAATTGAAAAACAATTGGAAACCAAATTAAATTCTTCCGCAGAAAAAACTTCAATTTTTCAAGGAAACATTCTGTTTCCTATCAATGTTAAAGAAGAATTGCAAAAATTGGAGATTCATTTACAAGATGAGAATCATTTTAGAGACACGGTAATAAATAACACATTAACGATAATGCCCTGTGCAGACGAGTGATGCGGCGTCGGCGTAGTTGCGATTTCACACAGGTGACGCTGCATCAATGAACGCGGCACGTTGATTCGTAAGGCGGGATTCTTGTATAACAGCCCAGAAATTAACTGATATTTAGGAGTTTTTTTTTAAAGAAACGATTGTTAATATTGAATTAAACTCCTTTGGGATATAAGGAGGCATCATTATATTTGTAGAAATTTTTTTTATTCGATCCTTTTTATTTATTAATTATTGTGGAATTCTACGATGTAACTCCTGTTGGCGTGACGTATATTCTTAAAGTTACATAGTTTACGCTGGAATTGAAACAAATCTAAAAGGAATTTAAAAATTGACAAATTTATAGCGTTTGAAAGGAAATGTAAATTTTTCTTTACATAAATTTACTTTGCACCGATGAAAAATGTATTATCAACAAAAACTAAAACTAAACATTTTGGTTCAGTCCCAGCGTAAACTATCGAACATTAAGAATGTTTAATAGAATGAAACACTATATTTTTATTGATTTTTATATATAATATATATCGGGTTAAAAAAATTTGAGGTAACAGTGGTTTGATCTGAGCCGTACATTTAGTGACAGTGAGCACGATTTCGCCTTTCGTGTGCATTTGAAATGAAAACCAAAGTTATTTCCATATTCAAAATGGTTTCTATTTTCGCTCCTACTAGAATTGTAAAAATTAATGAACAACTTTCAATTTTTTTCTTAGATGGGAGCTCAAAAAATCGTACAAAATTGAACTGCTTTGTTTATCGCGTTGCCACGTTTCTTTACTTTATTAGATATGAACAATTCTAGTAGGGGCGAAAGTAGAAACCATTTTGAGTATGAAAATAACTTTATTTTTCACTTCAGATGGACACAAAAGACGAAATCATGCTCACTGTCATTAAATGTACGGCCCAGATCAAACCGCTGTTATTTCAAATGTATTGAATTTTTTTTAAACCGGTACATATTGTATTTAAAAACTAATAAAAACGTTGTTCAAAGATTCGATATATCTAGTGTTTCTTTCTATTAAAAAAGAAATCACGAATATCACATATTTTTAGGACCTTGAAATGCAAATACCCCCTTAAATCATTTGCCACATTGTAGGGGGGATCGCAACGCTCATGTGCATTCCATCATACATATATAGACTAGTAAACCTGCCGAATCGCACAGCGTCACCGGTGTGAAATCGCAACTAAAAGTAGAGTTCTCATTTGATTTAAAAAAATGACTAATTTGTAGGTTCACGAATTAGCAAAAATAGGAGGAGCGAACAATTTGAAATTTGTCAAACGTGTGATGGGATGTTTAATCACGAATGAATTGGCTATGCAGTATAGTTGGTTTGGAAAAAAAGGAAAGAAAAAATTTTATAATTTGAAAGTAGCCAAAGTGGTAATTGGTAAATATCACGCTTATTTTATTATTTTTTTAATTTATTCGTATATAATTGAATATATTATTCAACTGAAATTCTAATCTTTAGATGCAGCAGAAAAATCAAAGTTAGCTAAAGACAGAAACGAAACTGAGGTTTCTATTCAATCATGGCTTAGGAGGGCCACAGAGCGCAATAAAGTTATTGTGAAAGATGTATAATTATATGAACTCTATGTGTTTCCAAAAAGAAATAAAATATAGTAATCTATTATCTATATCTTCTTCTATCTATCTATCTTCTATACCACAGCATCGCGTGGCCGGGAACAGCTAGTTAATAATATAATTGTATTTATGCTGGATATTTTCTAATTTTACAAATAAATCGTAAATATGTGTGTACTTCCCAAATGCGTATAATTTTTTGTAAAGATAATAAAATCTCCTACACTTTATTTCATAATGTCCAAGTATGCAAATTTAGCATGTGTCAAAAATGACCATGTTCGTCGTCAGACTGTCCCTTGTCAAACTGTTAAAACATTCACAAAAAGTATAGAAGCTGTTGTGTTTTGTAATTTTAAACATTATTATACCCCTTTCAATAAATTACCACAGTGATTTTAAAAATTCTTTAAACGTTCACAAAACGTACAGAGTAAGTTACTTTCGAACATTCGGGAAACGTTTCTTATACACCTTTTAAGACATTACCACAGCGTTTTTAAAAACTCTTTAAACGTTCCCAATACGTACAGAGAATGTTACTTTTGGACATTCAGAAAACGTTCTGAGAATGTCGGCACAGCACATCCTCAGAACGTTTCACTTTGTAAATAGGACCTTCCTAGGACTTTTAAAGAACTTAACGAGGACGTACAAGGGACATATGGACCTTCTCGGGACATCCTTCGAACGTACAGTACGTCCGGAACGGACGTTCTTGGGACGTACATAACATGTTTTTGTGCTATCTGGGATACGGCCGGCTGTAGAGTACTATTTGCAACCAACTTTGGCGGTTTTTTAGGATAAATTTTGGCGAATTTCATCACCTTTACTGTCAGCTACGTGAAAACAATAATTTATTTTATCAATATACTAGAATGAAACAAAATACTTTTAATTATATTCTTGAAAAAATACGAGATAAGTGTACCCACAAAACTACCCAGATAGCACTCGACGTCTATCAGCCGTCTTTAAGACATCTGTTTCAGACTTTCAAGACGTCTTAAAGACGTCTGCTATTTTCTGAAAGCCGTCTTAAAGACGTCTATAGACATTTTTGAATGTCCTGAGTCAGGAAACCGTACATCTTTAAGACGTCTTTTGAACAGTATGTTAGACGTTTTGGAAGACGTCTGTGAGACGTCTAATAAACGCCCTGTAGACGTCTTTTAAACGTCGCGTAGACGTCTATTTCAAATTTTCAAGACGTCTTACAGACGTCTATAGACATTTTTGAACGTCGTTAGTCAGAAAACCGTACGTCATTAAGACGTCTTTTAAACGCCTTGTAGAGACGTCTTACAGACATCTTTAAGTGGTCGTGAAGACGTCTTAAAGACGTCCATTTCAAACATTCACGACGCGTCAAAGACGTGTTCGTAAGGACTTGATTCGGCCTTTTTCAAGAGATATTAAGCGTGACTTGATTCGTGTTTATTAGAATTAATATCTTTTAATGAAATTAAGTATATCATGCTGGTCATATTTTCGTTTCTTCATAAAAAAGAAAAATGTCTTGCAATAGCGAATGATCGAAACATTCTGTGCCATATTCAAGTTTAAGTCGAAAATATAAATTTCCATCATCAAAAAACGCCGGTACTCGAGAGTGAGGGTATATGATCTGCCCGGCTCTCTTATAGGCATGACTGCTGTATCCTACCTGCGAGAAGCGCTGGTCGGCCCGGTCGCCACCTGGCGGTCGCGTACTATCCATCGCGAACCGGCTTTATCATGGCTTGTGTATATACGTCTTTAAGACATTTACACGCAGTTGTTTAAAAAACGTCTTGGCATGGACGTCTTAGAGACATCCTAAACACTTACTCGGATAGTCGTCTTAGAAACATCTCAGGACAGACGTCTTAAAGACGTCTCAACACAGACGTCTTAGAAATATCTCCGCGCAGACGTCTTAAAGACGTCTTTGTTGTAATCAGGATCGTAAATAATTCAAACTCACTTGGTTTAATATTACTGAACGAAAAATAATCTCTTTTATTGTACGACTTGTTACCATCACCGCATGGCTTACTCTGCTCTAACTTCAGAGAGAGCAGTTACTCGGTGCCTCCACGAGGGCCCACGAGTGCCACCTGTTCCGAAACAGCGCGAAATTCAAACTCCTCAACACTCCCACTAATTGAGCGAAGAAAAAAAAAATTATCATACATTTTGATGTAGGAACGCAACATAAATATTACATTAGTCTTACATGATACTCTCATCTTGCTATTTCCTAACCAGTTATAATACAAGAGATGTAATGTTAATTAGAGTAGGCTTTTATTATACCTAATTCGTTACGCAGTGTTTCGAACTGACTACAAGGAATCGCTTTGGTTAGTACGTCTGCTAACTGTCGTTTGCTTGGCACGTAATGTACATCTATGTCGCCATTGGCCAATTTTTCGCGTGTATAGTGATAACGTATGTCCACGTGCTTCGTTCTTTTATGGAACTCTGGATTATGTATCAATTTGATGGCGCTTTGACTGTCCATGAAGATTGGTGTTGGTCCCCTCATGGGCTCCCCCACATCGCACAACAGTTGACGTATCCATATAGCTTCTCGTGTTGCGCATGACGCCGCGATATATTCCGCCTCCGTAGTCGATAGGGAAACTGTTGACTGGCGTTGACTATTCCAAGTCACAGGTCCGTTGCTTAATTTAAAGGTGTAACCACTCGTAGATCTCCTCGTGTCGATATCATTTGCGAAGTCTGAATCCGAGAATCCTTGTATCACCTCTGATCTCGTAGTTTTTGTGTATAGTATCCCATGTTCACGTGTATTTTTCAGGTATCTGATTATCCTCTTGACGGCATTCCAGTGGGAATGTCCATGCTTGTCCAGATATCTGCTGACGACTCCCACTGCAAAAGCAATATCCGGTCTGGTAACTATTGCCGCAAACATCAGGCTACCGACCGCTTCTCTGTAAGGCACCTGTGCTTCGTTTTCCATCACTGAAGTTAAATGCGCATAAGTGTCGAATGGAGTAGAAACTCCCACTGCATCCTCCATGCCGAATTTTTTAATAACGCGACCAATATAGCCCTCTTGGTGTATAAATATTGATCCTTCATCTATATTATGCGTGATTTCCATCCCTACAAAACTACGCACATTGTTGCAGCTCGTGATTTCAAAAGTTGCCTTGAGTTGTGAGATTATTGATTGCAGTTCCCTTTCATCGATCCCCATCAGTAGTCCATCGTCGACGTATAAAGCGAGAAGAACCTTTGATGCATCAGAGTGTCTGTAGTATACGCATTTATCGGCATTACTTTGTTGGAACTTGATGGATTTTAGGAAACTGTCAATTCGCTCATTCCACTGTCGGGACGCCTGCTTAAGACCATATAGTGCTTTTTCCAGTTTGCATACCGTACCTTCTTTAAATTTCATACCTTCCGGTGGGAACATATATACATCGTCCACAAGATCACCATTTAAGAATGCCGTCTTGACGTCAAATTGAATTAGCTTGTAATTTCGTTGAACGGCTAGAGCTAATAGAATTCTTATGGAATCGTATCTAACAGTCGGTGAGAAAGTGTCGTGATAGTCAATACCTTTTCTCTGTGCATATCCTTTAGCACACAGCCGTGCTTTGAAACGGGGAATACTTCCGCCATTGGTACATGGCTTCACACTGAAGACCCATTTTGAATCAATGGCATTTTTGCCTTTTGGGAGAGAGGTTACATGCCATGTTCTGTTTGCTTTTAGTGCTTCTATTTCTTCTCTTATCGCTTTACGCCACTTTTCCTTTTCTGCACTATTTATTGCTTCCTCAAAGGTTTGTGGAATGCGAATATCGACAGCATGCGCCTCATAACGTTCTGGCCTCCTTATATTGTCTCGATCACGCAGCTTATATCCCTCTGAACTTGTGTCCTTGTCATTGTTGATTGTATTCGGATTTCCTGTGTTCCCTACCTCTCTATTTTCTTGACTTTCTTGTTCTTCACTCGTTTCCAGTATACGTGAAGTAACGCGGAGACAGATTCAGTTAATACAGTGAGCAGAGACCACGTGTCAGACATAACCTTGTCTTTTCCCTTGTACGAGTACAATTGTGTCGTTACACGTATTCACGTAAAGGGCAGTGAAGAAAAATATGTCGGAAAGCAAAATTGACGCATCATCAATTACTAAGTTCGATGGAAAAAATTACCATCAATGGAAATTCCAGCTATGCTGTGCACTACGTGCAAGGGGCCTTTTTGAAATTGCAAAGGGCATAGAAATAAAGCCGGAGACGTCGCAAGTACCGACGGCAGCGGAAGTCGCAATAGGCAGAAAGTGGACAAAGGATGATGCGTGCGCCATGTTTTTGTTAACCTCTGCAATGGATTATTCGCAGGTAACACTCATAGAAAACTGCCAATCATCCAAGGAAATTCTAGATAGATTGGACGCAATTTACGAACAAAAGACCGAAACTAATAAGATGTTGGCGCACGAAAGGTTTTCGGGATACAGAATGGACTCGAAGGATTCAATTGCACAGCATATTGCGAAGATCGAGAATCTTGCGCAGCAGCTAAAAGACACAGGCGAAACGGTAAGCGATATTGCAATCATAACCAAAATACTCGGAAGCTTGCCGCCGAAATTTAGAAGCTTTCGGCAAGCATGGTTGTCGCAAGATGAGACGAAGCAAACAATTCGAAATCTTATGTCGCGTTTAATAGACGAAGAGAACGGTTTGACCGCGCACGACGAGGATGAGAAAGCCCTTGTAACGTCGTCACATGTAAACAAGATGGCTAATCGCGAAGAGCAAGAACCGCGTCCGAAATTCGACAAGTCAAAGATAACTTGTTACAAATGTCAGAAGAAAGGTCATTTCGCTAGGGAATGTCGCGGAGAAAGAAAGGTTACACCTGAAAACCAGCGGGACACGCACGAGGGAAATTATTCCGCTTTTAGTGTATCAGAAAGTAACTCATTGATGAATTTAGACAATGAAGTCTGGATTTTCGACAGTGGCGCAACGTCACATATGACTCATCGTCGTGATTTCTTTGCTGTTTTTCAGGAACCGAATAACAATGCAATTGTAGTTTTAGGAAACGGACAGGAATTATCGGTAAAAGGAAAAGGTGATGTAAAAATCAAGAAATTGATAAATGGCGAATGGTATGATTCGATAATTACTGAAGTCTTATATGTTCCTAACTTAAACAAAAACCTATTCTCAGAAGGTATAATCGCAAAAAAGGGAATGAAAATTGTAAAAGAAGGTATTAATGCTATTGTCTACAACAATAAGATACCAGTTGCGACTGCTACACGTAAGGAAAATAATCTATATCACATGGAGTTCAAAACAGTATTGACACAAGAAGCAAATGTGGTGACAAGAGATAGTTTACGAAAATGGCACGAAAGATTAGGTCATATAAATGTAAAATGTATTAAAGAGATGGTGTCCAAGAACCTAATTAAAGGCGTAGAGTTGTCAGACACAGAAAATTTCTTTTGTGAAGCATGTATGTATGGCAAGCAGCATAAGCTATCTTTTGTCCCCGCAAAGCGAATTAAAGCTAAACTTGGCGAGTATATACACAGCGATCTCTGCGGACCGATGTCTGTACCTTCTGTCCAAGGTGCTAGATATTTTGTTCTGTTCAAAGATGATTTATCGGGGTATAGGGTAGTGTTCTTCATCAAACATAAAGATGAAACTTTAGAATGCTTCAAAGAATTTTGTAGACTATCGAAAAATAAGCTGGGAAATTCAGTGAAGATCTTGCATGTCGACAATGGACGTGAATACTGTAATAACCAGTTTAAGGTTTTTCTTTCCCAAAAGGGAATAGAATTAGAAACAACTGCTCCCTATACTCCCGAGCAAAACGGGAGAGCGGAGCGAGATATGAGAACAATCGTAGAGAGCGCGCGCTCAATGCTTTATGCAAAGGATGTCCCGTTATATTTGTGGGCTGAAGCCGTGAACACGGCTGTTTACATCTTGAACAGAACCTCGACAAGTCAGGCGCCGAATTCGACACCGTTTGAAATGTGGACCGAAAAATCCGCGATATTAAATCATATAAAAACCTTTGGGTGTAGCGCGTTCATGCATGTGCCAAAAGAAATGAGAAACAAGCTCTCCCCAAAGAGCGAGAAACTAATATTAGTAGGGTATGACGGCAATTCGACGAATTACCGTTTGTTTAACACAGACACTAAGAAAATTAAGATTTCACGTAATGTCACGTTCGATGAAGACGCAACGGTACATGAAGCGAGAGTAAATATTCCAGCAATACTTCCTGATGTATATGTAAATGAATCAGCGAGTGAAGAACAAGAAAGTCAAGAAAATAGAGAGGTAGGGAACACAGGAAATCCGAATACAATCAAGAATGACAAGGACACAAGTTCAGAGGGATATAAGCTGCGTAGTGCACAGCATAGCTGGAATTTCCATTGATGGTAATTTTTTCCATCGAACTTAGTAATTGATGATGCGTCAATTTTGCTTTCCGACATATTTTTCTTCACTGCCCTTTACGTGAATACGTGTAACGACACAATTGTACTCGTACAAGGGAAAAGACAAGGTTATGTCTGACACGTGGTCTCTGCTCACTGTATTAACTGAATCTGTCTCCGCGTTACTTCACGTATACTGGAAACTTATACGCACCAGAAAGGATGCTGGGCCCATAACCTGTTGTAATCAGGATCGTAAATAATTCAAACTCACTTGGTTTAATATTACTGAACGAAAAATAATCTCTTTTATTGTACGACTTGTTACCATCACCGCATGGCTTACTCTGCTCTAACTTCAGAGAGAGCAGTTACTCGGTGCCTCCACGAGGGCCCACGAGTGCCACCTGTTCCGAAACAGCGCGAAATTCAAACTCCTCAACAGTCTTAATATGGTCTAAGACGTTCAGACCAAAAACAGACGTAAAATGGACGTCTTAAAGACGTCGTGTGCTATCTGGGTACCAACTTTAAGAAGCCAATTTCTGTAGAAGAAAGACTAATTTTGACCTTAATGCTACTGCTACTTTTTCCCATTCCTTGTCCGCTAATAGACGGTTTTTATAATTTTCGGCTTATTTGTTCCATAAAATAGGCTTTTTTTGGACTTCAGAAATCAGTAACACGAAATCTATAGCTTTTTGGGACGTCGTGCGTGCGATACGACAACAAAACAAACTGGTTTGAAATTCAAACAAAACGACCGACATATACGAAGTTGCCGCATCGCATGCATTGCCAATTTGGACAAGCCCATAGGAAATCCTTTGTTTGTTTATAGTAGTGTTGGTCGGTCGGTTGGACGACAACGATTTTGTCGCTGTGCGACATCTAATTAGGACATAGCGTAAGGTGGATGTTCGTTTGTTAGTAAAATCTGTCCAGAGGCTTTTTTTCGTACTTCCCGATGACCTACAAGGTTCAGACTTGGCATTAAGTTTCCTCGGCACCCAAAGATACCGTAAAAAATAAAAAATCTGGAAAATTCAAATATGTTGCTTACTTTAGCTGTCTTCTTATACAGGGTTGTAATTCCTGTCGGAGACAGGCTTAAAGACTAGTAATATATAGTAGTTGTAGAGTCTCTTCCTAAAATATTTAATCTGTTGTTTATCTTATTTAATTGTCTATTTTAGTGCCCTCAAAAAGCGTAGTTTTAAAATACTTCATAAAAACATTTACGAGTGGTAGATGTACATTTGGGGAGTTGACAAAATTTTTTAAAGTGTTTAAAACTGTTCATTATGATAAAATATACTTGAAAAAAAATATTAATTTTTTGCTACACCTCTAACATGAAAAAAAATGTAATTTTTATTTGAAATAAAAAATTGCCGCGAAAACGCACTGCATGGTCACGTGACCATTTGTAACGTCAACGTGCAGTAAACAAAGAAAGTTGTGGTTAGGGATAGTAAGGAGTGAATTTTTCTCGCAAAAATAATGGCTAATAAAAATTATTACCAATACTGTGCTGTTCCCTGTTGTGAGAACACTTCAATACGTACGCCTAAGAAGTTATTTATTCATGTTCCGATGGAAACAAATATTCGCAACAAGTGGCTAAATCTTGCGAGAATAAACTATCAAGTGTCTCTTAAATCTAATTTATGTTTTTGTGAAGACCATTTCAATGTAAGTTACTAACTTATTATTAATTATCTCCATTTCTAGTTCACTATTTCCGCAGTTTTAATGCTTACGTATCATAATTTCATTTCATTGAGGTTATATTAGATTGTGTGTCAGATATTGGTAATTGATTGGAACATGTTGGAATAATGCCAATAATATACTTTTGCTACTTTCCTTACCAAAGAAATGGAGTAGAATGTACTCGTAAACGATATTTTTTAATATAACCTTGTATGAGCAAATGCACGATGTGTCATTCGTCGCTACATATAAATCGCAGTTTATTGCACAATGACGTCACGCGCCGTGATTGGCGTTTGAGATCACATGACTCACAACTTAAAAACGTCAATTTTATTTATTAAATTTTGGTAAAACTAATAAGTGTTTTATTAATATTTCTATCATTTTAGGCTTTTCATTAATAAATCTGTAGATTTAACTACTTTTTCCTTTTTTTTCAAATACTGACAACTCCCCAATTTGCCAGCAAATGGTGAAGGGGTGTGGCAATAACACGAATTTAAGATTTCACCTGAAGCGTATGCATCCCAAACTTGAAATGGTGACGGCTCATGCTACCACAGATAAGTCTAGGGTAAAGTATCCAATTACTGTGGGGTACCCAATTACTGTGTCTCTACTTTATCATTAAGCATAATTAACTTTATATTTATCAAATAAAAGATATTAAATTGTTTTATTTAAATTCAGTTAATTATTTATTTGTTAAAATTAAACATGTCAAACACAAAAGTTCTTAAAATACTAAAAAAAATTATTTTTCTTTCTTGATAACGAATTCGCAAAATTTCCTGTAAAACTTATGAAAAAGGTTAAGAAAATACTGAACGAATGAAGGTCAATATTCAGTAAAATAAATCGGTTTAGGTAAGATTCACAACGTTAATTATATTAGTAAAACATATTTAGATTACGGAAAATCAAAACAGCGATTATCTATTTGAATCTCTGTATTTATTTCCAACAAATTCAGTAACTGAAACGAATTTGGAAGTAGCGCCATTTACTGTGTTCAATAACTGGATCAGTTTTCGCACGTTGCGTTAAGGTGCAATTTCATGCTGACGCTCGACGCTCGTTTTCAGCGTCAAAACCAGTCACGTGATCGATCCACGTGACTTTCAGCGTCGACGCTCGTTCTGAGCGTCAAAACCAATCACGTGACCGACGCTCAACCAATGAACGAGCGAGTCAGAGTGAAGGAGCGTCTAGCGGAAAAGTTAAACAGAGTTTAGCTTTTCTGCTTGACGCTGAAAGTCACGTGAACCTGTCACGTCACCGGTTTTGACGCTGAAAACGAGCGTCCAGCGTCACCATGAAATCGCACCTGAAGAGCTAAACCGAGTTGGTTGAGCGTCGGTCACGTGATTCGTTTTGGCGCTCAAAACGAGCGTCGACGCTGAAAGTCACGGGGACCGATCACGTGACTGGTTTTGACGCTCAAAACGAGCGTCGAGCGTTAGCATGAAATCGCACCTTTAGTTACTGTGGTTACTGTGTCGCTTGCATTGCGGCGCGTATTATAACCTATTTATAACCTGTAACGCACCTCCGGTTATATTTTGAAAGAAAAGCACGGTAAATACGAACAACTTATTAAAGTGGTCATCTCTATTGTGAACTTTTAAGTGACTTATTATGATATTTTATTTTTATTTATTACAGAAAAATTTAACTTAAAAATGATTGTAGCAAATAAAAAACATAGGATGCTGTACAATACAGAACATATTAATTTAGCGTTGAATGCTGTTAAAAGCGGGATGTCAATAAATGCTGCAAGCTTGAAATACGAAATTCCAAGATCAACATTGCATAGCAAAGTAAACCATTTATATAATAATAAGAAACCTGGGCCTATTTCCATTCTGCCTCCTGATCAAGAATCGCTACTTGTAGAATGGATTTTTGAATGCAGTAGCCGAGGTCATCCAGTGACTAAAATGCAATTATTGAATAGTGTTGGCATTATAGTGAAGGAAATGGGAATCAAAACTCCATTCGGTGAAAATGGTCCCGGTAAAAGCTGGTATTGTGGTTTCCTGAAGCGGAACAAGAATGCGTGTACCCGAATGAGTGAGAACTCAACTCAAGCTAGAGCTGGAGTATCTGAAGAAACTTTACAAAAATGGTTTTCTACTGTGGAAGCTCACTTAAAAGAAAAATGTTTGCTTGATATTGACTCATCTAGAGTATTCAATACTGATGAAACTTCTTTACCATTGAATCCTAATTCTGATAAAGTGTTGACAAAAAAAGAAAATAAAAATGTCTATTCTATTATCAATAATAACGAAAAAGAAGCCTTGACAGTGTTGGTAACTGGAAATGCAGCAGGGCAACTAGCACCTCCTCTTGTTATGTTCGCTTATAAACGTGTACCAAAAGAAATGTATGAAAAAATGCCATGTGACTGGTGCTATGGCACATCAGATAGTGGTTGGATGCAAGGAGAAAACTTCTATGAATATGTGACTAATGTATTCTACCCCTGGATCATCAGAACAAATATAACTTTACCTGTGATTTTATATGTCGATGGACATGTTTCACATCTCACACAACCTTTGGCTAAATTTTGTGCTGCAAGTCAAATTGAACTCATTGCCTTGCATCCAAACTCCACACATATTATCCAGCCAATGGATCAAAGTATGTTCCGTCCAATGAAAGCGGCTTGGACAAAGCAAGTATACGAATATCGTCAACAAAATGATTGCTTAAGTGTATCCAAAATTGATGCAGCACAGGAATCAAAAAAAGTATTCAACAATTTGGATCTCAAAAGGGTTTGGAGTAATGGCTTCAAGGCATGTGGGCTGATGCCATTTTCATGTAGTGCAATCGATTACACCAAAATTTTTCAACAACCGAGTGCACCAAAGCAATCAAGTGAGCAGCCAAATGATAGAAGAAGCATAGAAAAAAGTAATATAGATTATTTCATAGCTTTAAAATGTATTGAGGAAAGCATTAGTCCTACAACTTTAACAGTTTTTCGAGCAATGGGTGATAAAAATGAATGGACTGGTCGAACAGAAGACACAAGTCTTTTCATGTTTGGAATAATATTTCTAAGCTTGTTGAAGTTGATCGTATGAAACAAGAATGTTCAACAAAGAAAACTGGAAAAGAGGATGCTGAAAATAGTCAGATTGCTGACAGTGGAAGTAGTAGTATGCGTATGCATGATGACAGCTTGATAGTGGAAGAAATGTCAAAAAGCAATGTAGGCCTATGATTCAATATTCTTACTTTTTTGTTAGCGTTCTTTTTGCTATATTTATACATATACTTTTTACATTTTGAAACAAATAATAGGTATTTACAAATTGAAGTTTTCTTTAATTTTACCGTTTTTTATATTTATTTTTGTATTTAAAAAAGGATTATTTATAATTTTTACAATTTTTTATATACAATTTTTATAAAACATTTACATTTATAATTGTAATTTGTGTTTTTGAATCATTTTATTGGAATTTTTGTAGGTGGAAGTTTTAGACAACAAGAATGAATGCAACATACTAAATTCTAGTCCTAATGCAAATATAAATTATGATTTCTTCATTAATGAGGATGGTGCTGTGATAATTGAGGATAGAGATTTATCATTAGATATAAGTTATGAAATAAAAAACACTGAGCATAGTGATCAAAATATTATTAACCCCTTCACGACCACGGACGAGATATCTCGCTCCACGGTATCTGTCGTACGATGCCACGGACGAGTTATCCCGCAACATTATGTCGTTCGTACGATGCCACGGACGAGTTATCCCGCGACATTATTTCGTTCGTACGATGCCACGGACGAGTTATCCCGCGACATTATATCGTCCGTACTATGCCACGGACGAGTTATCCCGTGACATTATTTCGTTCGTACGATGCCACGGACGAGTTATCCCGCGACATTATTTCGTTCGTACGATGCCCCGGACGCGTTATCCCGCGACACAATATTGGAATTCGCTACACTGCGATACGCTACCTGGTGACGAAAATCAGAACCTGAAAGAGTAGGTGGCTGGCTGCGGTTGCATAGAAACAGTGTGTAAATAATTAATTTAAAATATACATTTTATCTTGTGTATGGTCAAATTTTTGCTTATCAATTTTTCTACTAGAATCAATTTACTTAGTATCTACTTTCCGTGACTGCAAAAATTCTACACGTCGTATTGCAGATTACAAGAACATGTGGCACCTGCACACGGCGATTGTAATGGGGATTTTGTATGAAGTAGTTCCCAGAAAAATATTTCGGGAATAACTTCTTACAAAAATCACATTAAAATCGGCGTGTGTGGGTTCCATATGTTCTCTTGTAACCAATACCATAATTCCAGGATTCAAATTTGCCGCTTTTCCTAATTTAGTTAGGGGCACATTTCACCAGAGGGCGCTGATTTTGCCAACAGATATATATGGGAAGTGCCCACCCCTGATAACAACCGATCTACTCTGTTCGGCCATCTTTGTTTCGTGACGTCACGACCACCAATCTCAATAGTCCGCACGAAGTCAAAGCTCTAAGCGCCAAAGACGAGATATCCTGCGCGTTTGTTTTCTGTTTTTACAGCTAAATATCGTTCATCGCACGTTCTGAGCAAGGTAGGGTAAATGAACACGTACCAGTGAATGGACACTTTATATTAAAATGTGTAAAATAAGTTATTAAAACAAGCAACTAATTAATTCTTTTAATTTCGTGCTTCATGTCCAAACAATTTTCGTAGAACGTAGAATCAATCGCGCTGCAAACATAATTTTATAATAGTGTTCATTCATTAGCCTTAAATTTTCATTTATTGGTGTGTTTACCCTATTATGTTGAGATTACAATTTTTAGTCGACAATGATGATGCCTCGACGTGCAAGAAATCGAATTATCAGCGATAGTGATAATGATAGCATCGAGGATATAGAGTTAACTATAAATGATGATGACATTCCATTATCTGAACGGTGGAAAAAATTAACTGAAGAAAGAAAGTGGAAAATTCCAAGCATCACAGAAAATTTTGAACCACGAGTCATAAATTATATGGATAACTGTAGCGGAGTACAACAAGATTCGGGCTTATCAGAGAGCAGTTGCCCTACTTCAATTTTTCAGTTCTTTTTCAACAAAGAGCTGATAGAACTAATAGTAAATGAAAGTAACAAATACAGCCGTAAAGAAGGTTTTTCGGGGCGTTACTATAATGTTACATCCAACGATATATATTGTTTTATCGCTATCATAATATATATGGGTATAGTCCGCTTGCCCACACTATCTTTGTATTGGTGCACTAAGCCGATGTATAATATTCAATTTGTCAGAAGAATTATGCCCAGAATAAAATTCTTACGGATCATGCGAATCTTGCATTTCTGCGATACAGATGCAAACAATAATACTGTTACTAGCAGAAGTTACAAAATACAACCAATTATTGATATTTTATTACAGCGATTTCAAAGAGCATATCGCCCAGGGCAGAATATAGCTGTTGACGAAAGCTTATTATTATGGAAAGGAAAACTTTTATTTAAGCAATATGTTCCAACTAAGCGTGCGAGATTTGGGTTAAAATCCTTTATTTTGGCCGAATCTGAAACCGGATATGTGTACAATTTAAAGTTATACAGTGGGCAATTTTTGTATGAACAGAAGTCCGCGTTACTTGGGATATCGGGCTCTATTGTGCTCGATTTATCCAAAAGTTTATTGCACCAGGGAAGAACCCTATTCCTTGACAGTTGGTACACCTCTCCTACTTTATACGAACGTTTATATGAAAATGACACACATGCTTGTGGGACCGTTCGATTAAGAAGAAAAGGTATGCCATGTGATGAGGAGATAAAGAACATAAAAAAACTGAAGAAAGGGGAAATAATAGTCAGGTACAATAAATTCATGGCTTTTTGTGGTTGGAAAGACAAGCGACTAGTATCGACTCTTAGCACTTTACATACTCCTCACTTGGTGACGTGTGACAAAATTGACTACACTACAGGGCAGTGCACAAAAAAACCAAATTGCATTTTAGAATATAATAATAACATGGGTGGTGTAGATCACGTAGATCAAATTATACATGGGTGTGTGTCTTTTCGAAAGACATTAAAATGGTATAAAAAATATTTTTTATACTTGCTGGATGTTACTATATGTAACTCTCTAGTTATATGGAATTGTCTTCACCCAAATAGAAAAAATTTTCGCGAAATAAAAGAAGATATAATATCCGGATTATTAGAGAAGTATTACAAGCCAAAAAGAAAGTTCTATAACAAAGGGAAAAAGTTTTATGTTAATCCACTTCGTTTTAATTCCCGATGCTTCCCGAAAAAAATACCACCAACAACAAAAAAATGTCACCCGACAAAACGTTGTGCATTGTGCAAACAAAATGGTGTACGTAAAGAAACTATTTATTTCTGTCAAAATTGTGATGTTTCCTTATGTGTTGTTCCATGTTTCGAATTATATCATGTACAAAAAAAATAAACGAAACTGTTGTTAAAATAACATATGTTTCAATTATTATTCGCTAAAATGTTTTGTAAATTAATTTTTCTTCAAATTAAAACTAACTTGATAAATAAACACGCCGGATATCTCGTCCGTGGCGTCGTGCGAACGATATTGTGTCGCGGGATAACTCGTCCGTGGCATCGTACGAACGAAATAATGTCGCGGGATAACTCGTCCGTGGCATAGTACAGACGATATAATGTCGCGGGATAACTCGTCCGTGGCATCGTATGAACGACATAATGTTGCGGGATAACTCGTCCGTGGCATCGTACGACAGATACCGTGTAGCGAGATATCTCGTCCAGGGTCGCGAAGGGGTTAAGGAACTGTTGAGTGATAACCAAGTCACTTCAGATGTGCAATGTACAATTCAAACAGAAGAATGTATTATTAAAAATAATGTGCAAGCAGAAAATGAATCTGCAAGTACCTCAAGTACATTGCTTGATAAAGTTCCTCCTGTGTTCAAGAAGTGCCTTTTTTGGCCTAAGGAAAATACGTTATCAGTAAAAAAAAGACAAATGAAAGACAGAATACGTTCTGTTATTACTTCCGAACTTGGATTGAAATATTTACAAGAAAAAGAAGATAAGAAAAGAGATTTCGAAAACCAGAAAGTCTTAAAAAAAAGTATTCAACTTGAAAAAATGAAGATAAAAAAAGAAAAAGACGAGGAAAAGGAACGAAAAAAAAATTAAAAGAGCAACAAATGAAAGAAAAGGCGGAAGGTAATAAAAGTAAAAATGCTCCTGCCAAAAAAAGGAGAAAAATTGTCACCAAAATTTTGTAACTGATATTTTTTGTTTCAATAAAATATTAATTAAATTATAATTAAATCGTTTGTTCGCATTTTTTTCTTAAAATCAAGTTATTATTAATATTATTACTACTAAAATTTATTAAAGTATGTTACCTATTACAGTTTTATCGTGCACAGTTATTGGGGCACAGTATTCAGGGAAATAACAGTAATTGCAGCACAGTATTCAGGTAGGAAGCACAGTAATTGCAGCACAATATTCAGGGAGGAGCACAGTATCTGAGGCACATTAACTGATCTTTGGAAATTTTAGGCACACAGTAACTGACTCCAGAACTTCCTTTTTTATGTTTAATAATATCCAAAGAAGATGTGATATTTGTTTGGTGGAAAAATTAAATCGATAAAAGAAACATTGTAATTTATTTTTAAATTCTTAAGACAATTCAATTTCATTACTAAAGTTATTTTTACTAGCGAAAACTCCGGAAGTCCAGCAACAGGGTACAGTAATTGGATACTTTACCCTATGCCGACATTAAAGCGGAGGCATGAAGATGAAGATGAAGAGGAAGATGGTGCCTTGGAACAGTTTGACGAGGCAGTTCCATCTCCGACTTTATCCATAGAATCTGTAACTTCTGAACCATCAACATCATCCGCTGCACTAACAATAAGTGAAATATCCAAAAAGTAGCTCAAATTAGATGCGACTTTCAACAAACAAAGGTCATTTCAAGACGGTGGATTAAAAGCTGCGGAAATAACTAATAAACTGTTATTTATGGTCGCAAAGGATAGCATGTCATATCAAAGTGTTGAGAAAGAGGGATTTAAAACTTTTGTAAAATCTATCGCTCCCTTATATACACTACCTTGTAGAAAAACTGTAACAAACATGATACAGGAAGTACGAGGTGATTTCAAATTGGATTAAATCTCAGCTCTCAAACGTAGAGTATTTATCTATTACCACCGATATTTGGACGGACTCATTAAATGTGAAGAGCTATCTGGGAGTAACATGTCATTTTATACTAAATATAGATGAATATAAACCCATTGTAATTGGTGTAAATGAATTGGATGAGAGACATACCTCCGAGTACCTTCAAATGCGGCTATTGAAAGTAATAAACGATTGGCAGATCAATAAAGATAGTGTTGGAAACGAGATCTTATAAAACTATCTGATTCGTTGTTTCCCCAATGAGTTGTGAGCCGGAGGACCGGATTGGCTAAGCGCCAACGGCGGAACGAGTGGGCTCGTTCCGCACTTCCTGTCTGTCGGCCTTTCGCTGTTTAGAAGGTTCTGGAAGGTCTAAGACGTCGGACACGCTAAGAGAGATATTTCGTTGTATCAGTTATTTTTGCATTGTATCGGTTCAGAGAGACACCGTTTATTTTACAAGTTATTTGTAATACCAAATCAATAATTAAAGTTATACGTTTAGTTTTCTTCTTCATTCAAACTGAGTGTGTACAATTCTAAATCCCCTTTAGAAAACCTCGGCCTCGCAACAGGTTATGGGCCCAGGTTAGGAAGCCACATGTTTCGGTTTTCTAAAGGTGAGAGTAAAAACAATAAATACGTGCGAAAGTAAAAAGGGAAACGCAAATCTGTAGATTTGTACAAAAGCACGGAAAAGGAGAGAATTTTTTGAAATAAGTAATAACTATTTCAAAAGAGATGGCTCAGTCGTTAAACGACGATATAAAAGTGTCACGTCCCGCGACGTGGAGTCTACTATTATCTAACCCTTTAAATTGAATATATTTACTATTTCGTACTCTGAGGTATTGTAACCACCTCATATGAATATTATACAAATATTGTGCAACAAATAGCCGACAAGGCATTATCAATATAAACAGCGATAAGAAGAGATCGAGCGAAGAAAACACGGACGGCAGCGAGCAGGACAGCCAGATCGAGGAGGTGGTGGACAGCCAGCTGTATACCAGGTAGCTGACCACACAAACACCAAGAAGGCCCAGTGAACACCAGCTGATGTCCAGCGTGGTACACAGGCCCCTTTATCAACCAGCGGAGACGACACTACCTTCGCGGAGCTGTGCCCCTGGTCCTCGTTAGAAGATTGCCCTCCCGTTATTTCCCGTAAACCAATCTCCAAAATAATATGCTTAACTTCAACCCCTAGTAAATAAGCTATACGAAACCGATCGTATAAGAAATATTGTAAACGCATAACATGTAAATCAAATGCGCATTTATGTAAGAATCTTGCTATCGTCGCTGCTGGGAATCAGTTAAATGGAACGTGCCTAAGTAGTAAACACAGCTCCCAGAATAAAACGATGGGAAGATTCTTCCTGGAAGATTCCAGGTAGAGGCTGTGGGATGGGGTCTCCCACCTATGATTTGTCATGTGACAAATCCTAGAGAAGGAGTGACCAATTGCCCTATAAAAAGGGATTGGACCACCCGCGGAGCTCATTACCATGTTCAATTAGAAGATATTCATTATAATATCCATTACAAAAGTTGTTAAGTTATTAAGAGTTAAAGTGATAATAAAGGTGTTATTAAACTTTAAAAAAGTGAGTGAAGTTTTACCATAATAATCCATATTCCTACTTTGGGCATTTACATTTTTCTTTAATTGATCTTTACAATCGAGTAATAATGATTGAGCAGACCGTGATTTGCACCCGTCGGTGATGACACTTATAAGCAGGACAGCCGCCCACGGTGTCATCGGGTATTGGGTGTGAAGCACGATTTTTCGTGATTAATATCATTATCGTTAAAATGAGTCTAAATGTTCGCAATTTGTTTCCACCAATGGTGACACCTATAAGCAGGACAGCCGCCCACGGTGTCATCAAACAGTGGTTGTAAAAAGCGATTTGCGCGTTTAATCAAACATTAAAAGGGTTACAAGCCGGTCGAAATTGATTTATAAGTGACCATGTTTTGCATCGATCGAAGGTGATACTTATAAGCAGGACAGCCGCCCACGGTGTCACTGGGCAATCGATGCAAACCCTGATCCCGGGAGATAAAACCAACTCGTATTCAACTAAAACCCTTTTTAGAAAGTGATAATGCCCAAAGGACATCGCGCCGGCAGAAAATACCAAATTAGACGTCTGGCATTAAACTATAGATTAGAGGCAGCCCAAGGCTCAGCATTGTTGGGTGCAACAAGTTCCTGCAAGATTCGACCAACCCACCTGAAGGAACAAGGGTCGGTGGTGGCACCCGGCGACTGAGCCCTGCCCAAAAATAACGTAGCAGAAGAAATCGACGCGTCACATAAGGAACCAGTAGTCTGGAGGCTTATTCCCGTTGACGGATAAAAAGTAAGCATGATATATATATATATCGAGTTATTGTGCGTTCAAATTCATGTACTCAACTATCCCAGAGCGTAAGGTCCCTGGACCAGCTCGAAAGCGGATCTACAAAATAAACTCCCTTAAAAATCGCGCCCCGAATAGAAGTAGGGACGTAACAAAAGCTATCGATAAACTGGCAAAGGCTGAAGATTTCGACATGTGGAAATTCCACGTGCTGATAATAATGAAATCCGAAAATCTCTATGGACTGTTGGATGGATCTGATGAATTAAATGAAAGGATGACTGCGGATCAAAAGAAGGAATGGCATCGAAGTGACGCCAAAGCCCAGAGAATCATTCTGATGTCTATCGCGAAGGAAGCAAAGCTGCATGTGACGACCTGTGGCACATCCTATGAAATGTACAAAAAACTGTGTGCTGTATTCGAAAAAACCCAAGACCAGCAGAAGTGCACCGTCTTACAGGAGTTCTTTGGCTTAAAGTATAATAAGCAAGACGGTCTCTCAGTACACGTGAGTAAAATCCAAAGTATTGCATTTAAGCTTAATAATATGAAGGCTGGTGTGGACGAGGCAATGATTATGTCAAAAATACTAAACACTCTGCCAGAAGAATATAGGTATTTTAACAGTGCCTGGGAATCCATAACACCTAATGAAAGAACTCTGGATAACCTAATATCAAGATTGCTAAGGGAAGAGGTCCGCATAAACGCAGAATCAAAAGGAGAACCCGACAGTGTGGCGTTTAAAGCTACACTAACGTGCTTCAAATGCAGGAAACCAGGTCACATCGCAAAAAACTGCAACGCAGTCAACAAACGAACACATGGCAGAGAAGACGCAAGTCAAAAAGGAACTAGTCAAGGAGAAACAAAGACTAATAGATGTAAGATATGTAAAAAGAACAACCACTTGGAAGCTGATTGCTATTTTAACAAAAATAAAACCAACAAAGATAACAAGGGAAAGCTGTCATTTCTCGTTCAAAGAAACCCAGGAGTTAACTTTGTCGTCGATTCTGGGGCAACGGCACACATGGTTAATGACCCACAGTTGTTAAACAGAACTCGAACAATCAACCAAAGAATAGGAACAGCCAATAAACATGGCAAACAAATGGAAGCTAAATTATCTGGAGAGGTAGAAACAAATAATTGTACTCTTAATAATGTATTGTATGTTCCAGACCTAAGCAGAAATCTAATGTCTGTAAGTGCAATGACAGACAAAAACCTGGAAGTAAGATTCAAACAGGGAAAAGTGGAAGTATACAAAGACAACGAAGTCGTTTTAGAAGGCTTCAGGCAACAAAGTGGAATATACACTGTTGAAACCAGTAACATTCCCGAGGCAATGGTGAGTGAAAACACACAAGATATAGAACTAATTCACAGAAAATTAGGTCACCTGAGCTTCGAAAACATAAAAAGCCTGTCAAAAATGGTCGATGGACTGAATATCGCATGCGACAAATCTAGTAAAGAAAGAGGAATTTGCGAAGTATGTGTGAGGGCCAAGCAAACGAGAACCAGTTTTGGATCGGAACGCACAAAGGCCCAAAGACCAATAGAGTTGATCCACACTGACGTTTGTGGGCCTATACAATGTCCGACTTGGGATGGCAACAGATATTTTGTCACTTTCTTGGACGACTTCACGCACTATACGGCTGTAGCCCTGATTAAAGGGAAGTATGAAGTACCCACAAAACTAAAAGAATTTGTTGCAGAAGCTGAAACAAAGTGGAAGTCGAAGGTATCTAAGATTCGTTGTGATAATGGCTTAGAATATAATAATACGGAACTAAAAACTTGGGCAAAAAAGAATGGAACAGTGATTGACTTCACAACCCCTTACACCCCTCAACTCAATGGGAAAGCAGAGAGGTTGAACAGAACTCTACTCAACAAAGTAAGAGCTCTGCTATTCGACTCAGGACTAGACAAGGAAATGTGGGGCGAAGCTCTTTATGTCGCCACATACTTAACAAACAGAAGTCCAACAACAGATTCAAGTGTCACGCCAGCTGAAATGTGGTTCCAGAGGAAACCAGATCTTTCTGGAATTCAGATGTTCGGAGGAAAAGCCTACGCAAAATGTTTAACGTATACGAGAAAACTCGACGACAGAACAAACGATTATGTCTTTATCGGATACGGTTTGAACTGCTATCGTTTGTGGGACGCCAATAGAAGAAAAATAGTTCTGTCAAAGGATGTCAGAGTCGAGAACAAAAAATCTGTAGTTGAACGAAAACAAACTGAAATAAAACTGGACTTTCCGGAAGACAGTGAAACAGACGTAGAATCGAACCAAACTGAAAATGAAGAGGACGAACTACAACTAGAAACGGAGGCCACCGACACTGGACCAGAGGAAAATGAAGAACAACCAGTAAGTAGCACAGATACACCCCCTAAGGAGATGGACAAGCCCACAAGGCCTAAACGAAACGTAAAACGACCAGATCGGCTTGATGATTTTGTGTATCTAACGTATGAAGAAGCACTCACTGGTGAAGACAAATCCAAATGGGAAGAAGCCATACGCGAAGAAAAGGACTCACTTACTAGGAATAACACTTGGACAGTAGTAGAAACAAATAAAACCAATGGAGCTAAACTCTTGAATAACAAGTGGGTATTTAAAGTAAAAAACGATGGGACTTACAAGGCGAGACTCGTTGTGTGCGGATGCGAACAGGAATATGGAATAGACTACACGGAGACGTATAGCCCAGTGGTGAACATAAATTCCTTACGCGTGCTGTTCGCTCTAGCAGCTTCAAGAAATTCTAACATCATAGGTTTTGACGTGAAAACGGCCTTCCTGTATGGAGAATTGAGCGAAGACATATATATGAAAATGCCAAAAGGGTATGTACAGAAGAATCAAGTGTGCAAACTAAACAAGAGTTTGTATGGGCTAAAACAGGCACCAATGAAATGGAACATGAAATTCACGAAGTTCCTGAAAGACAACGGTCTACGAGAAACACAATCGGAGAGATGCATGTTCAAAAATGCAAACGCATCAATTATTCTTGCACTATACGTGGATGATGGAATAATAATTGGCTCAGAGGAAACAGAAATGAAGAAATTACTGAACTCGCTCTCAAGAGAGTTTGAAATTAAAATTAACAAAAATCTAAGAATGTTCATTGGAATAGAAGTGAACAAAACGAAAGAACAAGTCGAACTGACGCAAAGAAAGTACATTGAAGAAGTATTAATAAAATTTGGGATGAGCGATTCCAAACCGTTTAGAACCCCAATCGAAAAACCTCGAAGAGAAGAAAAAAAGGCGGATCTGGAAATCAAATTTCCTTATAGAGAAGCAGTTGGACACATGCTATACGCTGCTAACAGAACGAGACCAGACATATCTTTTGCGATTGGCTTTGAAAGTCGATTCGTGGAGAAGCCTAAGTCGACAGACATCGCGAACGTGAAACGAACGCTGAGGTACCTAAATGGAACGAGAGATCGAGGGATTATCTATAAGCAAGGGCAGGACGAACAGCTGCTACAAGCATACTGCGACTCGGACTATGCCGGAGACGAGGAAACAAGACGAAGTACAACGGGCTACCTGATTCTGTACTGTGGGGGCCCCATATCGTGGTGCTCACGAAGACAACCAATTGTCGCCCTCTCGAGTACTGAGGCAGAATTCATTGCCGCTGCCGAATGCTGCAAGGAATTATTGTACTTACAAGGACTAATAACTGAACTGACTGGTAATAGGGTAAAAACAGAGCTTAACATCGACAATCAAAGTACAATTAAGGGGTTACGCCACCCTGAGATTTAAAAAAAATCGATTTTTTTTTTTTGTTATTTTCCTTTAATTTGGAGTTCAGGGAATAATTTAAGCCATGGTGGATGCAACAGCTCCCAAAAATAGCCAAGTTACAGTGCTTGGAAGGTCGTGCGGCAGTTGCCGTTTCGGAATAGGTAGCGACCATCCGCTTCGCGGGAGGATTACCTAGGCCTTTTTTTATTGTTTTATTTCCAGGCTACGGCAGGGTGCCTTTGGACATAGTAAGGTCATTTTAAAGCTTTAGGGGGTTAATTGCATTGGTGTAAGGCAAATGTTCGGAAAGATTGACTCAGTCTTTCGATCGCATCGTCAGAGTAAACGTCGTGCTTAGAAGTTTCGAAAAAGTCTTAGTTTTATTTTCATAATGTCAAAACGTGTATATCTTGATCAGAAGGGTTCGAGAAAACATTCTGGACGTGCTTCTACGAGCCATAAAAGGAAACATCATCCTGCAAATCGCTATTTGATGGAAAGTGAGGAAGCTAGCACGAGTACGTCAGCGAAAAAATTAAAAGCGACTGAAGATGTCGATATAGTAGTTGACGCAACGTTTGGCTACCGCATAATAAATTTTGTAGCAGTTTTCTCGGCTATTAGTGAGGCAGTGAAATGTAACGTGTGTAATGGCAAAGTGAAATTCACAGAATCTGCTATTCGTGGACTTGGTTTTAAAATCAATATGACTTGTAAATCGTGCCAACCTGTGTGTGTAAACTCAAGTCCTCTCATCGATGCGAAAGCATACGATGTGAACAGAAGAATTGTCTTTGCTTTTCGATTACTTGGACTTGGTTTGGCGGGAATAGATAAATTCTGTGGAGTAATGGACATGCCGAAACCTGTGTTTCATTCATTTTACGACAAAATAGTTCAAAATATTCATACCGCCGCAAAAAGTGCGTGTGAACTATCAATGAAAAATGCTGTGAATGCAGAAAAAGAAATGAATTTACAAAAGGGAAACCCGGAAGGACTAACTGTTTCAGGAGACGGAACTTGGAGAAAACGGGGATTTTCTTCTCTTGTCGGAGTAGCAACTATTATTGCACATTATACCGGCAAAGTAATAAATGCGGTAATAAAATCACGCTATTGCAAAGTATGCGAATTTTGGAAAAAGTATGACGATACTGAGGAGTACCAAGAATGGAAAGAAAAACACAGCGAACAATGTTCAGCCAATCATACAGGATCTGCAGGAAAGATGGAAGTTGATGCGGTAACAGAAATGTTTGCAGCATCGGAGGAAAAGTATGATATAAGATACACAAATTACATCGGCGACGGAGATAGCAAAACATACAAAGGGATTCTAGACTCAAAACCTTATGGTGACGTTATTGTGAAAAAAAAAAGAATGTATTGGCCACGTCCAAAAACGAATGGGTGCGCAACTCCGTAAAGTAAAGAAGGAAAATAAAGGCCTTGGTGGTAGAGGTAAACTAACTGCCAAACTTATTGACGAATTAACCGTTTATTATGGCCTAGCCATCAGAAGGAATTCAAATTCAATAGAAGAAATGAAGAATGCAATTTGGGCCACCTTCTATCATAAAATTTCCACTGATAAGAATCCCCAACATGAGAAGTGCCCTACTGGGAAAGATTCCTGGTGCTCATGGCAGAAAGCGCAGGCTCACGAATCTCTGGACAATTACAAACACTTGGACCCAATTTCAAAAGATGTTCAAGAAGCTATTCGACCAGTGTACGAAAGATTGAGTAACAATGAATTATTAGAACGTTGTTTGGGAGGTTTCACGCAAAATAACAATGAAAGCGTGAACGCTCTCATTTGGTCTATGGCACCGAAAGTCACTTCCAGCGGTGCGAAAATTGTCGAAATCGCAACAAACATTGCAATAAATATATTCAACGATGGATATAACAATATATTACTTATCATGCAAATTATGAATTTAACAATTGGACCGAGCGCGCAACAAGCCTGTCAAAAGTGGGATACGGATCGCATCACAATTGCGAATCTAAGAGCGCAGCAAGCAACAAAAGAGGCTAGGAAACTAAAACGAGCAGCTCAAAAAGAATCTGAAGACATTACTTTTGCTGCCGAAGAGACACTGTATGGCCCAGGCATTGCCGATTGAAGGTAACACTAAAATCTTTTTCTCTAACATCTGTTAAAGTCGCACTTTTCCTTCTTTTCCGTTTTTCTCAAAACTACATTTTTACAACTGGTGTATCAAAAATCTCCGAAACTGTACGTCCGATTTACTTCAAATTTGATACACATAATTCTAACAACATTATCTATCATGTAGCATAGGATTTTTTTGATACCATATCCCAATTGTTTATAGTAATTGTTTGAATTTTGCCTTTTTGGTAAAAATTTAATGTTCATTTTCACTTTGCTCGCATTTGTACAAAAATGCTTTTTTCTCTCAATCCCTATGCTACACGATAGATATTTTATCAATGAACAATAAAACTATGGGTTTTTTAGTTTCAGATAATCCTGGGCATCACAATCCGTTACACCGTCTGCGCGCGTCCTGACGGAGGAGTTTTGCCGGATAACGGATAGCTCGGCCATTTTTTAATATTTTTTTGTCAAATTTACACAATATGTCCTTTAATGTATGCCCTAACCATAAATAATAATGAAGTAATTGTCACATTCATAGTTTCGTAGAAAAAAATTCGTAAACTTTGATGTTATTTCGGCCGCCTCAGGGTGGCGTAACCCCTTAAGCTCATACAAAATGGGGTAATAAACAAACGAAGCAAACATATCGATGTTAGGTATAAGTTTATTACTGAAAGAATAAAGTCAGAAAAACTAGAAATCAAATACTGTCCTACTGAAAAACAATTGGCGGACGTATTCACCAAGGCCCTGAATAAGGTTAAATTTAAGCAACTGGTAGACAGTATTATGTTTTAGTATTATGTTTCAGCAAGCAGAGAGAAGTAAAGACTAATAAGGAACCACGAATCAAAGGAAAGTGTTGGAAACGAGATCTTATAAAACTATCTGATTCGTTGTTTCCCCAATGAGTTGTGAGCCGGAGGACCGGATTGGCTAAGCGCCAACGGCGGAATGAGTGGGCTCGTTCCGCACTTCCTGTCTGTCGGCCTTTCGCTGTTTAGAAGGTTCTGGAAGGTCTAAGACGTCGGACACGCTAAAGGCGGCCACACACGGTCCGGCCGAACTGACGGTTTGGCCTGTGCAGGCCAAACTGTGCAGGCCGGCCGGACCGTGTGGATGCAATCGGCGTCCGGCCGGCCTGCACAGTCGGGCCTGCGCAGGCCGGCCGGACGTCGCACAGTGGTCGGGATAGGGATAGTTAGTAACATTCGTATTGTGTAACTTTTAAACTATAAAAGAAATCGGAATGGCGCCAAAGAACATTAAATGAAAAAATTATTCCTTTCTAATGATTTATAATTGAATATGTTGTACGTTCATTTAATGTTTTGTTTTCAATTTTTTCAACTTAATTGTTATAAAAAATGTGAAAACTGTTTATTTAGTAGGTTATTTAATGCTCTTTAAGCGTTTAAATAGCTTGTTGGGGAAAGTTTTAGTTTCCGATTATTTATTTATTTATTTATTTATTTATTTATTTATTTATTTATTTATTAAACGGGTGGACACCCTTTGGTTACATAACGCAAGTAAGAATACAAGACGGATAAACGAGGTTATCAGCAAAAGAGGAAAAAGAAAAGAAAAATCGTTAGACTAGAGTCATGTGGTACGGACCGAAGCACGCAACGCGTCTAACAATAAAGGTGAAATCAGACGGCGCGTGAATCGGCGAGCTTGCTCGGCTCGTCTAGCTCGGCAAGTCAGCTTGGCGAGCCCGATTCGGCGATCTATGACCGATCAGACGGCGCGTGGCTTGGCGAGTTGGCTCGGCTCGTCTAGCTCGGCAAGTCAGCTTGGCGAGCCCGATTCGGCGATCCATGACCGATCAGACGGCGCGTGAATCGGCGAGCCATAATCGATCAGACGGCGCGTGGATCGGCAATTCACGCGCAAAGATCGCCGATTCACGCGCCGTCTGATTTCACCTTAAGGCCTGTCTTCTGAAGGAGGTGACAGAGTTGTGTAAAAAAAAGCCAATCTTGTGGCTGACACTGTTGGCCAATCCACAAAGACGATCAATGGTTTCGTGCTTACCGTAACTCGTGACGTGCATTTCTAAAGCGAAAAGTGGGAGTAATAAGGAAAAACTAATTATATTATAAGGAAAAACTAAATAGTACTATTAGAAATTTGGACGAAATCTACAGTTTATTTAAACATTACTATTCATTTATTATTAATTTATTCAACGGATTTATTCATTTAAGAAATTCGATTTTTCATGAAATTTCCTTCATTATGGTCCGAATTAGTGTCGTTCTTGGTATTAGTTTCATCAGCGAAACATAAGGAATCGATAGGCGTCGTTTTCGCAAAAATCTGATGAGAAATGCGGAAATCCTGGACATTTCTGACTTTTTAATGGTATTCCAACCCTTTCGAAGATCGAGAGCCATCAAATTCGGTGAGGCAATGGAGGATCCTGTCCTCGCCATGGGGTACAAGGCAGCATCTCTTTGACAGGCGTCGCTGGAGAATATACATTCTCCTGGAGAGTATAGATTCAGTAGATTTCGGTAGCAGAAAGTTTATTTTTCCTGCGCAATCCGGACTATGCAGGCCTACCGGAGCAAAATCGAAAAACGATTCGGTCGGCCTCAGGCCGCGGCCAGATCCGTACCGAACGCCACTTGAGACTCCCTATTCTCCATTTCAGCGTAGTAAAAAATTCATCATTTTTTATCGTATCGATATGAAAGTGGCACCAATGGATTCCTGGCGTAATCCCGATTAAAATCATAACAAATTTCATGCAAATCGGACTACTTTTACACAATAAATTTATATTCCTTATGTAAAAGTAGTCCGATTTTCAAGAAATTTGGTGTGATTTGCATCAGAAAAACATAAGGAATCCATTGGTGCCACTTTAATATCCATACGATAAAGAATGAAGAATTGTTTACTACGCTGAAATGAATATTTCACATTTTCATCCTTAACTGCAGGAGTCGACCTCAATTCGCTACGTTCACCCGAGGATTCATACCTGTTTCAGAAAAAAATAATTATTTATTCCTTATGTTATCGATATGGAAGTGATGCCGATAGATTCCTTATGTTTTTTCGATGAAAATCATACAAAATTTCATATAAGTCGGACTATTATTAACGAAATTAGTTTGAGGTTATAGGAATTAATTTTTCATACAATTTCCTTCATTATTTCCCAATTCGCGAGCCTGGGCGAGTGGTCACGGCTCGCCGATCCACGCTTAGATCATATAAACATGGAGGAAGCATGCAATAGGCAAAAATGTAGACAGCGATAGACAGAGAAAGATATACACGAGGGACACACCCTCTCTTTCTAGCGCTGGCGTTTCTTTTTATGTTAGAAAGAGAGAGTGTGTCCCTCCTGTATATCTTTCTCTTTCTATCGCCGTCTACATTTTTGCCTATTGCATGCTTCCTCCATGTTTATATGCTCTAAGGATCCACGTGCCGTCTGATTTAACATTAAGACCCAATTAATGGGATGGTACGCGTGTTGCTCGATGCTTTATCATCCGCCATAATTAATATTAAGGAAGAGAGTGATCGCTAGCCACAAGCTAGTCTAGAAGGTAAACTCGGAATAGGCGGGATCTCCATAATTTTGGGAGCTGACAATTCTAATTGCATGCACTTTTGAGGAAGAGGAGGGTCTCCCCTCTGTGAATTCGTCGATGGAACAGGTACCCTCACCGTCCTGACGAGGTGGAGGAATAGCCCAGCCAGCTAGTCCCCAAAAATGGCCGCGATGATCGGACAGAGCGTCGCAATTTATGATGGTATTGTCTGAGTCAGTGGTGGACAACGGTACACGCGGGTACGGATGGTTTTTAACAGCAATATACTGGAAACGAGGAAATTCGAAATCCCCCCCATAAACGGCACTTTGTCGATTACCTCCTATTTCGACGTCAGGTAGGCAAATGGTTCCCGAAGAATGATTCGGAAAGAAGTATACTTTCGGGTTTTTCTCCGAGGTCCTTTGTGAATTGGGACACCGCCGAGCTACGTACCTGGTAGTCAAACTCGCTAAGGTCTGGTTTTTCCGCGCGTGGAAGTTACCATTTTTACATAAGTATAGGTAGGTACGCTATCTTTTCGCGTCTACTATTTCCGCACGTTTTCGACGGTGCTTCAGGGACTCGATCCTTTTCAAAGGTTGTAGGTATCGCATAACTATGTTAACCGACGCGGGCAGCCACTTTTTGACTAACAAAATAAGTTTACTAATTACCTTTAATTGTTGTATTATGGAGTAAATTCTGCTACGATTCGTAATATTGAAGCATATGAATGACCAGCTTGCCATATAATATGTCGCCATGACACAAACTTGCGTGATCTTTAGTGACAATTAAAAATCTAAAAAAACCGGCGGGAACTGAATACTTTTGTTTCGACTATTCATGATTTTTTGTCTATTAAGTACTGTTTGATTTTTTTTTCATGAATATTCTGTGCAAACGTGATATATTGATTATAATTTGTGTAGCGACCGACACACACGCGAAAGATGTTCTTCCTCTTGGGGTTGTAAGGCCCAAGAGACTCCGTGGTACGCGGTGCAGGTAGCTTATCACTCGCTAAATTAATTTTCAGTGATTAATTTGTTTTATGCAATAAAGAATACTTGTTGGTCCGTACGATGACCAAACGAGAACGCGAATGTTTTGACGTATGATCTTGGTCACGAATGATTGACCGACTCCTTGCTGATCCGTATGATGACCAAACAAGAACGCGAATGTTTTGACGTATATTAACATTTAGTTGGGGTTCAAGATTTATGGCTATATTGCTCATGAGTCAGCGGTGGACGACAGTAACCGTGTACCGGTCCGAGGTAACCGTGTACCCTCGCTGTGGTCCAAGGTAACCGTGTACCCTTGCGGACAGAGCAATTTAACGGATTATCTCAGGACAAAGCAGTAGAAAATATCAGAAAAAAGACGGCACGATGTCGATTGCCTCTTAGTCATCTGGCAGGCAAATGGTTCCCAACGAACGCTTCGAGAACTAGCAATTGCCCACCGTAAAGACGTTGAATTTTTGCTCCCCCCTGAGCCCGCTTTTGTCTCGTAGGACGGAACAATTTGCGGTATTTTATTTTATCCGGGCGGTTTGGAAAGAAGCGAGCGGGCTGAATGAACTTCGAGGAGATCGAAAACTATTTGTCCGATGTATTTGAAACATGGTACACATATTCTTAACGGTATTATCTAAAATGTAGCATATTATTTTATTTTATTCGATAACCCATTCGTATATAATAAATCGTTTAAGTTTGCCTTGTTCGGTAAAAAAATTATTAGTGGTATTCATCTTGCTCTCATTTTTACAATACATATTTTTCTTCTTAAATCCGTATGCTAATTGTCTTATTCCTTTCCGCGTCACCTTACCGTGCGGATTTAGCTGCAGGTAGGTACAGGTAAAACGACCTTTCGCCACTACGGTTTAGGATCTATGCGGATATATGCTACTACCAATAAAATAATAAAACTTTTCGTACCGACCGTAGCAAAGTAACGACTTGCCACGTTTATTTCTTAAGGGGGGAGGCCTACCTAGAGCGGGCGAAACAATGCGCTTCTTTGGGATTTTTTTTCTAGAAAAACCGTCTTTTATTAATAACTATTAGTCTATTGTTAAGAGTACATCTAAAGGGCAGTTCAGTATTTTTTGTGTTAAAGAATATTAAAAGATTTGAGAGTTATAGGCGATGATCGGGATGTCCTTTTTTTTCGGTGACCATCGTAGCTCGTAGCAGAATCAACTGAAATGAAAAATTCAAATAGTTTTAGATAGAGCATGAAATTATCTAGGCGCTATCGGGCCCGATTTTGGAAAAATTATTTTAAGACAAAATGACGGCGGTGCAAAGGTGAACCATCGATTTTCAACAAAAAAGTTGTTCATTTCTTGGCGTGTAAAAAAGAAACTAAGAAGAACAAAAAGAAATTCCTCTGATAGCGCCTAGATAATTTCATACTCTATCTAAAACTATCCGAATTTTTAATTTGAGATGATTCTTCTACGAGCTACGATGATCACCGCAAAAAAAAGGGACATCACGATCATCGCTTATAACTCTCAAATCTTTTAATATTCTTTAACGCAAAAAATACTGAACTGTCCTTTAGATGTACTCTTAATAATAGACGAATAGTTATTAATAAAAGTGTAACCGTTTTTCTAGAAAAAAAATCCCAAAGAAGCGCAATGTTTCGATCGCTCCAGGTAGGCCTCCCCCTTAAGGACCTCCGCTGAATCGTACGTATATTGTATTTTTTTCACCCAAGTTATTCACCTTCCGTTGGATAATGAATGTCAAACAACAAGACGTGTATTTTCGTCGTAATTGCCACCACATGAAATGAGATAAATTCAATGAAATAAATTTTCTCGTACTTGTCTCGTAATATTTCTGCCACTTCCTTTCTCCCAATACTCGAAACTCGTATCTTTTAACGGGCACATAATTGTACGATCCCAGGTTTATCTAACATGAGAAAGACCATGATTCTAGTGTTCATTAATAAAATATCTACTATGTAGCATACTTATTTCCTACATTAGTATACATCTAGTATATATATATATGTACGCCAGTCGTATGCTTTATTCATGGGATTGGCAGCGTATATAATATATATATATATACGTCGCTCGTATATATTGATGGAACTGTGACAGCGTATATATACGCCTTTCGCAGGCAATGGGTTAAAACTGTAAAGCAAATGTTAAGTCAACAAATCTGATCATATTTTTCAATTAACCCCACAGCCGGGGTTTGTCTCACTGCTCTAAATATATATATAACAAGCACTACAATCTAAACTCAATTAAAACGATTTCCAAAATTAAGCCTATACCTATACCTAATGAAATTTGTAAACTTTTGGTGTGCAAGAACTCAACAAAATACCAATGGCCCATTTATAAAAATTAGACATGTTAAAAATTAGTCGACTAACCCCGGTCTCCCCGACTCCCCGTCGTGTTGATGTTTCAAGTATTTATACATAGGAAACGTTTGGAATACAGATGTTTGGTTTGGTTATGACGCGCGCGCCAGCGATAATATTTTTTAGAAAGCCGCTTTCTGTTCGCTTCCTAATTAAATTTTGAACAAAGCATGTTTTCCTTTCGAGTCTTTCGTTTATAGCCTGAATAGCTATTGCGATTGTCATAAAAGTGGAGTTTGTGATGGGCCCACGACGATGCAGTCCTAGCGGCCTGCAACCGCCCACGTCACGCGCTTGGGACCGGAGCTCCCGCTAAAATCGCAACCCCCCCCCCCCCCTTCCGGAAACCACGCCAAGGGGTGCAAGAAATAGAGGGCGCGATTGGTGTTCGGTAAAGCACATAATTGGTCAGCATTCCTTCGCTAAGTTAACCAATCAGCGCAAATTTTCAACCGCGGCGGTCTTCCCGGAAGATCGGAAGACTGTCGAGCGTCACTTCTCTATGAACTACCAGTCGTGACTGTACCAAGTGCTTCGTGAAATTCAAAGAGTGTCGTGACCAGTTATTATTATTAGCAAAATAAAATGGCATCGTCACTTTCTGCTAGACAGAAAAAATGCATAGAGGAGTTTTTAATAATTTATAGAAGTGAACCATGCCTATGGCAAGCGAATACTGAAGATTACCGTAATCGTGACCTCAAAACTAGTGCGTATTTAAAATTAGTGAATAAGTTAAAAGAAATCGAGCCATCCAGCACCAGAAAAAGTGTGATCAAAAGAATTAATAACATGCGCAGCACCTATCGGAAGGAGTTAAAAAAAGTGAGAGCCTCTACAAGGTCAGGAGCGGGTGCAGACGATGTATATGTACCTACGTTATGGTACTTCGCAGACCTAGATTTCTTAAATGATCATGAGACCCCAAGAACCTCTCGGTCCAATATTGAAAGCGACGACGACGACGAAGAAACTGCGATCGAGGTAAGTTAAATAAAAGAATTTTTTTTATGTATATTATATTTGAAGAATTTTTTCTACACAAAGTAAACAAGTGTAAATTTTAGATACAGTTGTGTAGAGCCATTCCACGTGAAATCGAACAGTTTTCGGAGTAACATTTCGGATGTTGGTGAAACTTGGATATGTTGTAGTCTTTAGTGACATATAACCGTATCTGGAAGGATTTTCCAAAATTTTAAAAATTTTTGATCTTACAGCTTTTTTAAATATAGACCTGACCTTTTTTATTCAACTATCTATACATAATACATATATCTAATATTTTGAATCTGTTTTGTTCGTTCCACATCTAGTGCGGCCTTGAAGGCCATGTATGCTACATGTGTGAAAAAATATATAGCATTTTATTTACAAAAACTGGAGCTCACCATCACTTTGCGCAAAATAATCCGAACACAAAAAATTGAGATTACGTATAAAGGTCGGTTTATACAGCGACCGAGCCGAGCCTTCCGAGCCTTCCGAGCCATCCGAGCCTCTATAGTATGCTTATGGACGGCGCCGGCAAGTTTCCGCCGAGCTCGGTGGAAGCTCGGAGGCTCCCCGCTGGGCCCGGGCTCGGAGGCCACTCGTTGAGACGACTAGACGGACGGACCGAGTCCGTGCCCTGTTGAAGTGCAACGCTGCTGGATTTTATGCTCCCAACACGTAGGATAAATGCTAGAGACGCGGTCGACCTAATATAAAATGGCTATTAAAACTAATAAAGTAAAATTATTTATGAATGATTACAACCCTGGATGTCTCGGATTTTGTTGAAACTTGAATATGTTGTAGTCCTCGTGGAATTAGGGATGGTATAAGTCATCATATTGTCGATTTCAAATCTGTTTAAAAAATACAGGGCCTTGAATTTTACGATTTTTACCTATTTTCGGGAAAATGGGTTGTACTGATGAATTTTTAATTCTTACGGCATTTTAATGTGGAAGGATTGGCCTTTCTGAATATTTTTGTTCCCGGTTAAAAAATCATTTTTACAATAATGAAAATTATAATTAAAGTTTTATTTTGCAAATTGAGGCTCAACATCACGATTTTAAAAATCCGAAAAAATGCCATCATATTCACTGCAGAATTTTCTATAAAATCAGCCAATGTTTTGTTGGTAATTTGCATATTCAACGTCGCAGGAAGCTGTTAAAGACAGCGGCCCGCGCCGTTTCAGGTAAGCGAGCCGCGCGCTCCGCTATTACGGTCACCTGACCGTACCCCCCGCACCCTCTATTACTTCAATCAGGTCTAACAACGGTAGAAACAATAACGACAGCTCACGTATCCATCACAAGGGTGTCATTTATACCTGCAGAAGAATTTTACTTTCAAGCAAAATTCAAGGCCTTGTATTTTTTAAACAGATTTGAAATCGACAAAATGATGACTTAGACCATCCCTAATTCCACGAGGACTACAACATATCAAGTTTGAACAAAATCCGAGACATCGAGGGAAAAAAGTGATCGAGTTGGCGTGGTATGACCCTGTATCTTCGTGAAAAATGTTCGCAAAAAATATTTTAAAAAAAGCATTTTAACGCTTGATGTTTTTGATTTTTTCATCAACGACTCAATTTTTTTTTATCCATTATGAGACTGTTTTATCAAGATGAAGCGTGGGAAACGAAATTTCAAAACTTTGTATTTAGCTGCAACGTATGCATCGACATTGTTATCCAATCCCTTCGCAATCTCTCGGACGCCGCGCCGTGACACTCCGTCCTTTGCGTGCGCGACACGCAAAGCGTTCCATCTCGCTCCCCCCTTCGGCCAGAAAGAAGCGAGAAACGAACACTCGGAATTAGGAATCTGATGGTATGTTTAATTTTTTCCCTACTTCTTGGGATTGAGACCCACTGGGCTCGGGACAATAGTGGACTCAGAGTAGGTACTATCTATGATGCACTTTATGATAGACCCTCGCGGTCCGTTAAGATTTCGCGCCGTGCTGCGAGTGTCGAGCCTAAATTACTTTACGATCTCTTCCAAAGGTGGCAGTAGGTCACCAACTTTATAACTCACCTTCTTTTGTTTATTTTTTAAGTCGAACGACCGGAATTCCCCATCGTGAGTCACGCCAAGGGGATTCCGCAAAGGCGCCCCTACTTCAACATACAAATATGTACACCGCTTTTGCAAGTATATGTATAATAGTAGTAATTATACCTCTACAAAATAGTAAGCCATTTTGTTAATGTTAATGAGGCAACATTTTCACTCGAATTTAAAAGAAAACTATGTATTTGCACATACATGTTGTGTTTTTTTGATAACAAATATATATAACGTTATATCGGGGACCAATTCCGCCGGAATTTGGCCAAAAAGCTAAAAAGTGGGCAAGCCGCCGAAAAACTAAAGTCATATAAATATGGGAAATTATTAGAATTTCTATTGTCCCACCTGAGCGAGAAAATATAAAATATATGTGAGAAAAGCTGTTCCATCTTACAGGACGAAAGCGGGCTCAGAGTGAAGCGTAAATTCGTTGATCGTTTACTTACGACCGGTAATTACTTGTTTTTCGATGCGTTCGTCGTAAAATATATGCTTGCCAGATTTTCGAAAAGGCAACCAGAAATGTGCGGCCCTTAATGGTTTATACCTTCTTTGCCCTGAGTTAATCCGAATATTGCTCTGCCGCGGCATGCCGGTGGGTAGTACGTAGATACGATGACTTCGGACCTGCGCGGGACAATACGGTCATAAACTACGACCCTGGAGAGATCAACTAGGCTAGTTTTTTAGAACCAGATGTGCATTTTCCTGCCCTACTTCATCAAGGAGGAGAGGTTTCCTCCTCCACCGACGAATTCACAGAGAGGAGGCCACTTCTTTCCTTCAAAATTCATTTAACATTCAACATCTCATAAAATGTATGTGACGTCGGATCAGACTGCAAAAGTTCACTGATTCATAATGGATGAAAAAATTGAGTCCTTGATTCAAAAATCAGTAACTTTAAGCGTTAACATTTTTTTCTTAAAATATTTTTTGCGGAAATTTTTCGCGAAGATACAGTCATTTCAAAATGACCATTATTTTCGGGAAATTATTTACGTTAATGATGGCCGAATATTGCTGATATATTTTAAATGTGTATTTTGCGTGGAGTTTTGCCACATTTAATGTTTTTAGGAAAAAACATTAAGGAATTACTCAAAAAAAAATTTCTTTTAATGATGTTTCTGCAAGAGCGGGGCGAATTGTATAATTTCACCCCAAGTAGAAACAATCGATACCACTGAGAGAACGCTTGGTAATCTGTCAGGGGTACATAAATAAAAGTTTCTCAGGATAATGTTACATTTCCAAAAATTATTAAGCAATGATATTAATAAACGTATACTAACACATATAATACATATAAATGTACAAATTACGCTTACAGACAAAATGCAAACATTCAATAAATGCAAACATAAGACTATACCAGGCGTAATCAATATTTTGAGAAATATTCACAGGGTACGCAGAGAGGTTTAATAAATGATCCAAAATGTTGTATGGTCAAGTGTTCGATCTGACCCGTTTTGCAATAATAATGGCTTAAAGTTAATCGTGCGACTTCGGGACTATCCTATCTTCGTTTTTATGGCTATATCTCCCGAAGGTGCTCGTCGTCCCCCGCCCCGACTCGAAGAAGCGCGTCGAATGAGTAAAACAAGGGAGGTTTCAAAATCGGCAACCATGATTGGTTATTTCCATTCAGGTAAATGACCAATTAGAATTACCATAGGAAAATGGAAACTTACGAGGTAAAGTGACTTGGAGCACCAAGTCAGTCTACTTCCGAGTCTTGAAGTGTATGAACCAGTTGCATTTAACGGAAGTGTGAGCACAATGTTCGACGAAAAATTGATTGCGCTCGTGAGGCAGTACACAGTGTTGTATGACATGTCGGATCCACGCTATATTGATCACAAACATAAAATGAAAGTGTGGAAACTAATTGGGATAACCTTGGACATGCCAGGTATGTGTGAATTACTTACATATATACTTAATTAACTTAATATTAAATATATATACATATATATACAGTGGGCTTGTTTTAACTATAAACGCTGGATGTCTCGTACATCCCGTAGGACGTTAAAGGTATAGGATTTTGTATAGTGTAAGTAGTTTGTTTGTGCATGAAATTGTAGGGACGATTTGAAGGTCAAGTTTATTTGTTCAATGCAATATTATACATCTTTATTCATATGATGGTGTTTGTTAAGACGAGTGCAACGGTGTGCCACATAAAGTCATTACATGTAGTACAAGGTCATAGTACATATGTACAGTACATTGCACGGTCACGTAGGGTTTTACCTACGCGACGATCCACGATTTCCGTTGCCCTGTCTCCATAGGATGTCATTAATGTATAACCTTGTACTACACTGAATTACCTTATGCGACACAACGTTGCGCACGTTCTTAACAAACACCATCATATTATGAGTAAATATGTATGATATTTCATTTAAACAAATGAACTTGACCTTCAAACCTCCCCTACAATTTCATGCACAAAAAAGATATTTACACCACCCAATGCCACTCGCATAAATCACTTAGGATGTAGTTAAGTAACTTGCAAACGCATCTCTAATTTTAAAAGGTTGCAGATGCGCTGCATTTCCTTCTTCTAACGCGATCACTCTCGGGTGTACAGTGTTTGATGCTGGTGTTCGATTGGTAGCGGGTGCAACGCATACCTCTCTTTTCCGGATAAAATTGTGTAAGATACACGTCGCCATCACAATATAGTCGACGTGGTCGGGGGTAGATTGAATTCGTCTATTGAATATTCTAAATTTTTGAGACAAAATGCCAAATGCATTTTCAACATAACGCCTGGCTATAGTCAACCGATAGTTGAAGTTACTTCTTTCGTCTGTAGTTAATTGGGGTCCCGGAAATGGCCTCATGAGATATCTTTTTAGGGGAAATGCCTCATCCCCTACAATAACGTACGGTGCTGATACCGAAGTGCCCGGCAGAGGCTCATCGGGGGGTAAACGGAATGTGCCGTTTTCCAATGCCTCCCCTAAATTGGAGTGAGCTAGTATGCCACCGTCGCTATTTTTCCCGTAACTTCCCACATCCACCGCGATAAAATTATACTGGGCGTCCACCAGTGCCAGCAGCACTGTGGAAAATGTTTTTTTGTAATTGAAATACAAACTTCCACTATTTGCTGGAGCTTGTATTTGGATATGTTTCCCATCTATTGCTCCTATACAATTTGGGAACCCTGTACGTTGGAAAAACTCTGCACTGATTGCTTTCCATTGTTCTTCGATTGGAAGAGGCATTGCTTCTTGCATTAGTGTTTGAACTATCGCCTTGCACGTTTCATGTGTAATCACCGATGCGGTGGTGTGCCCAATTCGATAATTATAAGAAATTGATTTAAACGAATCTCCTGTAGTAAGATACCTGAATCAGAAATTAAAAACCATATTTAATTTAAAAGTAAAAAAAAGTCGGAAAACATTCATACACAACGTAATATTAGTTTTTAACATAATATAGCAATATATGTACAGGATGTTTTATAACAAATGATACAATTGAAATTGTGCTGTTTTCCAGTGAAAAATAAGTCCAAAATATACTAATACTTGAGGAAAGTGACATTTAAGGGGAGGTTCCGGTCTAGAGCCCCAAAAAATAGGTGATATTTAGGAATTAATTAAAGGAAAACTACTATATATAATTTAATGGGACTTTTTGCATGGTATTAAGGATGTCTTAAATTATAGAAATATATTTTTTGTCCAACAGTTAATATCCGATTCGCCTGAAACCTTTATTATTTTGAAGATTATTCTTCTGGCTAGGGGAAACTAGAAAAAATTACAAAAATCACATTTTTTTAGAAAATAACGACACTTCAAGTTTGAAATAACTTTTCCCTGTATTTTTCGTCCTTTCATCGACTTTGAAAATTATAAATTTTCAACTTTTTGTCATTTTTGTTCGTTCCCCCCTAGCCAGAAGTATATTCTTCAAAATAAAAAAAGGTTCAATCGAATCGGATAATAACTATTGGAGACAGAGGTCCCACCGTTTTAAGAACACTGTTCCGAGAAAAATGAGTTTAAAGTTTTAGTGCCGAGTGGCCGGGTGTTACCCATGCATTTGCCGCTACTCAAATGCCTGGGACTTCGGGAATTTTACGAATTTCAACAAATCCCTTTAATTCAATTGTATCGAAAGAAATTGTTCCTTAATTGTTTAACAATTCACATACAATCACCATCCTTTGGCTTGTACTATTTCTTATAAGACACTCTGTACAGTATTATACTTCCTACTTCCTATTCTGTAATTACTGTATAATTGAAATTATTATTACTGTTTTTTTAGCATTGGAATGCAAGAATAGATGGACCAATATTAGGGACCAATTCCGCCGGAATTTGGGAAAAAAGCCAAAAAGTGGGCAAGCCGCGGAAAAGGTGAAGCCATATAAATATGCTAAGATTTTAGAATTTCTATTGCCCCACCTGAGCGAGAGGGACACCATCTCAAACATACCAACACGGCAGGTTCCACGTATCATAAGATCCGTGATAGTGGACCCAAAAATTACACCCGTCGTCCGCGTGGAATCGGAAACTGCGGATAACCGACAAAGTATGGAGCCTGTGACCGAGCCACATCCAAAAATTACACCCGTCGTCCCCGTGGGATCAGAAGCAGCGGGTAACGGACAAAGTCAGGAGCCTGTGGCCGGGCCACAATCAAAAATTACACCCGCCGTCCCCGTGGGATTAGAAACAGCGGGTAACGGACAAAGTCAGGAGCCTGTGGCCGGGCCACAATCAAAAATTACACCCGCCGTCCCCGTGGGATTAGAAACAGCGGGTAACGGACAAAGGCAGGAGCCTGTGGCCGAGCCACAAGAACCCATACGTTTAGCCACAAGAAAACGAAATAGATCCGTTTGCGACAATGAACCAACACCGGCAACAGTACTGATGGAATACATTTTACGCAATAACGATGAACGCAATATGCCCGAGCATCCGATGATGTCTTTTTTAAAAAGTATGGGACACATTTTAGTAACGTTGTCGCCACGTGCCCAACATGCAGCCAGGGGGCGCATTTTTAGCATCGTCCAGGAACTGGAATACGACAGTTTAAATGTATCAGCCAGGGAGCAACAGCCATTATCAAGTTGGGTGCCACCTCATACGCACGTTTATGATGGTCCCTCCACGTCCCAGGGATTCTCATCAGCTCCCATACACTCCGAAGAAGAAGAAGAACATGAAAATCAGGACGACGAGGCAGACAATCCCCAATAGTTGTCAATAAGGTTAGGTTTTTTTGTAAGACGATTAATTTTTATTAGGACGAAATGTTACTCCGAAAAGTGTATCTATTTTGTAAATATTTCACCGTGTACTTGTTGTATTTTTATGTTTATGTTTATATGTATTATATGTTTGCATTTTGGGTATTCAGTCGGAATCAGGAATCTCCTCACCTTGGACCCCTGGGTGAAGCACACTGCATACGAGGAGGATTCCTCCAGAGGGGGTTTTTAGTGGGTATACCAAATTGGGAGTCCCACATAACCCTTGGCCTAATGTCACGCGTATGCGTAAAGCATTTTCCCCCTCTATATAAAAAAAAAAAAAAAAAAAAAAAAAAAAAAAAAAAAAAAAAAAAAAAAAAATGGAAAGGTACACCTCACCTGGATATTAGCACAAATTTATTAGACCAGATAAATTTTTTCTTACATTATTATTTAAACAGATACGATGGTAAAGTTTGATTTTTTTAAATGGAACTATATATTTTTTTACAAATCACTTGATAGTGCGTTTCAAGACAAATTCAATAACCTGTAATGTATACACATTATTTCAAATAGTTTTCGACATTGCGTTTGCAAATTTACTCTTTTTGACTGGAAGAGAACGCGCCCGAATAGGAAGCACCGAGGGTGGTCTTGTTTACGCCACGGGTGGCACGCGCTAGACATTGCCTCTTGAAACAGATACCCACCAATAGTCTATGCCAGAAGTGGCAGCCCCAAAGGCTAGACAATAAGAAAAACATATATAGTTCTATTTAAAAAAACCAAGCTTGACCATCGTATCTTTTAAAATAATAATGTAAGAAAAAATTTGTCGCGGCTAGTAAATTAGCTCCCGTCAACCATGCAATTGCATATAAACATTTCTTTCTATTCTGAATACGTTAGGAAATATCCAGCTGTTTACTGTTCCCGCGGACACCCTGCATATTTGTATTCTGCGGTTTGTGCACGTTTATTATTACTATTTTCTGTTATTTCCTGCAATGTAACTTTTGTACCTACCTCAGACAGATTGCTAAGCGTTCTCTCGGTGATATCGACCGCTTCCAGTTTGTATCGTTTCTGCTTATTAGTAGTTCGATTCTATCCAGTAGGGCATCAAACGTATTTCTGGACATCTTGAAGTAATTGTAAAATTTGTCCTCATGGTCGATTAGCGTATTGTAAATTTGAAATTCTCCTTGCTGGCTTCTATTTTTCCACAGAGGGTGGACACTCCACCTTCTCTGCCTTCTTCTGTTTTCAGGTTCTTCCAATAAAATTGCCATTATAGCTAAGTGCTCCATGGGAAATGAATAAGGCATTACGAATGACAGAACTCAAAGGTCTTCACTGGTCGAAGATTTGTTTAGAACTGATCAGTCACTCGCTTTCGACCAGCTAAAAAGGCGTAGGCAATAAAGTCATGAAGCTACACCTCGCGACCTTTGCTTGTCAGGTATGACTCCTCTATGGTAAATCCCGGAGACGCGGTCGTGCCGGAGAATTGGTCGACTCGCCATATTTCAGACTCTATGCGGAAAAACACGTTAAATTGCAGTTTTTGAATTACTTCTCCAGAACCCAAACAGTTGAATGAATAGCGTCATTTCGCTTCCTTCTGTGTTTTTTTTTATTTATAAGCTATAAAAGTTAAATTGAGGTTACATTTAACCTCTTTTCTCAACCAGTGGTGTACAGATTCGTATTTTAAAATATACGTCTAAGTTTATTTTCGTTTAATATTTGGGATAATAAGATAGTAGAGATATTGAGGGACAATGCAGTATTTGGCCATATTAACTCTTCCTCTAAAAGCTAACGAGAAGAGCATCTGTCGCTGCAGAAACGTGAGATGGTTGAGTTATGATTTTTTCTTTATTATTATTTTTTTTTATTTAGTTTATTTATTCACTTTTGTATTTATTTGCCTTACTAATCGCCAGCAGGTAGATCGACCGCGTCTCTAGCATTTATCCTACGTGTTGGGAGCATAAAATCCAGCAGCGTTGCACTTCAACAGGGCACGGACTCGGTCCGACCGTCTAGTCGTCTCAACGAGTGGCCTCCGAGCCCGGGCCCAGCGGGGAGCCTCCGAGCTTCCACCGAGCTCGGCGGAAACTTGCCGGCGCCGTCCATAAGCATACTATAGAGGCTCGGATGGCTCGGAAGGCTCGGAAGGCTCGGCTCGGTCGCTGTATAAACCGACCTTTATGTTGGGTATAAAAAAGTGTACAAGTTCTCTGTTTTCATTTTTTCTCCAAATACATAACATTTGCAAGAACATTGTATAAAATGGCAGGTATAACCGCCTGGCCACTGTTTGTACTGCACGGCTCAGCCCCATCCTATACCTAAAAAGCTTATTTCTATCAGTTTCTTAGTTCAAGAGTGATAATTTATTGGAAAAAGGTCACCTCTATATTTCAAACAGATGTAAGATCCACAATTTTTAAAATTTTGGAAAATCCTTCGAGATACGGTTATATATCACTAAAGACTACAACATATTCAAGTTTCACCAACATCCAAAATGTTATTTCGAAAACTGTCCGATTTCGCGTCGAATGAAACAGCAAATGTTTACAGTAAATGCGTTAAATTTAAGTAATGAAGTTATTTTGCCATGGAACTGCACCTTCATTTACAAAATAATTTATAAAGCCTTCTCTAACTCTTTTAGCATCATTAGCTACATTTCCCGGGTTTCTTTGATTTAAACTTTCCATATTCGAATTTGTTGTATGAAACCCCGGCACAATAGTCCCATATTCTGTATTCTCTCGATCGAAAGAATCTGGAGGCGTGTAAGAATTTGGCACCGATTTAATTAAAAAATTGTGTAATACACAACTTGCCATTACGACAGATTCAATATTTTTTAGTCCTATATTAATTTGAGTATGGAAAATTCTAAATCGCGATGCCATGATGCCAAACGCGTTTTCAACGATACGTCTCGCTCGCGATACGCGGTAATTATATATTTTTCTTTCTTGGGAAATTAGATCTGCCTGTCTAAATGGTTTAATCATGTCCGCTCTCAATGGAAAGGCATCATCAGCTACAAAAACGTAGGGCAAACTCCGAGAAGTGTTTCTGATACTTTCTTCAGTTGGGATCCTTAAGAGCTTGTTATGAAGTTTTTCAAAGAATTTTGTGTTTTGAAGGACACCTCCATCCGAAACTCTGCCGTTGGTACCAAAATCGCACATGAGAAATTGATATTGTGCATCCACTATTGCTAATAACACCATACTGTGTCGACCTTTGTAATTATAAAAATCCGTCCCGCTTCCATTTGGGGGAATAATTTCTATATGTTTCCCGTCAATCGCTCCAAGACAATGTGGAAAGTTCCACCTATCTTCAAAAACTTTCGCTACATTCTTCCATTCTTCTGTTGTTCGTGGAAACTGAAAACAAAAAATATTATTATTTCAGGAACACGCACTGGAAAATACAGGGCAAACAACATCTGCTGAAAACATTCCAGATGGTGGTACCGCGGATGTGAATGAATCAGGTGACATAGAAGGGGATGAACATTCGATAGATCCACCTCCAATCCCCTCTACATCGACAAGCCAAACTAACCGGCCAAGGCAATCAAGAAAGAGTGCACGAACCGAAGAAGCTGCGTTACAGCGTGATGTACTGCTATCTGTACAGCAGCATTTTAAACGTCCAGCAACGCAGGAGGATCGTTTTGACGTTTATGGGAAAAACGTTGGGATGAAGTTGCGGGACTTGCCCAACGAGCAGAGGCTGCTGGCCGAACGTATCATTAATGATACACTCTTTGTGGCCGAAATGGGGAAATTAGATATAGCGCACACATTAATTTCCGAACAGATACTCCATAGGAATATGCGTACTCCTACTCCTACTCCTACACCAATGCCTCACCACTCCTACTCCTACACCAATGCCTCACCTCAGCAACCGTCATATCACGCAACTTCTAGCCCAATTATTCCTCATCCCAGTCCAATGTATCATTACCCGTATCACGAACCACCTTCTCCTTATCATTTACCCACTCCCAGTGCAACAACACCTCACTTTCAAATTCTGGAAAACTCCCCACAAGCATATTCAGCTAATGAAAGTAATAATAATAATGTGACGTCCCACAAATTTTCGCTCGCAGATAAAATAACATTTCTTCATAAACCACTATACAACTCCACTTAAAACTCCTCAAACCTCAATTCTTACCCTTTCTCCATGACCTCGACCGCCTTGGCGATGTACCTTAGCGGTCCCCATCTCAAGACGGTCAATCAATGAATCTCCCTCACATATTCGCCCAACGCGGCACAAACTCTTCCCTCCTATCGAATCTAAACAAGTCCCTCGCCCCTTCTATCTCTTAAATCGAGACCACGTCTCAAGCCCACTAAATGACCAAAGAAGTCAAATTCATTATCACCCCTTTCCTATAAAAACACCCAAAACCCATTCGAGGAGTTGAGCATTACCAAATCACATGTATAAGAACCCCAGAAGGATAATCCCGAGGATTATCTGGCGTACGTGCCGAAAATACGAGTTTAAATATAGACCAACCTTTGGTCCTTACAACAACCCCGAAATGTTTCTGCGACGCATATGCGTGAATATGTCAAGGTGCGTACTGCGCACCCCCCTTCAAGCCGAAAAGATTGTAATTAGTATAAATACGAGGAACCGCGAGAGCTCGTCCTCGTTCTACGGAAATCTATCAACGTTCCTGTTCTACAGAAACATTCTAAAGTTTTATTTAACCTCAATATTATTCAAAGTATTCAATTACGAACATAAATTCAGTGTTCAACGGCAACTACCGTAAGAATTTATATTACCATTTAAAATATTGCATATCATCTCCATACATATTATTGTGTATTTCTATTCGTATTGCTTTCATATTATTTTGTATTTCTACGCGTATTGCGTTCACCTATTATTTTGTATTGCTATTCTAATTGCTTTCATATTATATTGTCTTGTTACGCTTGTTGCTTTATTATATTGTATTATTAACGCTCATCTCAATCATATTTCATGTTCTTATCAATGCTTATTGCTTATATCATTCTATCTTAACCATATACTGTATGTCACGCTCATAATCACGTTTTATATATATTGATAACCATTTATATAAATGTTCTGTGCCAATGATTAATGTCTAAACGCATAATATGTTCAACAAAGCACTTTCACAAACAGTGCACATATATTTTGCCTAAACTAATAAACCGTTTTGCTTAACTAACGTTTCGAGTCATTGTGTTAATCCTTCGGCTACGAAGATCCCGAAATCCAACCAGGCTGCCGGAACAGCTGATTACGGGCAACGACCGCGGAAAGCATTGCAGTGTTTACTAACTTACTTTCGTATAGGTTTCGTATAACCGTAAGAATAGCTGATTTTGCTGAATCATTACGAGTGTCTTTTACCTCGATGCAACAGTAAATCCAATTATCGTGCCAAACCACAACAAAAGCTCTAACGGGTGTCCCCGGATACCATTCGCCTTTAAACCTTCCCTGATCGATTAGTGTGCTGGATGTCAGATTCGCGCCTGATCTATCCTTTAGCTTTAGAGTGCAGGATGTAAGATTCGCGCCTGGCTTTCCTCAAAAACCCTCAGTGTGCTGGATTACAGATTCGCGCCTGATTCCTCTAAAAACCTCAGCGTGACGGATTTAATATTCGCGCCTGACTCCTCTAAAACACTCAGTGTGCTGGATCACAGATTCGCGCCTGACTCCTCAAAAACCCTCAGAGTGACGGATTTAATATCGCGCCTAAGTTCCCACAAAATCTCAGAGTGCTGGATTTTAGATTCGCGCCTGAGTCCATTCTACCCCACATGTCATTGTCCCCAAAAGACCTCACCCGGGACGTGACAATAATAATAATAATAATAATAATAATAATAATAATAATATTAATTATTAATTGCTAATTTTGTAATTATATGCATTTTTTTAAACACAATCCAGTGTGTCTTGTATAACATACGACATAACTGTGACCGAGACTGGTTCACATGTTATACATTACAAATATTTTTATTCTTTTTTAATCGATTTTATTCAACTTTGATCCTTTGTTTGATTATTTGTATTATGTATGTTTCTTTGTATGCCCTGTTGCACTGTAGCAGAGACATGCTCTGTCAAAGAAAGAGGCGATTCCGACTGGGACTACTAGTTTTAAGGGCATATAATTTCATGGGTTGAAGTGTATAAATGTATATAATATAAACTCTTTATCGTTCGTAATTTTTGTAAGTGCTGTTTTTGGGATAATTTAGTTTCTCATATATCAGCACGTAAAAGTGCTGAATTTTATATATTAAAAATAAGTTTTGAGGTTTTGACTACGATAATGAATATAGCTTTTCAACTGACATTTGTATTAAATTTGTAAAATTCAATAATTTCATTACTGTGGTTTTGGCCATAAAATCGCAAAATTTCCCCACTGTGCCACGGGGTAAACCTATTTTTGTCATGTAAATATCAGCGTCGTATGTATGTATTATAAATAAGAAAAAATAGAAATTACTGTCTTTTATCTTAGGTATGGTTTTTTCCAATGTTGCGTAACTTTTGTCATAAACGGCTTAGTGTGACATCTGTTTTTTTTCGCGGATTTAATGACAATTCAAAAATAGATTAATGTATGTTTCGTTATCGAATATAATAATTTGACGTTATATTTAAACACTGAATGAGAGTTGGATGTTTGGGGTCATGTGATCCCTGTGTAGTAGGGTAAAATTTAAGTTATTCTGGTCGCATATTTTGTGACTCAGTTCAATTTCTGTTTCTATTTTAATATATCAATGTTTTTTAATGTTCGTCTTATTCATTATATTCATTATCGGTAGATGCAAAATGATCCTAGGGGATATTTTCTCAAGGATCCCTCGTAGGGATCATTTTATACACATAGGTGTAGGTACAAAATGATACTTTGGTATGCCTTCACAAATATGCGAATAAAAAATGTAATTGATCAAGTAGCTAAATTTGATCTAAACCAATAATAAAGTAGATCAACTAACTTACAAACACTACTTTAAATTTATTTAAATAATATGCATTTGTATTTTTTCTATGAATTACGCTTTAAGGGGGTCGTTTTAGACACATTATCCCTACGGATAATTATTTACAAAAGAGCAGATGGAATATGTTGTCGAAGGCATGATTGGGAACAACTTTTTCCTATACAATATTTGCAAAGTAATATGATTGGTAGTTGCCTTGGATTAGATGGTTTGGCCAAGTTTTCGGATTTAAGATAAAGAAATGTGTAAATCTTAAGAAAAAAGTTGTTTAGAATCATGTCCTCCACAACATATTAACGTCATCGAAATTGAAAAGTAAAAGATGGTCATTTTCCTTACCTTCAAATAATCCTTATGTAGAACTTTATATATAGCATCGCATGTTTCAGGTATAATATAAGACAGAGCCTGAGGTGATATTATTGTGGTAAATTTAAGATCTTCGTAACTCCTTCCAGTTGCAAGAAATCTCAATGTAGCAGTTAATCGCTCGTGCGGTGAGATCGCGTCTCTCATAATTGTGTCTTTCTTTTTTATGAAGGGAGTGACTAAAGAAAGTAGCCTTAGATATGTCTCTTCATCCATTCTTAAATAATTGTGCCAATCTTTAGGCGCAAAATGCAATTCCTTTAATAAATTTGTATGCGAATAACGTCCCCTTTTTTGTAACCACTCTTTGCACCACACACTTCGATCTACTTTGCGTTTGCAACAATTTTTTGTAGCTAATATCAAGCCTACTACGGCTAAAGCGTCGTCTGTCGATGTCATGGTTAGCTGACAAAACTGTGAATACTGTAGGGCTGTTCCAGTGCCCGAAAGAAGCGAGCCGAACCTCACTCGGCTCAAACAACCGAGCCGGGCCGAGCCGAGTACCTGTAAAAACCGATCGGCCGCAACAACCGACCTAAGTCGAATTTTTCCGAGCCGTCCGAAAAAACCGAGCGGGCCGTAGACTGTGTCGAGTAGGTTGAAGGTTGGACGTTTCGAGCAATGAAAATGTTTGGAATATTTTAGGAAACGTATATCTACTGCAATGTGAATAATGGTTGTTAATAATGTGAATAATTATAAAGTAAACTGAAAATGGAAATACACTGCTGGACAAAATTAAAGGAACACTATAATGTCCCGATAAATTTGGTCATTTTGAAATGGCTGTATCTCCGCGAAAAATTGTCGCACAAAATATTAAAAAAAAAAACAGTTTAGCGCTTCCAGTTTCTAGTTTTTGATTCAAGGACACAATTTTTTCAGCCATTATGATACTGTTTGATCAAGATAAAGCACAGGAAATAAAATTTAAAAAATACTGTTTTATCAAGATAAAGCATAAGAAACAAAATTTAAAATATTTAAAATACTGTCAGGCCGGCTGGAGCGTGTGGACCAGGGTCGTGACACTCTTATGGGCGAGCTGTTAGCACTAGATTAGTTTCGCCCCAATTCGCCTAGCGGCGCTGTACTCAATTTAGTGACAGAATTGCGCGCTAGATGGTGTTGGCAGCGTCATGTTGGACGCGTCCTCCGACGACATTTTGGCAATTTGATTGCATTTCATTTGGAACTGTTGTGTTATCGTGTTCAGTTGCGTGAATTTTATTTAAAAGGATTTTATTTTTTTAGTCAAAAGTTTCAAGCACCAGGTATGTTAATATCTTTGAAATTTAATATTAGAAATAAAGAGACTAATAAATAGAATATTACGAAATTGCACCCATCCCTTGATTTACGTAGAAGATACGTTCACGTACTTAGTTCTTATTATGTGATAGAAAATGCGTTAAACTTAATTACATTTCAGTTTTCACTTGAAATTAATTTCATTGTTATTAACATGAGAAATATAATAAAATTATAGAAAATAGTACTGCATAAATTAAGGGAAGAGTTTATTGGCAGTAGCTATTTGATATGTATTATGCATTTTTTTGTAGTTTCAATATGGGAAAGACCAGCCCATGTGCTGTTCCTGGGTGTGAAGATAGAAAAGCATCACGACACAGGTTTCCTAATCCTGGAAAAGATATAGATCGTTTTCAGATATGGATTCAACTGATATCCAATGAAAAACTGAGTGAAATGGACCCTATGAGAGTCTTCAATAATTTTCGTGTTTGCCATGAGCATTTCACAATAGATGATAAAGCATCAAACATGTATTTACAACGTACTGCAATACCTTCTCGGAATTTACCATATGAAACACGTACTAATTTTGAATATTACAACTACATAAAGATCTATTGTAGAAAATATAAAGACTGTGTAAATTTCTTTATAGAAATATGCTCATCTACCTCCACATCATCTGCTGTAAAAAGGCCATTCGACGCAACAAATACTCAGTCAAGCGAGCAACCTCCCCTGACTCCACAGCGTTGTACTACGCCTACAGATATTCAGAGTACGAGATGTTAACTTATACATTTAAACTTTATTTATATATTTGAACTTACCTTATCTATTTAAACTTAACTTATATATTTGAACTTAACTTATATATTTAAACTTAACCTATATTTTTAACATTTTCCATAATTTATTATTGAATTCCACTAAAATTACGAATTAATTATTTCATTATACACTGATTGTGTACTGTACATAAGAATTCTATTACTGTAATTATTGAAATGAAATAAAGTATAAAAAGTATTCTTGATTATTTGTATATGTTTATAGATACATCACATACACTTCTGAAAGGGCTAGGAATAACAAAATGTGCGGACTTAACGCCCAAAGCAAAACGTTTGTATTCAAAGGTGAAAAGTTTGCAAAGTACTGCCCTTACGTACAGAAAAAGAATGAATACATTCAAGGAAAGGTTAAATTTGGCGAAAAAGGCGTTCCACACATCCGAAAATGGTCTTCGAAAAGAATCCTTTCAAGCTTCTTTTCTAAAATTAATGACTCGATCGTTGAAATCGACAGGGACCAGATATACATTAAAAGAGAAGTTAATGTGCTTAACACTTTATAAGACTTGTGGATCTGCGTATCGCTTTCTCGCAAAGTGGTTTAACCTTCCCACGAAACGAACTATAACACGGTTATTACACAATATACCGGTCAAAGCAGGTATAAACGATTTCGTATTTCAGAATTTGGAAAAGAAAGTTAAAAAAATGACGAGCAAAGAAAAACTGTGCTCGGTGATTTTTGATGAAATTGCAATATTGCCGCACGTTGAATATGATAGATTAAACGATAAAATAGTAGGGATTCAAAACCAGGAAATAGTGGACCACGCTTTAGTTTTCATGGTAAAAGGTATTTACAACAAGTGGAAGCAAGTAATTGCATATACATTCTGCAAAGGCACAACAAAATCACCGGTCATAAAAACTTTGTTGCAGACTGTAATAGAAAAATTAAATGCAAGTGGTATGTAAAGCACACAATTCCAAAATTAATTTTGTAATTACAGATATTTACTTTGATAAATGAACTATTACAATTTTTTTGCACAGGATTGAATGTTATTACCACAATTTGTGATCAGGGCTCCACGAATAGAGCAGCAATAAATAGTTTAATACAAGATTCGCGCCGCTACTATTTACTACATGAAATGGCGCCATTACGGCGTTTTGTAATTAATGAAAACGAAATAACACCATTATATGACGTGCCACACCTAATAAAAGGCATTAGAAATAATTTATTAACCAAAAATTTAATATGGAATGATGGACAAAATGTACATACAGCGAAGTGGAAAGATATTATTACTGCGTATGAAATTGATTCCACGACAATGGAAATTAGATCCCTGCCAAAAATTACAGAATACCACGTTCGTCCAAATAAAATTAAAAAAATGAAAGTGTCTTATGCAACACAGATTTTTAGCCATTCGATGGCTGCGGCAATACACAATATGGCTGCACATGGTATGTATGGAAAATAATTAAACCTGTAAAATAAAGTGAGATGTATTTATCATATGAATTGAAAGAAAATTGTGTATTACAGGTGATACAGATGTTACTGGACAATATACAATGGAGAGCACAGCAAATGGCACTGCAAAAATATTAAAATTTTTTGATACACTTTTTGATACCTTAAATACTGATAGTCCTAAACAAATATACAATAAACCATATAAAACATCCGTGCACTCAAAGAGCGGACATATTGTGTTCTGGCAAAATGCGATCCGCAGTCTAAAAAACATGCATTACCAGGAACCAGGCACTAAGAAAAAAATAATTCCTCCCAGTTTGAAAAATTTTATACTAACTCTGGAAGGCTTTATCGATGTGAGTAACAGATTATTCTCCATAATTCCACGGTTTAATACAAGGATGTTTAATCAAGATTGCCTGGAAAACTTCTTCGGCCAAATAAGGCAACACCGAGGAAGGATGATACATCCAAATTCGATACAATTCACGGAATCTTACAAAACATTGTTTTTAAAACAAATAAGTGGCACCCACAGTCCAAAAGCAAATTGTGAGGAGACTCTAGATAAGTCGTTAGTAACTATCAATAATTTTAATTTAAATACACACGAATCGGTTAACATAGTACAAGACCCATTGTTACATGTACAAGTACAAAAAATAATTCAGAAACCTCTGCGAACAACTACTTCAAAATATTTGTGTACTTACGTATATAATGCGGTATTACGCGGTATAACCTGCAATGTGTGTATTAATTACATTTTTAAAGATTGCAAGGGGCAAACTGAAGGAAACAGATACAACCCAGCATTTCTTAAATGTATTGAACAAATATGCTTAATTGGAAATCACATGTTAAATCATCAAAACATTAATGAACAGACCATTTCAAATATAATAAGTTATGTAAATAATTATGTCAAATTTAGTTTTCAATGTGAACATGGCGAAAAGATAGGAGAAACACTAATTAAAGCAATAAGCACACTTTGTATAACTCAATTCTGCAAAAGAGTTAATAACATAATTAAGGGCAAGGAAATACCACAAAATGGAGTCCTTAATGGTCTTGTGTACAATGCGGCGAAATTATCTAATAAAAGAAATCATTAAACACACAAACAAATGTGTACTGTTTAATTTCTGTTCCCTGAGATACAATTTCTGCATGACCACGCATACTTATGATTATGTGTAGTCCAGTAGTCATACAGAAATTGTATTAGTCGTTTCTGAAGTTCGATGAATTTAGCTGAAGAATGTCTATTCCACGTTTCAAATTTCCCGGTTACAGTAATTTGTTTCCGCCCCAATACGCTAGAGGGTGCTGTCCGCACTAACAGTAAAATACATTGAGGTGTCACGACCCTGGTGTGGACGCACCATCCGGCCAACCTGCTAGGCCGGACGGAGCGTGTGGGGGCATTACGGGCGACCGGCCGGCCTGCACAGTTTGGCCTGCGCAGGCCAAACCGTCAGTTCGGCCGGACCGTGTGTGGCCGCCTTTAGACGTGATTGCGTGACTCTACTTATAGGGTCTCTAGTACGCACCTAGTAAGGCCGCCACACACGGTCCGACCGGCCTGTGCAGTAGGCTGGAGTGAAAATATTAATTTTCGATAAATGGTTTTGTTGGAAACGAGATCTTATAAAACTATCTGATTCGTTGTTTCCCCAATGAGTTGTGAGCCGGAGGACCGGATTGGCTAAGCGCCAACGGCGGAACGAGTGGGCTCGTTCCGCACTTCCTGTCTGTCGGCCTTTCGCTGTTTAGAAGGTTCTGGAAGGTCTAAGACGTCGGACACGCTAAGAGAGATATTTCGTTGTATCAGTTATTTTTGCATTGTATCGGTTCAGAGAGACACCGTTTATGTTACAAGTTATTTGTAATACCAAATCAATAATTAAAGTTATACGTTTAGTTTTCTTCTTCATTCAAACTGAGTGTGTACAATTCTAAATCCCCTTTAGAAAACCTCGGCCTCGCAACAGGTTTGAAATTCCGGGGAAAATATGGAGAGTGGGATCATTAACTACTCCTAAAAATATTTTTTGTTTCGCTTAACGTTTTGAGGTGCCCCCACCGTGATGAAAATCGGAATATTTATACAAAAAAACGTAGATTTGAGACATTCACCACAATTGACCTAAGATGGCTGTACTTCCATTAAAAATCTTCTATGACCGTGAAATAACTTCGATCCACCATGTCCGAACATCAGACAAGGTCAGTAGGGGAGACCGGGGCTAGAAGTTCCGGGGGGTAAGTTGTTCCGAACGGTTCTATCTTCAAAATGGAAATAGCTTTGTCCTTTAAATTATTTTTTCCGTGTGAATTGATTCCGAAATCGGAACTTTTAGCCCAGGTCTCCCCTACAAAGCTATTTTCATCTTGAAAATAGAACCGTCGGAACAACTTACCCCCGGAACTTTTAGCTCCGGTCTCCCCTACTCACATAAAGACATCTTTTTATCTTTTTTATCACACTGTCATACTTCATGTATATACTATATACTATTATAATAAAACTACAGCGTTTGCTTATACGCTCCCAAAGATCTCAAGAAGTACTGAACCAATTATTACGGAATTTCAACTACAGCATCCTTGAACAGCAATAACGAATATAGGCTATGTTTTATGATGTAAAATATAATTAATCTGTGAAAAAAATTGTATGTACATAAAGAAGTCATGTCTCGGCCGGTTTGCGATGGAAAGTACGCGACGTGATCGCCAGGTGGCGACCAGGCCGAGCGCTTCTCGCGGGTGGAATACAGCAATAAATAAATATAATAAGTCACGGCAAGGCCGAGTACTTTATGCTACTTCGTTATAACTACAATATGGCTCACATAAAGACTGGGAAAGGGACTAATTGCCCCATATTTGGCACCCCAAAAGAGTTGTGGCCCAACAAACTACCTACTTACCACGATGTTATGAAATATTACCTTTTTATCAAACAGGAATTTAAACCAGAAAGAAGATCGAAAGAACCTACGGTATTAGAAATGTCAGAAAGAGTTGCCGTCGAAATTCGTCAAATTTGGGAGAAAGCATCTATCCCAGTAGTAATTCATAAAAGGGTTCTACAAATGATTAGGACCTACCACGATAAGTATAGAAACTTAATGAAGCCATACAAGAAACGCCAGGGCAATGAAAATTATAAGATAAAAATTAGAATATTCCAAGAAAATTAAAAAAAAACTGTTTGACATTTGTAGCTGCAAATGTAAAAATATTGGGGACAGTATGTGTTTGAGATTCGGTAGTTCCGATCTCCGCCACACCCAACTCACCGCAGCACCTCCTGGACCGCGGAGCGACAAGCCCAATCCACAATCGATAGGCCACTTAGGTGTCAGCGACAGAACGCTCAGCCAATCGCATTTCCCCACGTCGCTCGATCCTCCAGACTTTTGGAGAAGACTACCAACGGAAATCGATTGGCCATATTGTTTTCAATCTTGTTCACGCAGAGTGCAGGTTCAGACGTGTCGGTTTCTCTGAACGTTTTGCTCACTGTAACTCGTGAATTCTCACATTTTGTTCAAGTTAGTGCTCAGTTAGTGATTTCTCATTGCTCACACATTAGTTCTCTTTAAAAAGCACTATCGGCTAACGATTGTGGATCGTGGTAGTTCACGCGGCCACGTGTTTAACCACGCGACTCGTCTCAGCGAGACAATAACTTCTCATTTTCTGCACAACCTGCCCACGCTCACCCTCCCGTGTAACTCTTTTTACTCTTCGACTCACTCCGCGAGTGTAAAATAAACATTAACTCTTTGCTCATCAATACTGTGCTTTATTTCACGCGCCTAACCTCAAACCGGTAAACGCACACGTGGCCAACGGTCAAACGCTCAAACAGTATGTGTACCTGTGAAAAAAATCGCCGAGTTCCGAAACGGGAAATAGCTTTTCTAATTGATCAAAGAACAGAGAGAAAGATGATAATTGGGTCCATTGATTTAGTCACAACCAAAAGAGAAAATGATAGAATAGAGAGAAAGGAGAGAGACATATCACTCGCCCAGCGAGACGAGGTTTTTCAGCTCCCTTCTTGTAGCCATGGACGCACACCAGTTAGAAATCGGATTACCAATGTGTCAGATTCAATAGACCTAGAGTTAACACAAATATCTCGCTCAGGTCTACCAGAAAAAGGTCTGACACTGCAAGATGACATTCTGGAACCACCATCTAAACAAATGCGAGTTAATCTCCCTTCCCTTACTCTCGCTTGCGACCGTACTGGAGTCTCTGATCGGTCTGCTGCAATTATAGCGTCTGCTGTGCTACAAGATTTTGGAGTTGTAACATCAGATGATAAAAGTTTTGTAGTAGATCGTTCTAAGGTTCGACGTGAAAGAACAAAAATGCGATCTGAATAAAATCAAGACGGGGGAACGGAGCCCATTCTTGGTCTCTATTTCGATGGAAGAAGAGATAAAACAATGACAGTGGAAAAAAAAGGGTCTAAGTACTACCGACAAATACAAATTGAGGAACACTATGTTCTCGTGTCCGAATGAAGGTCGAGCAGACCGCTCGTTTCCTTCCAAGCCACCCGGTTTTCTTATGGCCCGCTCGCTTACTTTTCTAGCCGCACGGTTTCTTTCGGGCCGCTTGGAAAAATTCAAGTACTTGGTTCTATCCGAGCCGCTCGGTTCCTTCGGGTACCCGGCTCGGCTTGGAAACCGAGTGCCGGATTGGTTCGGATTTCAAGCTACCCGAATATTCAAGTACTCGTACAGCTCTAATCCAGGTCCAGTAAATCATTCTAGATGGATCACAACAGCAAATAGAATCTTACATTTATACGCAGCTAAGATTCATCCGTGTGAAAATTTGAAAACTCTGGCAACTTTTGTGATGAAAGTATACGGCCGGATGTGGTTTGAAATTAAGTGCAATCCTTTTTGCACAAAAGGAGCAAAACATTTGTGGTCAACCATTAATTATAGCCGTTATCTTAGCGATGACTTAAAAAGGATAATTGATCCCGTAATACAGCGGTGGCCACATCGGGCCATTTGGGAGTAAGGCCTCCATGCTGTTTACCGTAGCCGCGCGGAAGGGGAGCTCGAAAGCCAATGGTAACGTGGGCGCGTCACAGATAGGGAAAACTGTAGTAGTGTGCGGGGCAACCTCATGCCTGTACGATAGACTTGAATGACTGGGATTCTTGGGGGCCCCAGCGACCCTCCAGTGGACGGTGTACAAGGGGTCCCGTTGCCTGGGTTTATGATATGGCAATTGCTATTGAAATGTAGAAAAAACTCGGACTCGTCCAGGATGTAGTTAATATATTCGGAGATTTTCCTGCTCGTAAAATTGTTGTAACGATGACACTTCCCGAAAAAGTGCTAAAAGTCACGTTCCTATCGTAAACCCCAGTTTACAGTAAGCTGAATAGAAGACGGTTCCCTTCATTAGAAAGAAAGCAATGAGAGTACATGGGTACATTGACAGGGATAATTCTGAATTATTTTCTCAGAAAACACTGAAAGGAAAAATGTCTTGTCATCTATACCACATTTATTAAAAATTTACGTGTTTATGGTCTTTTGACTTCTAATAATATATGTATAAATTATACAGGGTGTTTCTCTTAATTTTATCACCTGAAATATTTCCGCTGTAATTAAATTATCGTAAAAATGTTTCCTACAAAAATTATATACTTTGGTAATGGCCAGTATAGAAACAATAGTTGTATTCCGTTGTAAAAGATTTAAGAGATAAGAAGGTCAAGTTTCTCTTTTTAAATGGAATGCTATATTTTATTGATTTGTATATGATAACCATTTGGAAGACAAATTCAACGACATTTTCCAAGTATTTTTCTTTACAAGTAAAGCGTTTTCAACCGTCGGCGATTAACTCTTTCGCTACGGTGGAATTGGTCGTCGATGCGCCACCACTGAATGGAATTCCGAGCCATAGGTATTTAAAATGATTTTAATTTTCAAAATATTCAAATGACATTTTGAAATAAATAGATTCTATCTGGATATGTGAGGGCTATACACATATCGAGCGTATATATATGTTATATACGCTCCCCGCGGAATGCTCTTCATATATATTATTATGTATTTACATCTTCGTGTAAAATCCCGAAATAATTATGTACTGTGACAAGGGAAGCTTCCAGTTTGTAACTGTAGCGGCTTCGGCGCTAGCTCGTTCGGTGGAAAAACGGCCGATTGTACCGTTATGCGTTGGAGGCCTGGGTTTTCCTCCGTGTTCCTGGGTGAGTCAGGCTATGGCCACGCTACGCATCTGGCAGCCAGACTGGCCCAAGTAAGGGATTTTCGGCGTACGGACGCGCTTTTCGCGCCAAAACTTGATACGCGTTTTCGGCGTCGCTTGGGGGTCGCGTCCCTCTGAGAGGGCTGTATAAATAGCCTCCAGAGGTGACGCTCGCCCTCACTCCGTTGGAACCGCCTGTAGAGGCACCGTCACGCGCTTTGCTTATACCGCCGATTTCCTTTTTTGTTGTATCATAGTTAAACTGAGCATCGCCTATCGCGAGATTAAAAGGAGTGTGGTGAAAGAGAGTGCATTATTAAGTTACCCAGGCACCCCTCAAATTGGTGACCCCGACGTGATCGAGTCGCGAGGGTGATCGCGCAGTGATTTCGTGCGGTAGTGAAAAACATTGAATTTCAAAATAAGATAGACAATTCGCGCTATGTCTGTAAATGACGATATTACCAGGGGGGCGTCTTTGCTTGCCGATTCGACAGCAAATCGGGTCGGTATCCGTGTTCCGGAGTTTACGCCGAACGATCCTGAGTTGTGGTTTTGTATTGTGGAAAGAAGTTTCCTCTCGGCCGGGATCGTCTCCGATGCGACCAAAGCGAGCCTCGTTACGGGAGCATTAAGACCTCGATATATGGCGGAAGTGCGGGACGTTTTAATTAATCCACCGGCGGCCGGTCTCTATGAGACATTGAAGGCCGAATTGATCAGCCGAGTGGTTGTTTCGCAAGAGCAAAAGACTCGCCAATTGTTGGAGCGGGAGGAAATGGGAGAATGGCGCATGCTGGGCGCTTTCCTGCAGCAGCGCATAGGCGATAGTTGGGAACCCTTGGCGTTCTTTTCCACCAAGTTGTCGCCGACGCAACGGAACTATTCCACATTTGATCGTGAGCTGTTAGCTATTTATATGTCTATTCAGCATTTTAGACATCTGCTGGAAGGGCGAACTTTTACGGTTTTTACGGACCATAAACCGCTTATTTTTGCATTTAACGGGAAATCGGACAAACATACCCCGAGGCAGATAAGACACCTCAGCTATGTAAGTCAATTCACGACGGACATTCGTCATTTCCCTGGGCAGGACAATGTGGTTGCGGATGCGCTATCCAGACTTGATTCTGTCGAAGAGGCGATCGACTTCAACGCGATGGCGACGTCTCAGGCAACAGACCCGGAGCTCCAGGAATTTTTGCGGAAGGATTCTGGGTTAATGTTGGAGCAGGTAGCAGTTCCTGGATGTACCACGAAGTTGTGGTGCGACGTTTCAACGGGCAGCGTCCGTCCTTTCGTTACGGTCCCTTTCCGTCGAACCGTTTTCAACGTTTTGCATAGTTTGTCCCATGCTGGGATTAAGGCGACGGTCAGATTAGTAACTCAGCGTTACGTTTGGCCGTCGGTAAAGTCTGATTGCAGGGAATGGACGCGGTGTTGCATCCCTTGCCAACGATCCAAAGTACAGAGGCATGTCGCTGCACCCCTTGGATCCGCCGCGAATCAGATAAGGCTGCCCATAAGTCGACACGTATAAAAAACTGCTGAACCGCTGCGGATCCGCTCCGCGCCGCGATATTCGCGTTGGTTTGGGGGAGCCTTTGCAATTTAAGAAGCATAAATAACTGTCATATTTTTACCTGCAGGATCTGGAAGAGGTACTGGTACATGGTTTATTGCCGCTCGGGCGTACGAATTACCCGACCCGCAATTAACACCCTGACCATCCCCAAGTCGCGCAGAAAGGTACCTCGTTCAAACTTATCCATCTATGCATGTGCAGCCAGGTATTTTTTATTATTTTGACTTTAACCAATGAGGAAACGTCCTTAGTCAACTCCGCCTTCCTGGAAAAGCTGAAGGTGGAGGAGTTGTCAAAAATTCGTCACTAGCATCTCAACGCTCGTAGACGTGACATACCGATTCGTGAAATATACGTACCGAAGTGTTACAACGGTAACTATGGAAGCATCGACTTCGACATCGACTTGTGCGTCGCGTAATGATTACGAGAATTTATACTTCATAGTGAAGCATAAGGGACAATTAGAGTGTTTAGTGTGCTTTACCACTTTCAATTGTGAAAGAGTTTTCAACTTAAAAAGGCATTATGATAAGTATCATGCTCATCAGTTTGCTGCCTTATCAACGGAAGAACGACAAAAAACAATAGAGTGCCGGAAAGAGCAACTAAATCAAGCGAGAAGAAATGGACAGCAAGAAGTAAGTTTTTCTAATTTAGTACTGGAATATTTAATCATTATCAGTTCTTGTAGAACATGCACTAATTAGTTCACTGGTTTCATTGTAGAAAAGTAGTGATACTAAGGAGAAAATCCTACGATGCAGCTACGAGCTGTCACTTAAAATTGCCAAAAGTGGGAGACCATATACCGATGGCAATTTTATAAAGGAGTGCGTCGCAAAATCGGTAGAGCTGCTTTGTCCGGATCGTCGCCAACAATTCGACGCAATCCCTCTATCGCGAAACACCGTGATGAGAAGAATTAAAGAAATGGCAACAGACGTGACTGATCAATTAGCGGACGCTGCCCATGAATTCATCCGTTTCAGTTTGGCGTTGGATGAGGCAACAGACGTGTCAGGTACACCACATGTTGCCATATTTATACGAGGTGTAAGTGAAAAAAGGATAACAGAAGAACTCCTAGATTTTTGTCGGTTAAAAGAGAGCACGACAGGAGAGGACATTCTGTCATGCGTAGAGGGAGCGGTGGAAAAAATTGGATTAGATTGGGGGAAATTGGTATCGGTTACAACCGATAGTGCACCGTCCATGACAGGAAAGTACTACGGATTCGTCGGCCGCCTCTGAACCGGTATAAAAAAGCTAGGAGTTCTTCATGACATTAGCAATTTTCATTGTGTGATACACCAGGAGAATTTATGTGCAAAACGTATCCAGTTCGAGGACGTTATGTCAATCGTAGTTCGGACGACGAATTATATTCGAATAAATGGATTCAAACGGAGACAGTTCCGTACATTTTGCGAGGCATTAAAGTGCGATTATATTGACTTGCCATTATATACCGAGGTGCGTTGGCTTAGTCGAGCTACACTTTTAGATAGATTTTTTAAACTGCGAAATGAAATTTCACTATTTACGGACATGGTGGATCACCACGTGCCTGAATTGCACGACCATAAGTGGTTATGCAATTTAGCTTTTTTCTCAGACTTAACAGACCATTTGAGTACATTAAATGTAGTTTTACAAGGAAAGGGTAGAACCATAATAGATTACTTGCGATCTATACGCAAATTTCAATTAAAAATTGATTTATTGGGCACACAATTGGAAGAAAATGATTTTTTCCATTTTCAAAAATTGAATTCTCTACTCACAGACGAAGTACATTTTGATAAAAATAGATATAAAAAAATAGTACAAGATTTACGAGAAGATTTTTCAACTACATTTCAAGATGTATATAAATTTGAAGAACTTTTTGATGCAGTCACATCACCGTTCTCTGTAGACGTCACAAAAGTTCCAGAAAATTTAAAATTGAAATTACAAAATTTAAAGGTAGACCAAGTATTGAAGAGCAAATGGAACGAAACAGATAACATAACCGAATTTTATAAAAACATTCCGCAGTGTAGGTTTCCACACTTGCATAAGTGTTATGCGTCTATATTAGCCATGTTTGGTTCGACATATATATGTGAGCAATTTTTTTCTATTATGAAAATAACGAAATCGACAACGCGATCAGAAATGACTAATGAGAATCTCAAAAATTCGTTAATTCTGAGTTCGTGTCAAACAATTTTCCCAAATATAACAAATTTAGTAAAGCAAACGCGGCACCACGGACGAAGAGAAAAAACATAATACTCATTCGTGTGCCTAATAAATAAATTTTTAATTGAAATTTGCGTATAGATTGCAAGTAGCTAATCTATTCTAACCTTTCCTTGTAAAACTACATTTAAAAGCTAAATTGCATAACCTTCATTGTGTATGAATAATATAATTTCGTTTTTAAGATTTAAAAATACATTTATCTATGACGTCCCACTAATTTTCGCACGTTCCTATTTAATAATACACCAGTAAACCTCAACATCACTCCATCAAAGTCCCCCAAATTCAACTCTTACCCCATCTCCTCGATCGCTGATCACCTTGATGTTGTACCTTAGCGGTCACCAACACAAGATGATCGATATAAACTCCACCTCGCCGATGTACCTTAGTGGTCCCCATCGCGAGATGATCGTTACAAAATCTCTTCGCCTATTCGCCCTATGAGGTACGAATCACCACTTCCAAAACGAATTCAAACAAGTCCCTCGTTACAAATCCCTCTTAAGGCCTTACATACGTCCAGAATTTTCAAAAAATCGATTTTTTTTTTTTAACAGATTGTTGTTCTCTATAGTTTTAGGCTTGTTTCTGTGAAAGGCGATTGCAAAAATTCCCCATAGATCCAAAGTTATGGTAGAAAATGTGACTGCCCGACAAGAGTTTAGTGCGCGCAGGTAGCTGTCCTTTGTTTCACTTGCGGGGTGGCTCCAGTTTGTCAGTTTTTATTATTGTAAAATATACCTGGGGACGATTGTAAAGCATTATGAGAATATATTTAGGGTTGATTGCTAAGGTTTCTGAAATTGAACGTTAGTTGTCTTTGATCGTTCGAAGCGTACAGTTGTGTGTCTTATTTGAGATTTTAAAAATGTTGAAACGTTGCCATATAGATCGTAAAGGCAGTAAGACGGAACGAACTTCACGCCCTAAAAAGAAGAAGCCTCCTCAAAGGCCAAACAAGATGGAGAGTGAAACTGAATACACTAGTTCGGCTGCAAAAAAATTAGCGGGACAATTACATGAGGTTTCATTCGATCCAACGTTCTCATACTGTATTTTACAGTTTACTGCTGTTTTTACAGTTATTTCGGAGTGTGTGGTCTGTCGTACATGTGGTGGTAATGTGAAATTTTTAAAAGCAAGTACGCGTGGACTTGGTTTCAAGTTAAATGTTTTTTGTACAACGTGTGACGATAATATCCAGAGTGTTTTTTCATCTCCTTTGATAAACTCTGCATACGAGATAAATCGACGCTTCACATTCGCCTTCCGACTGTTAGGAAAAGGATTGAAGGCAATGCAGCTTTTTTGTGGTGTCATGGATTTAGCATCATGTATCGCACAAACAACCTTTGATTCAATTGTGAAAAATATTGAAGAAGCTTCAACAGCCGTTGCTAAAGCTTCTATGAAAGTTGCTGCTGAAGAAGAACTTCAACAATCTGCCAATCAAGGTAAACTAAAATTATCTCAAGATGGAATTATTGTATCCGGGGATGGCACTTGGATGAAGAGAGGCTTTTCTTCGCTTTTCGGAGTTACAACATTAATTGGTTATTTCACGGGAAAAGTTGTCGACTTCGTGGTAAAAAGCAGTTATTGCAAGGAATGCGAAATTCACGAAAAGAATAAAGGTACGGCTGAGTATGAATCGTGGTTAGAGAATCATCAAGAACATTGTTCAACAAATCATAAAGGAAGTGCTGGAAAAATGGAGGCAGATAGTGTGACGTCCCACTAATTTTCGCACGTTCCTATTTAATAATGTACCTTAGCGGTCCCCATCTCGAGATGGTCAGTACGAAACCTCCTTCACTTATTCGCCCAACGAGGCACGAATTCCCTCCTCAAAACTAAATCGAAACAAGTCCCTCGCCCCAAAATCTTCTTAAACCGAGACCACGTCTCACTCCTTCTCTAAGACCCTCCGAGTCCAAGCCACTTTAACCCCTTTCCTATAAAACACCCAAAATCCCTTCGACGAGTTGAATATCTCCAAATACCGTTCATAAAAACCCAAGAAGCCTAACTGCGAAGAATACCTGGCGTACGTGCCGTAAATGTATTCTAATAATAGAATATTATAGAAAAACCCCGGAAGTCCTTCTACGCATAATTCGTAAATTGTGTCAAGGTCCTTACCGCATACAACCCCCGCAAGGACCGCGCGTAAATCATATAAATACGAAGGATCGAGAGGCCAGAGCTTCTTCTTCGACAGTAATTACTGTGAAAGTATCTCTTTTATAAAAATATACAAAGTGTAAATTCAGTGCTCTACGGCAAATACTGTAAGCATTTATTATTATCTATTATTGTGCATATCGCCTCCATACCATATACCATTTACGTATTATTTCATTTATCTATGCTTATTGCAATCATACATATTTTGTATTACTAATACTATTACTTTTATATAATCTTGTTAACGTTTATTTTGATTATATATATTTGTCTTATAACCACATATTATTCTATGATTTATATCGTACCTCATGTCCATACATACATATAAATGTTACAATCATATTATAAATATTATATGTGAATGCTAAAACCCCACGCATAATAACCGCTCTAACAAAGTTAATAAACCGCTTTGTTTTAAATCACGCTTCAACTTATTTGTGTTCAACCACTGGTACGAAACATCTAAAATCCAAATACACGAGTTAGTGAAACAGCTGATTCCGATTCGCGAGCTCGGGAGCAGTGACTGTGTTTACAAACATATCTTTGCATAGCCTGTGTATAGCTGCACGTCCAAACGTGCTTCTCAGAAATATTACGAGTAACTTTTTGTGCCTATGCAGCAGTAAATCCAATTAGGCAAAACCAAAATAAAGTGCTAACGGGTGTTACCCCAAATCATAACAATCTAACCATTCCCTGGTCGTTCAGTGCTACGAATCTGGTATTCGCGCCTAAAATCCTGCTCTCCGCAGTGCCACGAATCTGGCATTCGCGCCTGTATTCCTAAGAACGTTCGGTGCTACGAATCTGGTATTCGTGCCTGAATCCTACTCTCCGCAGTGCCACGAATCTGGCATTCGCGCCTGTATTCCTAAGAACGTTCGGTGCTACGAATCTGGTATTCGTGCCTGAATCCTACTCTCCGCAGTGCCACGAATCTGGCATTCGCGCCTGTATTCCTAAGAACGTTCGGTGCTACGAATCTGGTATTCGTGCCTGAATCCTACTCTCCGCAGTGCCACGAATCTGGCATTCGCGCCTGTATTCCTAAGAACGTTCGGTGCTACGAATCTGGTATTCGTGCCTGAATCCTACTCTCCGCAGTGCCACGAATCTGGCATTCGCGCCTGTATTCCTAAGAACGTTCGGTGCTACGAATCTGGTATTCGTGCCTGAATTCCTACCTTCCGCAGTGTCACGAATCTGGCATTCGCGCCTGCATACCCTCAGACGTTCCGTGCACGAATCCTGCATTCGAGCCAGAATTTCTATCTTCCGCAGAGCCACGAATCTGGCATTCGCGCCTGCGTTCCCTCAAGTATTACCCCATCTATGCCACAGCCCTAAAGACCTCACCCGGGACGTGACATAATTTTTGGTGACAGCGCGGTGGGATTTACGTTTACCGTTGATAAGAAATAGATTCTGTGACGCGGTACCCACAAAGTCCCGCTATTTATCATGTGCATTAAACATCCTAGTCGGTGTGAATCATCCTACAGGAGCCGCAGATTACAAAGTTTGACGGCATATTTAAATGAGCTAACCTGCATTTCGGGTGGCGTAGCTACAACTATTGACGGCAGCGAGATTTGCTTAAAATGCTCTAAACAAGCACCCGCTGATACCGTAGAGATATATTGGACTCATTATTACTATACATATAGAACCCCAATCTACAGCCCTCGATGCAGAAACTCGCTAATTCCAGAACGCCCAATAAGAAACTGCATCGAGTGCTTTGAAAGTTATATGCTCTCGAATAAGAGCTATAGAAGGTTTGATAATTATCAACAATAAGTAAATAACGGCTGACGGACGCCGAAAATAATAAAATCTTAAAATAAACATGTCCTTGTACGGCGATACCGGGTACTCTCGCATAATGGCCCAAAACGCGGGTCCTTCCCCTAGCGCTGTAGATAAAGCAACCGCCGAAAAAATGAAGCGGGTGCAATTATTACAGCAAATTCAAGCCGAAATTGAAAGCTCGTACGCGGAATTTGTCGCAAACCGGGAATCTAATACGCGTTCAGGCGTAGTCTCCGATTCGGATGGCCCCGCGTGGGAAGGTTTCTCCAGCCAACTTCAAACCATCCACGGAATGCTGGAAAAGCTTCTTGTACCCCCGCCAATTACGAATAATTTTGCCACACCGGGTTCCTCCCGTTTCAATAGGCAACCGGTTCAACCGGTAATTAATCATAACAATGTTCCGGACCAGGATCCAACACCCCAGATCACATTAAAAGACGCCGTAAAAGCGGTCCCAAAGTTTAACGGTTACAACATGTCCGTTTTGCAATTCGCGAGAGCCTGCAATAGGGCTAAGGCTCTGATTCCCTCGCAAGCCGAACCCCAGCTAGCGAGGTTGTTGACAAATAAACTGCAAGACCATGCGTACTTGGCCGTTGAGGATCGGGTCTTTGACACCGTAAATGATTTAATAAAACAATTAAAACGTACCTTCTCCCCCGCGAAAACATCAGATCACTATCGAGGAGAACTTGCAAACGTTATCAAAGGAACCAACGAGCACATGTTGGAATATATTCAACGCGTCAAAGATCTCCGATCCGCTATTCTAGAAGAAGATAGTGAAAATTACCGCGACTTCGCCCGAAATCACCCTCAGGATCTGGATCGCCTAGCCTTTGTCGATGGTCTTCCACCCTACATAAGGATGAGATTACTACGATGCAACTTCGGAACGCTCGACGAAGCGTTCGATCAGGCAGTTTTCGTGGACAAATAAATAGAGAGGGACCGTCTCCGGTTTTCCGAACAAAAGGCTCCTAAATTAATATGTCAAATTTGTAATAAGACAGGACACGACGCACTGTCCTGTAGGAGTAACCAAAGAATTGCCTCCCACCCTTCCGAAAGATATCCCCAAAACCGAGCCACGGAATATGGTAACCAGGCCCCTAATCCTTTGCTCCCTTACTGGGACAAAACTCGACCTCCTCCCTCAAGACCTACAGAATTGCGTATCTGCGATTATTGCAAGAAGCCTGGACACGCGATCTCAGAATGCAGAAAACGCATCAAGCCCATCCATAAGGATCCTAGAAGTTTGTGGGAAATAGAGTCAAAAAATACCCCGTCGGGTACCGACGGATGCGAACCGTGGAGTAGGCCAACCAGGAGCGCACCCACTTATGATTCAGTCGAAAACACCAGCAATACCGTAAAAACCGGTATCATTCAAATGAAAACAGTTGGTCAGGCCCCGTCTGTGAGAATTCATTCACCAGAATTTCGGAAAACACCCGAGTTCATAATCAACAAAAATACTGAGGTAAATGTGCCAAAATTTCAGGACATCAATCCGACGCAAGTGCTATTAAGTGGCACCACTCTGGACCCAGTTTCCACCCTTGGAACAATAAGGGTACTGCCAAAAGAGACTAAGACGTCTAAATGCGTCACTCCTATCCCAGCCCTAACAAAAATCAAGCCCCTCTTACCCCAGGATCCGTCGATCCACCACATCGAGGCATCCGTGAAGGTGCACTCACTCAAACCCCTTTTGCATTACGCAAAATCAGCCCTTCCCATAACCTCCCATAAGTCTCTCGCGGTTACACTAAAACCAGACCGACAGAAAATCCAAACCGTCCTGAACTACTCACAACCTTGCAAACCCAAAAGAGTTACAATTTACCTCGAACTGACCGGATATTACATAACGTCTATCCCAGAATTCTCTAGAACGGCTCGGCCTTTGACCACATTTCAGGAAAAGGACACTCCATTTGACTGGGGATCGTCCCAAAAAGTCGCTTCTAACCACTTAAAGTCGGCATTGCGAAAGGAACCAATCCTGCAATATCCGAACTTTGAGCTGGAATTCCGTACCTCTGAAAATACTATAGGAGGGATATTAAACCAGGCAGTTGTTAAAAAGAACCTGCCAATCGTTTACACCCCCTGTATCTTAAATAACGAGAAGATTTTACACAGATCAATCTCCGAAAATCACCCGAATCCCGGGAAAAGCGATAAAGTCGCTGAAGATTCTCCAAGTAAACCTCCTGCAAGCGGAAAATGCTCCAAGCGACCGCGCGAAAAATCGGACGACGACTTAGAAGACAGGTCAAAACATAGGCCAAGCAACCCCAAGCGGCCTCGGTTCTCCAGTTCTCCGGTCCATGTGGCGACGAGTGGAAGCAACCCCGTCGACCCTGCAATTCCCACATCCAACGCTCACTTTAGAAGAAAATGTAAAAAGATTCAACTGCACAGAAAGATGCGCCGGAAAACATCATCTGCAGAAATTCCACTACAAATCTCCCCAGAAAACATACGTAAACCACTACCTAAAACAAAAGCAGACAACACTTATAAATTACCTATCCAGAATTTATTCATAAAATATTTAGTGTGCGCGTTTCTCAGCCTATTAACGTTTATTAAGACCGCTGACGTATTCATTAAAATTTCCAGTTATCACTTCGGAGCTCTTAGAGCCATTCTCACCGACCAAGCAGCACATTTTACTCGAAATTTCGCGAAAGCAGTACCACGGGAATGTAAAATGCAACAATTCCGAACCAGAGACTTTCACCCACAGACTAACGGCTCTTTAGAAAGATTGCATCTCGTTGTGACCGAATGCTTAAAATTGTTAATCAGTAAATACAGTGACTGGTACGAATGGATTAACTTGTCCGCATCCTCGTATAATACTGGTGTCCACACTGGATACACAAAGCATGAACTATTTTTCGCAAAACTTGCAATACCTAGCCAGACCCCGGTCATCGAAAAGAATGAAAACGAAACATATTTAGGTTGCCTTTCGAAACTGAGTAGGAGCTTGCGGCACAAAAGACATTACGATCGTCCCGCCCACGTGTGCGAGAGTCCCGGTTGACCCCAAGTCAACAAAATACTTTAATCATTTTTCTACAATAGATAGTTGCTACTGCAACATTTATTGCAATCATCATTCAAAAAGAGGAAAGGAAGGAAAATCACATCCCTCCTCGCTAAAATCATCTCATATGTCATCATCAGAGAGGCGTCTCCGCAGACTATCATCACCATAGATGACTCCCTCCCCACCAACATCAATCAACAGAAAGCAGCTCCAAGAAGCCACTACCCCTTCGCCCCGTATAGACCCCTCTTACAAAAACAAAACCACCCCAAACCCTATGTTAAGAAATGCTACGCATTTCTTCATATAGGGGGGGAGGTGTGACGTCCCACTAATTTTCGCACGTTCCTATTTAATAATGTACCTTAGCGGTCCCCATCTCGAGATGGTCAGTACGAAACCTCCTTCACTTATTCGCCCAACGAGGCACGAATTCCCTCCTCAAAACTAAATCGAAACAAGTCCCTCGCCCCAAAATCTTCTTAAACCGAGACCACGTCTCACTCCTTCTCTAAGACCCTCCGAGTCCAAGCCACTTTAACCCCTTTCCTATAAAACACCCAAAATCCCTTCGACGAGTTGAATATCTCCAAATACCGTTCATAAAAACCCAAGAAGCCTAACTGCGAAGAATACCTGGCGTACGTGCCGTAAATGTATTCTAATAATAGAATATTATAGAAAAACCCCGGAAGTCCTTCTACGCATAATTCGTAAATTGTGTCAAGGTCCTTACCGCATACAACCCCCGCAAGGACCGCGCGTAAATCATATAAATACGAAGGATCGAGAGGCCAGAGCTTCTTCTTCGACAGTAATTACTGTGAAAGTATCTCTTTTATAAAAATATACAAAGTGTAAATTCAGTGCTCTACGGCAAATACTGTAAGCATTTATTATTATCTATTATTGTGCATATCGCCTCCATACCATATACCATTTACGTATTATTTCATTTATCTATGCTTATTGCAATCATACATATTTTGTATTACTAATACTATTACTTTTATATAATCTTGTTAACGTTTATTTTGATTATATATATTTGTCTTATAACCACATATTATTCTATGATTTATATCGTACCTCATGTCCATACATACATATAAATGTTACAATCATATTATAAATATTATATGTGAATGCTAAAACCCCACGCATAATAACCGCTCTAACAAAGTTAATAAACCGCTTTGTTTTAAATCACGCTTCAACTTATTTGTGTTCAACCACTGGTACGAAACATCTAAAATCCAAATACACGAGTTAGTGAAACAGCTGATTCCGATTCGCGAGCTCGGGAGCAGTGACTGTGTTTACAAACATATCTTTGCATAGCCTGTGTATAGCTGCACGTCCAAACGTGCTTCTCAGAAATATTACGAGTAACTTTTTGTGCCTATGCAGCAGTAAATCCAATTAGGCAAAACCAAAATAAAGTGCTAACGGGTGTTACCCCAAATCATAACAATCTAACCATTCCCTGGTCGTTCAGTGCTACGAATCTGGTATTCGCGCCTAAAATCCTGCTCTCCGCAGTGCCACGAATCTGGCATTCGCGCCTGTATTCCTAAGAACGTTCGGTGCTACGAATCTGGTATTCGTGCCTGAATCCTACTCTCCGCAGTGCCACGAATCTGGCATTCGCGCCTGTATTCCTAAGAACGTTCGGTGCTACGAATCTGGTATTCGTGCCTGAATTCCTACCTTCCGCAGTGTCACGAATCTGGCATTCGCGCCTGCATACCCTCAGACGTTCCGTGCACGAATCCTGCATTCGAGCCAGAATTTCTATCTTCCGCAGAGCCACGAATCTGGCATTCGCGCCTGCGTTCCCTCAAGTATTACCCCATCTATGCCACAGCCCTAAAGACCTCACCCGGGACGTGACAGACGAACCACAACATTATAATTACGTACGTTTTTAAGGGGTTACGTCTAGTCAGAAATTTGGAAAAAATCGATTTTTGGATTTTTGCATTTTCTTCAAGCTTGTAATATTGAAAATGTTTTCTGAAAGTTTCAAGTCAATCTGCTTGAAACTGACAAAGTTATACGTGTTCAAGGCGTGCGCTCCGAAAGCAGGTAGCGCGGTCCCAAAGGCATGTAACACGCGGCAGCTGCGTGCGGCAAATTCGTCCCGTTCTGCCGGGAACTACGGCTAACTACGTACCGTGGGGTGTGTATGGTGGGGTTCTATACCTGCATTTTATTATAGAGGGTCCCAAGAAGCTGATGTTCGAAAACACAAAGCATTTTCAGCCTAACGTAGCAGTATAGCCGTTGACGTCGAGCTGTGAGGTACACATAGCTTACTGTGAATTTTTTTGGACTTTTGCTTGCTTCAGCATTATGGATACTCGTAGTAAAATAACACGAAATGTGAGATCATCGAGAAATGTACAAAAATCGAGACCAAACAAAAGGAAGCAATATTTTAATCCAAAAACATCGGAAACTGGCGATGGGAATTTTAGTGCATCGAAGAAAAAATTGAAGACGCAGCATGATTTTATTTTACCAGAAGATGATTCAGTGCAATATAGAATTTTGAATTTTATTACTGTTTTTTCGGCGATTTCAACATTTGTCAAGTGCAAAGTGTGTAATAATAATGTAAAATTTCAACCTTCAAGTACATGCGGACTCGGTTTTAAAATTGTCGTTTCATGCGGAGAGTGCATGCCACATGAAATTCCTTCGTGCCCTTATGTTGAACGTTCGTTCGAAATCAACAGACGTTTTATATTCGTGATGCGCGTGCTTGGTTTGGGACTGGCAGGTGCTAAAAAATTTTGCGGATTGATGGATATGCCACCGTTTTTATATAATAGCACGTATAATGTAATTATAAAACATATACACTCATCCGCACGAACAGTACGTGATGTGCTCTTTAAAAAAGCCGCTAACGAAGAAGTTAAAGAAACGTCTAAAAAGACAAACATTAACAATAATAAACAATTAACTGTTTCGGGGGACGGAACGTGGAAGAAGCGAGGGTTCACGTCCCTCTATGGAGTTTCTGCTATAATTGGGTATTATAGTGGCAAAGTAGTTGACGTAATGGTGAAAAGTGCCTATTGTAAGATATGCGAAACATGGGAAAAGAAAAAAGGGACGGCTGAATTCGACGAATGGCTTGAAACCCATCAACCTACTTGTACGTCGAACCACATAGGGTCTTCGGGCAAAATGGAGGTCGATTCAATTGTTGAAATGTTTGAACGCTCGGACACCTTGCATGGTGTAAAATATATTAATTATATCGGGGACGGCGACTCGAAGACTTATGCGGGTATAATAAAATCTTCGCCTTATGCCGATACAGTTGTAAATAAAAAAGAATGTATCGGCCATGTACAGAAGAGAATGGGCACTCGATTACGAGAGTGCAAAAAGAAGAACCAAGGACTCGGGGGCAAAGGAAAATTGACGGCTAAAATGATTGACAAGCTAACTGTGTATTATGGTTTGGCTATACGTCGACATTGCGACTCCGTAAAAAATATGAAGAATGCAATATGGGCAACTTTCTATCATTACAGTTCAACTGATAAAAAACCACAACACCAATATTGCCCGGCTGGAGCGGACTCCTGGTGTGAGTGGAAGCGCGCGTATGCGGAGTTGCCTGTCAAAAAGCGTATAAAATCTTATAAGCACACGTACAACCCTTTACCGACTAATGTCCTAACAGCTATCGAGCCAATATACCAGGACTTGAGTAAACCTGAATTATTGGATCGTTGCATTGGCGGATTCACTCAAAATAATAATGAGAGTTATAATCAATTAATATGGAAGATCAGCCCAAAAATCATTCCTAGTGGAATGACAACAGTGGAATTAGCAGCACATATAGCAGCCTGCGTATTTAATGAGGGTTGTATAGCTCTGCTGCAAATTATGCAAGTCATGGGAGTGCATACTGGCCCAAATGCCCATGCATATGCAAGTAAAGAAGATCAAGCACGCGTCACCATTGCCGAGCGTCGTGCCCAAGCAACCACACGAGAGGCCCGATTGCGTCGTCGACAAGATCAACTAAATGTTTTGGAGGCAGCTTCTGCAGCAGAAGGTCTACTTTATGGGCCTGGAATAGATGATTCTGTGTAAGTTAAAAAATTAACATTTCATTTGAGTGTAAACTTAATCTGAAACTTTAAACGCGTTTATCTCGAAATCACATTTTTCTAAAACGGGGCAATCGGTGAGCAAGATATTTCGAAAATCGCTGTACCGATTGGCCTACACTTTTGCAAACTTCTTTTATATACCAATGACTAGTAGATGAACGAAGGATTTTTTATTTTAACAAAAACTCTATTTTTAATTAACGAAAATCGAACAATTCAGACATCGAAAAAGCGTGTTTTTGAGTTAAACGGCCGCCATTTTGTCAAAAATCAAATTTTTGAAAAACCCTTCGTTCATCTACTGAATTGAACCATATGTTAACGGAATGTTTTTGAATTTTTAATTTTAGATGATCCGGCTCAGAGAAAACTTGCTCACCGCACAACGCCTTTATCAACACAGCTTCCGCGAGAATGGCTGTTATTCGTTTATTTTTTAATATTTTTCTATAATAAAATTACTGCAAGTTTCTCCATATATGTACTTTTAAAATAAGAGAATAGTTGTAAAAAAATATACAGTAGATATTCCACAAAAAATTCCCGAAAATCGCGTTCTTTTTCAAAAGCTGACTAGACGTAACCCCTTAACACGTTGCGTCCGGGCGACGTGTACGGTCACGTCATGGGGAATCCCTATCCTACGGCGGGTGACGCGTACGGTCACGTCTTGGGCCTGGTCCCAATAAATGTGGAAGGGGAAGAAGAATTTTTCAAGTATCGCGTTTTCCTTTTGCATACGCCTTCAGTACGAACGTGTTCATCAGTGTGTCGAGCCGTTACAAATTTGCAGCGTTTTTCACCATTCTGCAACTGTTTTTTGTATTTAACAAGGTAAGTTGTACGTTGCGTCCGGGCGACGTGTACGGTCACGTCATGGGTAGAGCTGTTCGAGTACTCGCATATTCGAGTAGCTCGACAGTCGAGTCGAGCCGGGACTCGGTTTCCGAGCCGAGCCGAGCGCTCGAATGAAGCGAGCGGCTCGATTAAAACGAGCGGGCTCGATTAAAGCGATCGGGTCGGTTGCGTCTAGCGTCAGAGGTTAGAGCCTCGCCTGAACGTAGCAATAATGAAAGATAGAGAGGTCCGGGAGTGTAAGAAGGAAAGATGGAAAGATACCAAACTCGACACAATTTGAACTGTCATTATTACTTCCTCGCATCATGCTCTCCTGCTTACCACACTCTAGCACACACTCCCCATCTCTCTCGCTCTCCACTTCCAGAGTTATTTGAGCTTCAAATAATTTTCAAAAAAATTACCCTTATTCGTCGAAAAAATTCTCATCGTACAAAATTATTTATTCGTTGCTCTTCGAATAAAGATAACTTCGATTATTCGAGCCTCGAGTAACGAATAAAGATAAAGTATCATTTATTGGATCGTTATTTAAATAATTTTTTATCTAGATAATGCCCAACTCTGATACGTTGTACACTGTACGTCGGACCGGCTCGCGTGCTCGAATCGTTCGAGCCACCCGATTGTGTCCAACCGCTCGCTTTAACCGACCCGATCGCTTTAATCGAGCCCGCTCGTTTTAATCGAGCGCTCGGCTCGGCTCGGAAACCGAGTCCCGGCTCGACTCGACTGTTCGATTAGGTAGTTGACGAAACCAAATGGTCAACTACCTAAATTAGATTACATTTTGCCCAACTCTGAATTTATTGCTTATAAAATAAAGAAGCTTATCGAGCTATTTTTAGCGGTATACATATTTGTTTGTAGAAGGTGTGACGTCCCGACCCCATCACGCGACTTAGTGTCAACGAGCGTCACCAGAGGTCTCCAATCTTTCCCGCTAGTGCTAACTATCAATGTCATTCGTATATATACAAGTTTCCAAATCATATCCTCTGTGTCCCCGTGCGTGTCTAGGGCAGGGGCCGTCAGCTATAGCCCTACTGATGAGTCTGGCTGGCGGTCCCAAGACGAAACACACCTCTTCTTTTCCTCCTCGATCCCAAAAAGCCAATCCACCTGCCCCGCACAGTTTACTCCATTGCGGCGTAATCCGGCCGGCCTTAGGGCGCGACGGTACGTTGGAGGCGACGGGGCAAGAACTCCCGAAATCGTCATTGTCCTAACCCCATCACCACCCCAGGACGTGACATAAAATTGGTGACAGCGGTGGGATGTCGGTGGATTGAGCTGCGATCCGAGGACGGATCTTCCCGTTAAGGGGGGAGGTGTGACGTCCCGACCCCATCACGCGACTTAGTGTCAACGAGCGTCACCAGAGGTCTCCAATCTTTCCCGCTAGTGCTAACTATCAATGTCATTCGTATATATACAAGTTTCCAAATCATATCCTCTGTGTCCCCGTGCGTGTCTAGGGCAGGGGCCGTCAGCTATAGCCCTACTGATGAGTCTGGCTGGCGGTCCCAAGACGAAACACACCTCTTCTTTTCCTCCTCGATCCCAAAAAGCCAATCCACCTGCCCCGCACAGTTTACTCCATTGCGGCGTAATCCGGCCGGCCTTAGGGCGCGACGGTACGTTGGAGGCGACGGGGCAAGAACTCCCGAAATCGTCATCGTCCTAACCCCATCACCACCCCAGGACGTGACAGAAGGTATATTTAATCATTTGATAAAAGTGTTGATACAATTATCATATTTGTTTTGCACGAGGTACATTTAGCACGAGGTGTTTTCAAATGTATGGTTAAGGGGAGGTTCTGGTCTAGAGCCCCAAAAAATAGGTGATATTTAGGAATTAATTAAAGGAAAACTACTACATATAATTTAATGGGACTTGTTGCATTGTATTAAGGATGTGTTAAATTATAGAAATATATTTTTTGTTTTATAATTAATCAGTGCAGACAGCCCTGGGGAGTCGATAAAGTTAAGGCGTCAAAAAATTGATCCAAATCGGTGGGACCTGTATCTCTAAAAGTTATTATCCGATTCGACTGAAACCTTTTTTATTTTGAAGATTATTCTTTTTTCTAGGGGGGAACTAAAAAAAAATTACAAAATTACATTTTTTTTAGAAAATAACGACACTTCACGTTTGAAATCACTTTTCCCTGTAATTTTCGTCCTTTCATCGCCTTTAAAAATTATAAATTTTCAACTTTTTGTAATTTTTTTAGTCCCCCCCCCATAGCCAGAAGTATATTCTTCAAAATAAAAAAAGTTTCAGTCGAATCGGATAATAACTTTTGAAGATACAGGTCCCACCGTTTTGAGAACACTGTTTCGAGAAAAACGCGTTTGAAGTTTTACGTGAGCGCCGAGTGGCCGGTCGTGACACATGCATTTGCCGCTACTCAAATGCCTATAACTTCGTGAATTTTACGAATTTCAACAAATCCTTTTAAACACGTATTCCTAAAAGATTGAACATTCGAAAAATGAAATAAAAAAAATAATCGATTTTTAAGGGGAGGTTTCGGTCTAAAAATCGTTTTTTTTTATTTCGTGTTTGGAATGTTCAACCTTTTAGGAATACGTGTTTAAAAGAATTTGTTGAAATTCGTAAAATTCACGAAGTTATAGGCATGTGAGTAGCGGCAAATGCATGGGAAAAACCCGGCCACTCAGCGCTCAGGTTGTCGTCGTTTTTCGGCGGGTTAGAATAGGTAAATTTTTATGGTTGTCGAAGGTGACAATGGAAACTCGGTTATTAGGGGTCAGGTAAAATGTCTCATTTAATTGTGTGTCTTCAAAATCACTCAGTCCAGTTAGTTTTCCTTATGCTGTCTTGACGAAAGGAACAGTCTTGTGCTACAATGTCTAAGTGCTTGAAAAAAGGTAATCGTAGTATCTGTGAACGTGCAGCTAATCCACGGAAAAGGAAATTTCACGGTAATCGGTATACGGAACAGCATACATCGCTCGCAAGTACGTCGAGTGAGAAGTTGAAGGATTCAATGTATGATGACATACTTGTTGATCCTTCCCATGGCTACGTGATCATAAATTTTATATCTGTATTTACATTCATATCTCAGCATTTGCAATGTAAAACTTGCAAAAGTGATGTACAATTTTTACGTAGTCATGACGGTGGATTAGGGTTCAGATTAAATAGTGAATGTCATTGTGGTACAAAGAACATTGAGTCCAGTCCTCTCGTAAATAAAGCCTACGAAATAAATCGTCGTATTGTGTTCGTAATGCGGCTATTAGGAGTAGGGTTGCAAAGATTGAATTTATTTTGTTCCATGATGGACATTTGTCACGGTCTTTCGAACGCCGCGTATTATGCTGTGCTTCAGACTTTACATTGTGGTGCAAAAAGTGTGTTCGAACTAGTACGAGACGAAGCATGTAAAGAAGAAATTAGAAGAAACACAGCAGAAGGAAACGAGCCATTGCACTTGAGTGTGTCGGGAGATGGATCGTGGAAGAAGCGAGGGTTTTCTTCATTATTTGGAGTGGCATCATTAGTGGGAAAATACAGCAATAAAGTTGTGGACGTTGTTATAAAATCTGCGTTTTGCCAATCTTGTGCCAACTGGAAAAATAAGGAAGATACACCCGAATATGATGAATGGAAAAAGTCCCACGCTGAAGACTGCACAGCTAATCACATAGGTAGTGCAGGTAAAATGGAAGTTGACGCTGTATTAGAAATGTTTCTTCGTTCTGAGGAACTGCACGGTGTCAAATATACCAATTATATCGGCGATGGAGACACAAAGACATTCAAAACCATTGTGGATAAAAATCCGTACGAAGATGTCATCATTACTGTTGCGGCCACGAAGTAGTAAGTCATAATGACCTCTTGATTTGAGCGTCCCTTCCCCTTCGGGGGTCGTACCCCCCAAGTTGTGCTACCTTGTCGAGGTCTGGGGGCTCGATCAAAGCGCTTTGATTGCTAACAGCACGTGAATACCCTGAGATTTACGCGTTTTCTACCTTACCGACGGTCGGTAATTGCCACGCCCTGTTCGGGCAAGCCGATTGCTGTTGAGATTTGACTTATTAAAATCGCTCTGAGCTAACGAAAGAGCTGGTCCTTCGAGCCGGAGCCCGGGATTTACAACCCCGGGGGTCCACTGCTAATCATGCCGCGACGTCGCCGCCGTTCGGGACGTCGCCGTGGGCGCATGGTGGTCTCCGAAGTTTGCACAGGCTACGTCAACAACGCCACTACCATGACTGTGCACTTAGACAACTGGAAAGACAGATGGCCCGATCGCCCGTTCCGAATGCTGTCCATTCATCTAGAAGCTGGCTTGGTCTCTGTTGCTGCCGCTATGGGCGTCCTTCGCGCCTTTCACCCGGGATTTATCACATTATCCACGTCCACAACGGGCCCATTCATCGTTGCCGGAAATGGACGACGTATAACTTTGCGTGTCCGAAGTCCGGAATAGTGGCCCGCGGATACTCCCGGTTCTCAACTTCTAGCAGCGGTAGACAACATTTGCCAGTACAGCAAAGACACTGGAACGTTCCGCGTTGTCTTGAAGTTCATCATCGAGGTCGGCAACCAAGAAATAGCGGAAAGCTGTCCCAAGGAGGTCAACACCATCCCCACCATTGAATTCTCCCGCCTACGTCTGGGAGAGGTTCCATTCCGTGCCCCGTCTACCCCACTCCACATCCCTCCAGTCCCTATACTGGACTCCAATATAAGAGACGATGCGAGCCTGCACGCCGCAGTTGCATCCTCGTCTTCGAAGCGGATGGTCATCACGGCTGGGAGCGCAGACTTACAACCTGCCACCATGGAGTAGTTTTTGAAAAAAATTTTCAAAGGGGGGAGGATGTTGCGACCACGAAGTAGTAAGTCATAATGAACTCTTGATTTGAGCGTCCCTTCCCCTTCGGGGGTCGTACCCCCCAGGTTGTGCTACCTTGTCGAGGTCTGGGGGCTCGATCAAAGCGCTTTGATTGCTAACAGACCAAGAAGGAATGTGTGGGGCATGTACAAAAAAGGATGGGGACTCGACTACGAGCCGCCAAGAAAGCCCATGCAGGTATCGGAGGAAAAGGTATAGGCAAATTGACAAATATAATGATAAATAAATTGATCCAGTATTATGGCCTGGCTATTTGGAGAAATCATAATTCTGCTGAAGACATGAAGCAAGCAATGTGGGCAACATATTATCATATGTCTTCAACGGATGCCAATCCACATCATGAATATTGTCTAAAAGGTCAGAAAAGTTGGTGTAAGTGGCAACGTGCTGCAGCAGTGGGTGAACTGGACTCATTTCAACATCCCCCGCCCCTCAATGACATGGTTCTGAAAGCTATACGACCTGTTTACGAGGATCTATCTTCGAGCAATTTATTACAACGTTGCACTGGAGGCAATACCCAAAACAACAACGAAAGCTTCAACGCATGTGTGTGGACTTTGGCCCCGAAGCATCTCCATTGTGGAGCTCAAGCAGTGGAAAGAGTAACATATTTGGCTGTTTGTACGTTCAATAATGGTTATGCACCATCATTGAAATTAATGAACGTGCTAGGACTACATGTAGGACCACGTGCTAAAATGTTTGCGGAGGACGCCGACCGTCAGCGCGTAGCCGCCGCTGAACACCAAGATTCACTTTCATATAAAAAGGCCAAAATTGCAAAAAAAGATACTACAGAATATCAACAGCAGCTTTTTGAAGAGACGGAAGGATTAATGTATGGTCCCGGAATAGCGGATTAGCGGTAAATAAAAAAATTGTATTATTTTCTTCACGTAAAACTTTAAACGCGTTTTTCCCGAAACTGTGTTCTCAAAATCGGTGGGACCTGTATTTCCAAAAGTTATTATCCGATTCGACTGAAACTTTTTTTATTTTGAAGAATATACATCTGGCTAGGGGGGGGGGGGACAAAAAATTACAAAAATTACATTTTTGAGAGAATAACAATACTTCAAGCTTGAAATCACTTTTCACTGTATTTTTCGTCCTTTCAACGCCTTTAAAAATTATAAATTTTCAACTTTTTGTAATTTTTTTAATTCCCCCCCTAGCCAGAAGTATATTGTTCAAAATAAAAAAAGTTTCAGTCGAATCGGATAATAACTTTTGAAGATACAGGTCCCACCGTTTTGAGAACACTGTTTCGAGAAAAACGCGTTTGAAGTTTTACGTGACCGCCGAGTGGCCGGTCGTGACCCATGCATTTGCCGCTACTCAAATGCCTATAACTTCGTGAATTTTACGAATTTCAACAAATCCTTTTAAACACGTTTTCCTAAAAGGTTGAACATTCGAAAAATGAAATAAAAAAAATCGACATTTAGACCAGAACCTCCCCTTAAGGGGTCATATACGTTTCTCCACTTCAAAAAATCATTTTTTTTTTACATATGTTGAAAGATGCATATCGTGGGCGCATTTTGAACCCAGAACGAACATGAAATTCGAATTATTGGCGAAGTTACAGCCGTTTAAATGGAACTGGTCGTGCCGGTCCACAGATCAGCGCGTCAGAGCGTCGAATGCCCTTGTTTGATTTGAATTTTGAGAGGTGTGGAGAGATGTATCCATGATGCCCACGACCTAAAGTTATAGAGAATTCTATGTTCGTCATGATGCGCGTGAATTAGGGGCTGATACACCCGCGGATCGGGGAAAACCCATGGTTTTTCCGCGGCGGCCGCGTCAGGCGCCCACCACTGCTCCTTTACGCGGCTAATTTAGCGCGTTCAGTTCGTTTCTGACCAGCAACTTCTGCTCAGCTGTCAAGAAAATGATAAAACGGCGTTCATGCGTAGACCGAAAAGGGTCAAAAACTGATTTGAGACGACCTTCGCGACCGGTAAAAAGACGACCTCCGGCGAAATGGGAAATATGTTCCGACGAAGAAATGACAAGTGCATCGGCGAAAAAGTTGAAAAATTCGAACTGCAATGAAGTAACCATAGGTTCAGCATTCGGGTACCGAATTATAAACTTCTATGCCGTATTTACGGCTATTAGTGCATACGTAAAGTGCAAAACGTGCGGAGGGGAAGTGAAGTTTAGTGAAGATGCAATTCGGGGCCTTGGCTTTCAGATTGTAGTACAATGTGATCGATGTAATTCTCGAAATATCTCTTCGTGCCCACAAATTGATAAGGCTTACGAGATACACAGACGTTTCGTGTTTGCAATGAGAGTGTTAGGACTCGGACAATATGGTATGCGAAAGTTTTGCGGACTCATGGACTTACCAAAACCAGTAGCGCAATCGACGTACGATGCTATAGTACGAAGCATTCGTATTGCGACAAAAGCCGTTACTGATGCTTCATTGAAGAATGCTGCGATTGAGGAGAGAACAGCTACTCGAGAAGCAGGAATACTCGCGGATGATGCAGGAATTGTTGTTTCCGGAGATGGGACCTGGAAAAAGCGTGGCTTCTCTTCCCTGTTCGGCGTGGTAACACTTATTGGGAATTTGACAGGGAAAGTTGTAGATGTGTTGTAGATGACCTGCGAATATTGGGAGAAAAAGAGCAACACCGCCGAATATGAAGATTGGAATAAAAAAGAGCACGAGTGTAGTGCCAATCACAAAGGGAGTGCAGGGAAGATGGAGGTAAACGGGATACAGGAAATTTTTCAGCGATCGCTTCAATTGCACGGCATCAAATATTCATATTACATCGGAGACGGTGATAGTAAAACGTTTAATGGTATTCTGCTAGCAGATCCGTATGATACACCGGTTATTAAAAAAGAATGTGTAGGCCATGTGCAAAAGCGGATGGGAACTCGTCTTCGTGCAATAAAGAAAACGAATAAAGGTCTCGGAGGAAAGGGAAAGCTTACAGGCAAATTGATCGACGAATTACAGATTTACTACGGTCTAGCCATCAGGAGACACAGCAATTCCGTCGAAGAAATGAGGAATGCTATTTGGTCGACATATTATCACAAAATTTCAAGTGATGACAAACCGCAGCACCATTACTGCCCAACCGGAGAACAATCGTGGTGTTCGTGGCAACGAGCGTACGCGACCAGCAAATTGAAGGATTATAAGCATAAACCTGCTCTTCATCAAATTGTACAAGATGCTATTCGTCCTGTGTACGAAGACCTAAGCAATAATGATTTGCTTGTTAGATGTGTCGGTGGTTACACTCAAAATTCTAATGAGAGTCTGAATGCCCTCATATGGAAAGTTGCTCCAAAAGAGACATATAGCGGTTCCATAATCACTGAAATCGCCGCATACATTGCAACAGTAATGTTCAATGAAGGCCAGATGTCTTTGATAAAAATTTTAGAGACATTACATGTTACCAGGTTGGCCAGGTATGTTGGCCAGGTATGCGTAATGATATTCAAAATTATATCCGTACTTGCAATAGTTGCCAGAATCAAAAATTAGTACGAACTAAAACTCGTGAACCAATGTTAATTACTGACACTCCATTGGAGCCATTTTCCAAAGTATCATTGGATACTGTAGGTCTTTTACCTACTACTCCCAGCGGAAATAAACATATTCTAACTATGCAAGATAATTTGACAAAATATTGCATAGCTGTCCCTGTTCCAGATATAAAAGCTGAAACAATAGCTCATGCATTGGTAACTAATCTTATATTGCAGTATGGAACACCACGTGCAATACTAACAGATAAAGGGACTAGTTTCATTAATAAGATAATTCAGAACTTAGCAAAAATTTTCAAAATTCAACATGTCACTACATCCCCTAACAGCACACTTCGTTGCGGCAAAGTTACAGGATGGTTGCAGTAACCTCGCGTCGTTGCATAGTTGCAGCGCAATGTCGATGTATGGTTGCGGCATAGTTGCCGTGCAAAGTTGCGCGGAGCGGACATAGAATTTTTGCTGTATAGTTGCGGCATAGTTGCAGTGCAAAGTTGCAACGCAAGTATGCCGCAAGTATGCCGCAAGTATGCCGCAAGTATGCCGCAAGCATGCCGCAAGAATGCCGCAAGTATGCCGCAAGTATGCCGCAAGTACGCCGCAAGTACGCCGCAAGTATGCGGCATACTTACTTTAACTTTGCGGCAAATTTGCTGCATTCTTGCCACAGATTTTGCCGCAGCTTTGCCCCAACTTTGCGGCGTTAGCAAATTTTAAAACATAATATCTCCAAAACCGGCGGAAATAAAGTGTATACATTATATATTGAAATCGTCTTGAAACGCACTATCAAGTGATCTATTAAAAAAAAAAGAGTTCCGTTTAAAAAAAAAATTGGTCATCGTATCTCGTAAAATAATAATCTAAGAAAAATTTTCCCCCTCCAACCATGCAAATTCATATAAACAATTTCTTTTATATCTCCAATACGTTAGGAAATATCCAGGTGTTTACTGTTTCCGCGAACATTCTGTATAATGAACTAAAATATAAAATACCAGCATGCCTCGTCCCGATTTCGCCTGAGGTATTAGCGTGACTGATTCGTGTTTATTAGAATTAATATCTTTCAAGGAAATTAAGTATTTTGAAAAAAGTTTAATTGCTTCATATTTCGAAAAAGATAACATTCTTGGTATATATAATGATTTTCTGACATTGGGATGAATTGTTATTGTGCATCCTATTTTAACTTCTCGTAAGTTATAACATACCTAGTCAATTCCTGGATCATAATTGAATGCAAACCTTCCGGTAACATTCACTCTTATGAGTCCAGGTTTTACATTCCGCATTGCTCGGCGTGTTTAACTGCCGAACCCTGGTGTATCTTAATATATAAAGCAGAAAGTGTTTGTGTGCTTTTTGTCGCCTAGAAACTCTCGAACGGTAAACTTAGGGATCACGGAATGTGTCGCCCAGCTCATTATACCTACCTAATACAGATGCACGTGGCTGTTTAAAAAAAAAAGAATAAATAAATAAAAACGATTTTTTTTATAAAATCAAAATCTAAATTTCGAGTGAAGCCGAATAGCAAAGCTAGTATTTGCAAACGTCGAGCAGGCGCGGTTGATATTGACAAATTTGATCGCACTCGGGGTATAAGTAATAATATCCACAGGGGGTACGAATTAATTTGCAACAGCTATTTGTAACCTGAAAACGCTCGAGAAGCTTCGCCACCTAGTGGTAACATCGTGGTACTGCTACGGGCGAGGTATCGCGCGGGCCGAATATGCGCATGCGCGCGCGAAGTAGAATGTCGTATACACGGGTCACGTAGTCTGCAAACCAGCCGTACACATGACATGTTTACATATAAATTACATGTTAATAAGGCGTTTCTGAGACATGCTACATAGCCTATGTCCGCCCTAGAGTATGCAGGAATAACGTGTCAAAATTTGTGGAAGATTGGTTAAATATATGATTTCAGTTAGAAGATGTTTTGTGCGGCGCCGACGGGCACGGACACCAGGCCCGGTCATAAACAGGGCCAGCGCGAGGGATGGTTGGCGCCTTCATGCAAGAAAATGTTTAGTGCCCCAAAATTTTTTGCCCCTGGTTGCTATTTAATATGTTTTGCCTTTACGGAGTACAAAAGAAAGATTACATTAACATTTTGTGTATGTGGGAGTTGTATTCTTTTATTATTAAGCGTGCGGTATAGTTTCTTATGCGGCACATAACTTCCATAATGGGTTCCGCCGGATATGACAAATTAGTCTAGGCCCCCTGCGGACTTTTCGCAAACTGCGGCGACGAAGGGACTTTCCGAAGGGACTAACCGAGGAAAGTCAGTCTTCGAATTACCTCCACTCGTTGCGGAGCTCTTAAAAATCGTTAAGTGGTTCAAATTGACTAATGGACGATATGTCAAATGTAAGTATTAAAATTGTATAATATTAAACAGGGTGATTCTCCCGCCTCGCTGAGTTTCGTGGATTTCAACGCACAAAAATATTATTCCCGGATAAATATAATATATACATGGTCAAAATCAGGGATCGAAAAAGTTCTCGAACCCTCGTTTTTAAAAAATTCTGTTAGAACTTATTTGTTTCGATTAAGAAAATATCTGTTCCTGTGGAATTTTTATTGAAAGAAATGCTACCTTCAGGAATTTCACATCATAAATATTTTGTTTCTTGACCATCATCGTTGGTTAGTTGGTCTATTATTGCGTTACAAATTACAATACATTGAATAGTATTTAGTATTTGTTACAACGATTGAGATCGTTTTTAATATCGGTGAACAAAATATCAGTTCCTGTTATAGAGAAATTTTTATTCTTATATTTTATAAGTTCCATTCCAACTAGAACCTTTATTTTCAAGTACTTTTATTTTATCGGTTCTTCTGACAACTTATAATGTGAGAACATTTTTAAAAAAGTTCCGCGGTCATTGTTTTAAATGGAACCCATTGAAAAGCTCCAGAACTTTTTCGATCCCTGGTCAAAATTAGGTCAGTAGAAAAATAGGGTTACGTTACGGATGAACTATCTCTATTCGCACACCACGTTTCATAATTTTTTGAATTTCCGGCTTGCCGAACGTTCCTTGTTAGCGAGGCGCGGCTTATTATTCACGGCATCGCCGTTGAGGACTTCAGCGAGAGAATCACCCTGTATGTTCATAGAATCTTACTATTTTCAATAAAATAATACAATCATTATATCATTTCCAGTTACAGGATGCGCTTGTGAATGCGCAGACGTCAGGCGCGCTTGGTGAAATTCCTAAAAAGAAGGAGGAGGTGAAGAAGCAGGAAGAAAAATAATACTTTCCTGAACATATTGTGAAAAATAAGGAAATTTGTATGTTATTATATATTAATGATTGACCGTCTCAGATGCCTACGCTATTCCTTTGGCGTTCGTCGGTCAGAACGCTCTATCCCACTCGATCTCGATGTGTTTTGTTCGGTCTCTTCGTCGCGCGGTGCGACAACGTATGTGCCTACTGCAGACAATAACCAAAATACGTGTGCCCCGTCTTTAAAAGTGTGCCCAAATAGGTGACTCGCGACCAATCGTCACAGCGACGGACTGCATCGCTCGAGACCGCCTGCTAGGAATCTTCTTTCAACCGGGCAATAGTACCTCTGTCGAAGACGAATTGAACAATGTGATATACGATAATATTTGATTTCTCGTGAGATCTACAGTGTATCAATATTTCACGATTTTCAATGTAACAAAATATCGTATATTATATCAATTTGTCTCACAAAGAACTTCAATATTATGAATAAAATAATATAGCATTGCATTTAATGAAATTGACTTGACCCTTTCTACAAGTAGAAAATGTAATTTTTATGGTACTGTTTCAGATATATAAGGCTATGAAACGCCTGACGTACAGTGGCAATGGAGGTGCCTGGCGCGGTGGCAACAGGGGCAGAAGAGGCTGGGGTGGATCTGGGTACGACCAGCGAGGAAGAGGCCGAGGAGGATGGGACGACGGGAGAAGAGGCCGGGGTGGTTTGTGGCAAGGTGGAAGCGGCCGGGGGGGGGGGGGGGTGGGGACAAAATCGCAGAGGCCGGGGGGGGTGGGCAGAAGGTGGAAGAGGCCGGGGGGGTTGGGCCAAGGAGGAAGTGGCGGAGGAGGAAATTTCTACCTCTGTCAAAATTTTTGGAGTAAATAAAAAATAATTTGTTTATAAATGTATGTCTTGTTACGTCCCTACTTCCCGTCCCGCACGATGATTTCTCGGCATTTATCTCTTGGTATTTTCTATAACATTTATTAAATGACCGAGAAATCAATCTTCACCCTCCGTATCAGGCGCTACCGCGGGCAACGTTCTGCTCTTCAGCGGCACCATCGGGGAAGGCAAGCTCGATTTCTCCACAATCGCAAATATTTAGTTAGAATTTTATTAATATTTAAACAAATCGCGTCGATCACGCTTTACGCCTAATTTCTGGCAAAACCGCGGGCAACGTTCTGCTCATAGGTAGTATCTAGAGACAGTAGTACCATCAATCAGCGCAACCCGTGAACTATCAGTGCACATTTTCGTAATTGATTTCATTTTACCAAAAGACGAACGCTCAGATTTAGAGGATGGGGTAATGGGATGGAAACACTTCACTCACTGATATAATAATAAAAATTCACCTTTATTTTTCTTGCGGTGATTTTAACACTTTTATAAATCTTTTAAGAAAACATTGTGCAAAAACGGTTGCTAACTGTTGACTATCATATTAATATTGCGCACCTATTTCGGTATCTTCTGACTTACTTAAGACGTATTGCTCCCGTTATACGAAACCCTCAGCAGCGTCGATAGTTAAATTCTTATTTTAATTCATTTTTTAGATGTTTTCGCTATTGGGTTTTCGATGTGCTCTGTACGATTGGTTTCGTACAGCCCACATACTAGGGATTGAAGTTAATGTACATCGGTTCCGTATTGGAGCTCGATTTACGGGATATAAAGGGAGGGCAAATTTGTGGCGATGATCAAGAGCGCAGCTTCGCGAAGGTGTCGATTCCGCTGGCGGAAGGGGCCTCTGACCCATCAGCTGACGTCTACTGGTTCCTTTGGTGTGCGCGCGGTTGGCTAGCTGGTGTGCAGCTACCTCCTTCGTGCTGGTTCTCCTGCGCACTCCTGCCGTTCGTTGATTCTTGACTTGGTTTCTTCTTATCGCCAGTTTCGATTATAATGCCTTTTCGGCTATGTATTATATTGATAACTTATTTGAGGTGGTTATAATGTACCAAAGTACGAAATAATAAGTATAAATGATTTAAAGGGTTAAATAATAGTTAACTCCACGTCGCGAGACGTGACAGTCTTTATTTCCTTTGTCACTTTTTTGGTAAACTTATGCTTGCGTGGATCGATTCGCGTGATTCTACGTTCCGCGAGTACATGTGCCATTGCAGGCACATGTGACCACTGACAGAATCAGTGGTACCGCACTTTACAGCGTGGTGAGACGACGAGAATAGCCCCTCTCTTCAAATTTAGTCATGCTTATGTCGCAAGGGCATAACGTAATCCTGGGTTTCGTTTCTTTTTATAGTCCACATTTTACATTTTATTTGTGAAACCGGCCAATAACATAAACGCGTCCCTTCGGAAACAATAAAAACTTTTAAAACTGAAGATGGACAGGGTTTCTCAAACAGATTATCGGCAGCTACTTTCCGTTTGTGACCTATTACATTGTACACCTGTTCCGTCCGTATTTGCATTATATTTACAATGCGAATGATTGTTCCATCCTTCAGCATGAAACAATTATTTCTATTGTCATCGCAATGTATATAATACCCATCACTTTCCAATTTTTTGTACTGCGTCACAGTTTTGTTTGAGAAAATGTGCAATAGTGGTCCATTACGATCGGAACCTTTACAAATATATTTTCCCAGTATTGCTGATGATTTTAGAACCGATCCCCGCTGCAGTTCTCCATAACGTCTTGCCAATTGCTGCAATGGTTTATCCGATTTTCTTATTAATTTCTTCAAACTACCTAAAAAGTTTTCAAAAGGAAATGCGCTAAAATTATCCAACACTCCAAATTTTCGAACGTCATTGCACAAATGAAGTAAGTTGTGGACATTGTGAGAAATATATTGTTTCCCATACAATATCTCGAAATGTTCAACAAAGTATTCTAATAATTCCTCAGCATATTTAATATTCTCTTCATTATTAATTAACATAGGGCTAACTAACACACTGACAGCCACGTGCAGTGTTAAAAAATGTTCGTATATATTTTTCGCTAGTACACGCTTGAGTACAATAGGACCCGTGTACAGTAGAAATTGCCGAAATTCCGTAGCTTTCCAGTAATTGAGGTCCGTCAAACTTCTCGGTTTTCGCGAAAACTCACGCGGTACAGAAATTCCAGCCAATATTAAATGTTCCGATATCAAGTTCTTAGCTTGTCCACCAATCCTTACGTTTAACGGTCCCTTAATCCACAATAGCAAGAGCTTCTTCATAATTCCCAGACAAATTAAATGCCTATAGTCTAGGGGCACATTTGATACTAACCCAATATTTGGCACTTTTAACAAGTCACTTGTACCTTTATGGTAATCTTCGTCGGTTTGCCGTAGAAAATCTTCGTCTGTTCTCAGTGTATCAGGCACTTGGCTGTAAGGGAAACACGTAGTTCTGTTAACTGATTTCCCAACAATTGTGCATTTCGAACAGCTCGAAAAGCCTGTATGGCCTTTTGTATATAATACAAACGATTTTGCTGAAGCATCGCAGATAATTTTTGTTAACCTAATAGAAAATTTATTAGTATCATATATAAATCCATTGTTTATGAAATATGTTATTTCATCAATGAATTTGTCCAACAGCTCGTTGGATGATTCTGGTTTCTTATACCCATAATAGATTCCAACAATCTGTATTCGTTTCAAAATTGTATCCGATACTAATATGGGCCAGAAACTGTTGGAGGAGGACCTTGACAACGGCAAGCCATCAATATTTAAAGACAGATCTATATATTGTACGCTAATATTTGCCTCAACGTACATTTGAGCATAAAATTTTAGCATCTGTTCTACCCCAAGATGTAAGTAATCTCCCCCTTGTATTTTGGTACAATTACTTGTACGGGGAGTGTGTAACAATGTCCTGGCATCTTTCGGTAGTAAGCATTTGGGCACGTACGATAAAAAAATGCTCAACAGTTCGTTGATGGCTTTATGCGTAATATTATTTCGTAGTGCCCAGTTGGACAAATCCTGTCATAATGTCGCAGGGCTCTCCGGATCATTGTAATCAACAATATCATTCGCTGATTCATCATCGGATGTGTCATAATCCAGTATGCAATGATAGTATTCATTATTATCATTAAATAATGAATGAGTGTCTTCTTCTTCATCACTTTCACAAATATCATTGTTGTGTATATTCCTCAAATGGTCATTGTCGGTGCACGGTACTTCATCGCAAGACTCGTACACTTCCTGCGAACTATTTAGTTCAGAATTTTTATATTCTAAGTACCGTGAAGAGGTAGGAAGCTCATCAATTGCCAATTGAGCATCAGATTGATTTCTTTGGCTTTCAATATCCTTCAAATATTGCTGAATTCTCCTCCTTTGATGTCTAGCAGAACATAGACTATAGTCTTTCCTAATACGTTTGTTATCCGCCATAATAACCTGAATATATTTCATATACAAATGAGAAGTTAAATATAACAATTTGTTAAAAACTATATGGGTGTACTACTGTATAACCCAACGAACGGAATGAACTGAAATTTTGAGAGGTTGGGCGGGAGGGGGAGAGAACCTCTAATATAAAATTTCAGCTGCGGGTATTTGTTAGTTTCTGAGATATTAATAAAAAACCTACGCAAAATACATTGAAATTTACCTATACAGACGTTATTAACACAACCATCTTCTCGTCGCCGTCGATTGTTTCGCAGTCGACGATAGGTATAATGCATACGGTAACATAAAGTGGACGCAAGCGAAGTGTATAAATAAATGTATGTTAATCGAAACGTGTCGATCATTTCCAAAATCTGTCAGATTTACTTTTCAGTTAGGTTTTGCGTACGAACTCATACATTATGGCTGTTGACTTATTCCGAGACAACGCATTCGACTTTCCAATAGGGGTGTGCGGATCGTCCCGAGGCTCGGGTTCCCGGACCTCGGGACGGGTCGGAAAAGTTTCGGGCAGGATCGGGCGGGTCTCGATACTATCGTATTGCTTGAGATCCTGAGGTTCTCGGGATCCCGAGACTCGTTTCGGGCTACAAGCATGACCGCCGTGAGCGGGCAATTTGATTTCAGGTCGGCTCGGCAAAACTCGGACGCGATCGGGTCGAAAGTCAGCTATTGGCGGCTATGCTTGTAGCCCGAATCGAATCTCGAGTTCCCGAGACTGTCGGGATCTCGAGTAATACGAAAGTATCAGGATCGCGCCCGATCTCGCCCGAAAGTTTCCGGCCCGTCCCGAGCCCGAAAAGTCGGGTACCCGCACACCCCTGCTTTCCAATGTCTCTCGGGTGTTAGTATTTTCATTGCAGGATCACAAAAGAAAGTTTAAAAAACGACCTTCACTATTTTCTTCGTTATTCCGATCAATTGCAATTTTTTCCAAAACGACAAAACATGTCACGTAGCGAACTAATCCTTCTAGCTCCTAAAAAAAAATCAAGTCGTTTTGTGTAAATTTAAAAAAGTTATGCGATTTTAAAAAGTGTCAGAACATTTTCGAAAGTCACTGTAGGTAGATTTCAATGTATTATGCCGAAACTTTTTTATTAATATCTCGAAAAGTAATAAATACCCGCAGCTGAAATTTTATATTAAAGGTTCTCTCCCCCTCCCGCCCAACCTCTCAAAATTTCAGTTGATTCCGTTGGTTGGGTCATACCGTAGTGTTTGGGAACGCACTAGTTCCTTCTTCCGCTACTCTCACTCTCACAGCAGCACCTCGCGGGCCGCGATACAGCAACGCTGATCTATGGGCAAGCTGCCAATCAGCGCCTATCGATCGACCAATCATCGAAGATCGATAGGCCAATCAGCGCGCCGGATCGACGATCCACCGGAACGAAGAAGACGCGCGTGAAAAAGTCCGCCATATTCTCACCCTCTCTTGTGCATCACGACAACCGGCACATTCGTGTAACACGTCGCGATACTTTACATTGTGTAATCATCTCACCTCTCACTCTCATAGTACAAAATCAAATCAGTGTCTTGATGCTCATTTGAAATCTCATCTCATCGCAGTTTGAACACTCAGAGACACGCGATTAATACAATTGCGTGGACACCACGTGGTGCATCCACGCGGTATCATCAACGTCGCAGCTCAAAGCCGGGATAAATACTATCAGTGGCTCATCTCATGTGTTTTTCTCATCGACTCAGCGAGTCCACTTTTACAAATACAGACGAAGTGTCTAACTGAAAGTTGTGCTTTGTATCTACATAACCTGTCTTAGACTCCTCTCAGATCTCATCCTTTACACACTTTCAAACATTTATTGGTCCTTCGAGCCGGATCTTAGACAGGAAGTGTAGTGAACGCTCAAAGATAGTGCAACCATGGCTGGTGACGAACCGTCAAAGTCAACGACTCGGTCCCAGACAGCGTCGAGGCCAACATCACCTGCCATCACTCTTGATGTCCCTTCTCAACCTCTTACTGACAACGTCGAGGAGGTAGGACGGGAGACGAAAGACTCGTCTCCGTCCGGGATACCAACCGAACTGTTGTCAAAGGCAGAGACGCAGCTCAGCCGACTGGAGTCGTTAACAGCGCTAAAGAAAAGGCTGCCCAAATGTGCTCCGAACACCACCATGACGGAGCTTAAGGTGTATATGACACAGCACGATGATCTGCTCAAGGCGTTCCAAAAGGAACACGCCTACTTTGAAGTCGCGTGGCCCATGGCACACCGCAACCATGCGTACTTCAAGGACAAGCTCTATTTTAAAGTAACCGAGCTCTGCATGGACATCAAGCTGATGATCGGCAAGCTTAAGGAGGAACTGGCCCCCTTCGTACCAACAGTCACATCAGGCTCTGCTCAATTCTCACCAGCTCCAGGGAAGCTCCCTGAACTGGCACTGCCAACCTTCACTGGCAATTACTTGAAGTGGCCGGCTTACTGCGAGCTCTTCTCTGCTCTCATTATTGCAAGGAAAGATCTCACAGATATTGAAAAACTTCAATATCTATTATCAAGTCTGTCTGGAGAACCTGCACAGAAGGTAGGGGCCCTACCTCTGAAGGGAGCCTCCTTCAATCCAGCCTGGGAGTTGCTCAAGGGCACTTACGAAAATAAACGGCTGCTTATCCAGGCGCAGCTGGATAAGCTCTTTGACGTAAGGCCTGTGATGAATAAGAACGCAGCGGCTCTCAAACAGCTCATCTCAACTGTGGAGGAAGCACAGACGTCTCTCAGCTCACTTGGCGTCACCACAACCTTGGGTGACTGCGTTCTCACCCATCTTGTGGCGCGTCAACTCGACAAAAGTACCAGGGAAGCGTGGGAAACCTCGATGGGCTCATCCATGGAGTACCCCACGTTCCAACAGATCAAGGAGTTCACCATCAACAAGGTGAGGGCATTGGAGAGAGCGGGAGCCCCAACCTCTCAATCCTCCACCAGCTCAACGGTGAAGGTTACTGGAAAACCAACAGCTCAGCGAGCATCATCCCACTCAGCTTCACAGGGGACCGTGAAGAATAAGAGTTTTCCGTGTGATCTTTGCCAAGGGGATCACTTTATAGTGATGTGTCCCAAGTTTAGGGGCATGACGGTGCAGGAGCGCAGGAAGATTGTAGCTAACCACATGTTATGCTACAATTGCTGTGGACGACACTCGTCAGCAAATTGCAAATCCCCTCACCGGTGCAAGCAGTGTGGGATCCAGCACCACACCATGCTGCAAGTGGCGCCAGCTCAACCTAAACCTCAAGCTGAGGCCCCGCAGCCATCGACGTCTCAGCAACGCTGAGACATCCAAGCAGTCGTCAATTCATCAGCTCAGCTCACTCCTGCACACTCATCTCAAGGTCAATCATCATCATGCAGCCATCTCACGCTTCTAGCAACTGCTCAAGCTCATCTCAACTCAACAATGTCAACTCATCTGGTTCGTATACTCATAGATTCTGGTTCAGAGCTTACCTTCGTGAAGGAGGAGCTCCTCACTCAGCTCAATCTCAAGCGATCCCGGTCATCCATATCAATTATTGGCATTGGAGGGAAGAAGTCCACGCAGACAAGAGGCATCGCTTCATTAACGCTGCATTCAATCCATCGACCATTCTCAATTTCCCTTCAAGCCCATGTTCTCAGATCAGTGTCTTCAAGGGTACCTTCAGCGGAGGTGCCCAACCAAGATTGGCCACATCTTGCTGGGCTCACGTTGGCAGATCCTGACTTCTTAAAACCACGACCTGTCGACATTATCATCGGAGCTGACACATATGGACAGATCATGAAGCCAAACGTAATCAAGGGCTCTCCATCCATGCCGATCGCTCAACTCTCAATTTTTGGGTGGCTCATTGTTTGAGATTCGGTAGTTCCGATCTCCGCCACACCCAACTCACCGCAGCACCTCCTGGACCGCGGAGCGACAAGCCCGATCCACAATCGATAGACCAATCAGCTGTCAGCGACAGACCGCTCAGCCAATCGCTTTTCCCCACGTCGCTCGAGCCACCAGGCTCTTGGAGAAGACGATCAACGGAAATCGATCGGCCATATTGCTCATCAATCTTGTTCACGCAGAGTGCGGTGATAGACGTGTGTTTTTCAAAAATCACATCTTTGCCCGCAACTAGTGATCAGCTCAATTCTCTTTTGCTCAGGATTTATCTAGTGCTCATCTCACTCATTAAAATCGCTCAAACGCTCACTTCTCAATTTAATCACGCGAATCGATTGTGGATCGTGGTCGAGTCTCGTCCGCGTGGCGGTCGGTGTGCGTGTGTGCTCATTATTTGACCAATTCTCAATCTGTGTCTCTCAAAAGGCTCACTGCTCATCTCGATTACGCACGCTCAACGAGTGTTTTTATAATAAAGACAATCAAACATTTTACTCAACTCAGTGCATTGTGACTTCGGACATAACCTAACCGGCATCTCACGCTCATCGCGATCCCTTTCGCGAACATTTTTGGTCCTTCGACCCGGAGAGTGTGAAAGTCAGTGCAGTGCTCATTGTGAAAAGCTCGTTCTCAAATCTCAGTGCTCACCATGGCTGATGAAGTAAACGACTCAACCATGTCGAGTCAGGAGTCTCGATCGACGTCTCCAAATCCAGCAGGAACGCTCCAGGTTCCCCAGACCCAATCCGCTCAAGCCTCCGGCAAAACGAGGTCCTCGTCGCCGTCAACGACGCCGGCACCGCTCATCGTGAAAGCTCATTCTCAGGGCTGTCGGTTTAAACCCCTGCAAGACTTGCAGTCTGAGGTTCCGGAGGACATGAAGTCGACGACTCTCATTGAGGTGCAGTCGCACCTCGACAGCGTCGAGGAGCTGCACGCGACGTTTCTTTCGGAGCATGCGCACCTCGAGGAGTTTTGGTCGGTGAAGTGCTTGGACCACGAGTACTTCGCGACGGGCCTGCTTGCTCGAGAGACGAGGCTCGTGGCAGCGATCAGACGCTCACTTCGACGTCTCATGAGCCTCGCCAACGCTTCTCAACCCAGCTCATCCTCCTCGCACGACTCACCAGCTGAAGTGATGGCCAGTAGAGCGGCCAAGCTACCAGAGCTGGCCATTCCCAAATTTGGGGGAAAATTCGTGGAGTGGTCCACATTCAGTGAATTATTCACTTCCCTCATCACCAACGACTCGAGGCTCATGGACATTGACCGTCTCTGCTACTTGAGGGCAAGCCTGACAGGCGAACCATCCCGACGGGTCAACTCGTTCCCTCTTCGAGGCTCATCCTTCCAGGCTGCTTGGGACTACCTGGAGAAGCGCTTCTCAAATAAGCGATTGCTCATCAAGGAGCAACTTGACAAGTTGCTCACCATTCCATCGATCTCAACGAGATCAGCACCTGCGCTCATCAATCTGGCTGCGACAGTCAATGAGGTGAATGAGGCATTGGTTGCTCTGGGTGCGGGTAAGGAGATGCACAATTGCCTCTTAGTGCATATCCTTACACAGAGCCTTGACAAGGTCACGAGAGAGGCATGGGAGACCTCTCTGGCATGTTCGACGGACTGCCCTCAATATCAGGACCTTCTGGCCTTTGTCGAGAACAAAGGCGGCGCCTTGGAGCAGATGGAGGCTGCATCAAATAAGCCAACGGCCCCTACAACCTCCACTGCTCGCTCATCTCAGAGGAGGACCACTGCTCACCCTGCAACGCAGGCAAGATCTCAACCCCAGACGTCCTCAAAGGCTGAGGCGTCGCAATATCCTTGCGACTGGTGCAACGCTGACCACTTCGTGGTCATGTGCCCTAAATTCAGGGAAACGCCAGTGACCGAGCGTCGTAAGTTCATCGTCGCCCGATCACTGTGTAAGAACTGCTGTGGTCGACACGACACAGATGTGTGCAAGTCGGCGCACCGGTGCAAGACCTGTGGGGCAAAGCACCATTCGATGCTGCACCCGACCAAGCCAGCGGCTACTCAGGGCTCAGCTCAAGCACAGCCCAGGTCAACGACCGAGCCCAGCTCTGCTCAACCAGCCCCTCCAACGGAAGGGAAGAAGTCAGAAGACAACGCTGACTTCTGAAGTGTCGGTGCAGTCGTCAGCTCATCCTCACCCAACTCACCAAGCTCAAGCACAACAGGTCCTTCTCATACGTCTCTGTCTCACTCAGCAACAGGCGGCCACGCTACCTCTCACACGCTCACCCTGTTAGCAACAGCTAACGCACAGCTCATCTCACCGGTGGCCTCGCTGCCAGTCAGGCTACTCATCGACTCAGGCTCAGAGCTCACCTTCATCAAGGAGGAGCTCATCACTCAACTCAATCTTCAAAGAACCCGCTCATCCATCTCAATTATTGGCATTGGAGGCAACAAAACTACTCACACTAGAGGCGTCGTGTCAATCACTCTACGATCAAGCTACGACTCCTCCACGGTCTCCACTCAAGCTCATGTTCTGCGAACTCTCACATCCAGTCTACCATCCGTTGAAGCACCACGTCAGGAATGGCCTCATCTCACAGGGTTAAGGTTAGCTGATCCAGATTTTCTAAAACCCAGGCCCATTGACATAATCATTGGTGCAGACTCATATGGCAGAATTATAAAACCTAACCTCAAAAAGGGTGACCCTTCAATGCCAATTGCCCAGTTCTCAATCTTTGGGTGGCTCGTTCTTGGGCCAGTTAAAACACCTCAGTCTCAATTCAGCTCGTCGCACACAGCTGCAGTCATGCAGCACAGCGACAAAACAATACAAGATTTATTGGCTAAATTCTGGATTCAAGAAGAGCTCCCGACAGATGCGCCCTCAACGCTCACCCCTGAAGAACAAGAATGTGAGGATCACTTTCGGGCGACACACACTCGTGATTCTACGGGAAGGTACATCGTACGCATCCCTCTCAAGTCATCTCGAAATCTATTGGGCAATTCCTACCAGACAGCCCATGCCTGTCTGAAGCGAACACTCAACAAGCTCAACAAAGATTCTGAATACCGCAATCTCTACCAAGGGTTCATGAATGAATATGAGGCACTCCATCATATGGTAAGAGCTCCCTCACTCTCACCTAATACTCACTCTGTTTTTTATCTTCCACATCATGGAGTACTCAAGCTCGACAGTCAGACCACGAAGCTGAGGGTCGTCTTCAATGGCTCAAGCCCGACCACAACGGGGCACTCGATCAACGATCTCATGCACACTGGTGCGAACCTTCTACTCAACATCATGGATGTGTTGCTGTGGATTCGCCAGCACAAGTACATTTTTGCCACAGACGTGACAAAAATGTACAGACAAATCAAGGTTCACGAAGACGACCAGGACCTCCAGAGGATACTGTGGATTGACGAGGATTCAAAGGAGGTGCCCTACAAACTCACCACGGTCACGTACGGAACCAAGGCTGCGCCGTTCCTCGCTGTCAGAGCACTACTGCAGTTGGTTGAAGACGAAGGGCATCGTTTTCCCTTTGCAGTACCGTCAATCACTCATGCCAGATACGTCGACGACATATTCGGCGGCGCCGACGAGGGTGAGACACTCATTACAATCGCTCAACAATTAAATGACCTGTGCAAGGCGGGCGGTTTTCCACTTGCCAAGTGGCAGACAACCTACCCCCCATTGCTTGATTCAATTTCTCAAGAAGTGCGAGCTAGCAACTCGTACATTGCATTAGACGACTGCAATACCAAAATCCTCGGATTACAATGGAACTCTCTCAACGACAATTTCTCATTCTCAACAAAACCTATCAACAATTCAATACTCACAAAACGTCTCATTCTCTCAGAAGTAGCCAAGATATTTGATCCGCTTGGCTTCTTAGCTCCAGTCATCATTCGGGCAAAAGCACTTTTGCAGGAATTGTGGCTGCACAAACTCGACTGGGACGATCCACTGCCTTCCCAAGTCACGGCTCACTGGCTCACCATCAGAGAAGATCTCACAAGTCTGGCCAGACTCTCAATACCAAGGTGGTTCAACACCTTCTCCTACTCTACAGTGGAATTACATGGATTCTCTGATGCATCGCAGCTCGCCATGGCAGCGGTAATTTACATTATCGTATCCTCACCGTCCACAGCTCACAAAGTGTCGACACTCGTGTGCTCCAAGACCAAGGTAGCACCACTCAAGAAACTCACAATCCCAAGGCTCGAACTCACGGCAGCTTTAATGCTGGCAAAGCTCACGAAGTATGTTCAAGCTACTCTTCAACTCAACATCTCTACAACTCATCTGTGGACGGATTCTCAAATATCACTCTCATGGATCAAATCACATGCTTCACGCTGGAAGGATTATGTCCGGAATCGTGTCTCCCAAATTCAAGAACTCACCCCACACGCACATTGGAGACACGTTCCTGGAACAGCGAATCCAGCTGATTGTGCCTCTCGAGGCTTAACAACAACACAGCTTGAACACCACGAGCTTTGGTGGACGGGACCATCTTGGCTCACTCAGCCCAGTGACTCATGGCCCTCTCAACCTACTTTGAAGGACAGTCCAAGCATGCAGGAAGCTCGTCCTGGAGTCTCAAATCTTCTCAACATTCGAAAACTCGAATATCACTGGGACCTCATTTACAAATACTCATCTTTAAACAAACTCTTTCGTATCACTTCAGTTTGTTTCAGAATTCTATCACGTTTAAGGTCAACGATTTCCTTATCACTCATCGTTCAGTCGCCCGATGATCTGGAGAGGGCCAGGATCTTTTGGATTAAAGCGACGCAGTCCCTTTATTTCGCACACGAATTAAGGATGCTCAGCTCTGGCGCAACGCTGCCATCGTCTCACACCTTCAATCGTCTCACGGCCTTTATCGACCAAGAAGGAGTGATCCGAGTCGGGGGCCGACTCAACAACGCTCACATTGCATATGAAAGTAAGCATCCTGCAATTTTGCCTCGTCACTCACGTCTGTCCGATCTGATTATAGATCAAGCTCATCGACAAACTCTCCATGGAGGGACTCAGCTCACACTCGCTCAACTCAGACAGACCTACTGGATCATCGGTGGTCGGGCTCCAGTGAAATCTCACATTCTACGGTGTGTTGTGTGTGCTCGGCAAAGGGGGATCCGTGCCCATCAACTGATGGGCCAACTACCTCTTTCACGAGTCACACCCACACGCCCTTTCACCAACACTGGGCTGGACTATCACTTTAAGGACATGGAAAGGGCGAGGCGCCAAGACTCACAAGGGATGGATTTGTGTGTTCGTCTGTCTCACCACCTCAGCTGTTCATCTCGAAGTAGTCACCGACTACTCCACAGAAGGTTTCATCGCAACGTACCGACGGTTCATCTCACGGAGAGGGATTCCTCACTCACTCTACTCAGATTGTGGCACCAACTTCATCGGAGCCGATGCCACGCTCAAGAGGATGTTCACTCAGGGCTCTCAAGATCACCAAACTCTCGCTCAGCTGTTTGTCAACGACAACACTCGCTGGTGTTTCAACCCTCCAGCCGCACCACACATGGGAGGCAAATGGGAGGCTGTGGTGAAGTCCACCAAACACCATCTTCGGCGAACAGTGAGTGAAACAGCACTCACTTACGAAGAGTTCAGTACACTTCTCACGCAGATTGAGGCCCTGCTGAACTCACGACCTCTCGAGCCCCTCAGCGACGATCCTGATGACGTCGCAACGCTCACTCCTGCTCACTTCCTCATTGGCCACCCACTCTCAGCTCTACCTGAACCTTCTGTGGAGCACACATCCATCTCACCATCAGCGCGGTGGCAACTCATCCAACAGAAGACTCAACAATTCCGGACTCAATGGTCAGCTCATTATCTGCAACGTCAGCTCTCAATCTCGAAGTGGCATCATCCATCCAACGCCATCAAGGTCGGCTCTCTGGTGCTCATCACCGATGAGCGATTTCCCCCTAGCAAGTGGCCACTTGCTCGGGTTCTCACCCTTCACCCAGGGAAGGACGGACTGACCAGGGTGGTGACACTCAAGACCGCCACTACCATCTTAACCAGGCCAATCGCAAAATTGGCTATATTGAATGTTACAGATTCATCATCAACATCTTCTTCCAGCTGTTGAGGGCCGGGAGAATGTTTGAGATTCGGTAGTTCCGATCTCCGCCACACCCAACTCACCGCAGCACCTCCTGGACCGCGGAGCGACAAGCCCGATCCACAATCGATAGACCAATCAGCTGTCAGCGACAGAACGCTCAGCCAATCGCTTTTCCCCACGTCGCTCGATCCACCAGACTCTTGGAGAAGACGATCAACGGAAATCGATCGGCCATATTGCTCATCAATCTTGTTCACGCAGAGTGCCGTGATAGACGTGTGTTTTTCAAAAACCACATCTTTGCCCGCAACTAGTGATCAGCTCAATTCTCTTTTGCTCAGGATTGATCTAGTGCTCATCTCACTCATTAAAATCGCTCAAACGCTCACTTCTCAATTGAATCACGCGAATCGATTGTGGATCGTGGTCGAGTCTCGTCCGCGTGGCGGTCGGTGTGCGTGTGTGCTCATTATTTAATCAATTCTCAATCTGTGTCTCTCAAAAGGCTCACTGCTCATCTCGGTTACGCACGCTCAACGAGTGTTTTTATAATAAAGACAACAAAACATTTTACTCAACTCAGTGCATTGTGACTTCGGACATAACCTAACCGGCATCTCATGCTCATCGCGATCCCTTGCGCGAACAGCATAAATAAAATTTTGTAGCGATAGGAATTCATCCGTAGCTTCGGCCAATTTTCTCACTTTCATTTATATTTGTAGCGGAGAAGCATAAATAACTCTGGGCGTGGCTTGGAGGCCCTCGGGCCTCAAGCGCCTTGCTCGAAGCTGCCGGGTCCTCGAGGCGAGCGACATTGTATCGTTGACCCGTCTAATCTGCAGCGCGGAGTTAGGTACTCGGCGACGTGTCATCGATTATACAGAAACGGAATTTCTTTATTTTTCAGCGTATCAATATGAAAGTGACACCAATGGATTCCTTGCATTCTCCCGATTAAATTGATAAAAAAAATATTTAAATCGGGCCAGTTTTAACGAAACGGGCTTCCAATCCAGCAAATTAATTTTATGCGTAATATCGTCCCAGATCTTAACACGGTTAGATACGCGTGTCTACACTTTCAACTGCAATATTGACAATACCTTCGATTCTACGGCCTAGAATATTTGCTCCGTATTGCGATGTTCTTAACCAGAGTTTCGCATCGATAGCAACTACTTAGTTACAATTAATGAGTTGTGCATGATTTTAATGACGCATAATTTAATTGCATGTTAGAAACTGAATTACTAATTGTAACTAAAAAAATACTTTACGACGTATAACACGAATTTCACGATTTAAGACAGTTCCAATTTCATCGAATGAGATTGGTTGCGTTAATTGCGCGCATGGGGTATTTAGGGAAATAGGCAAAGAGAGGGAGAGGGAGAGGTGGAGAGAGAGAGAGAGAGAAAGACAAGGAGAATCGGCAAAAAGAATTTACCGATTGTGCCAAGAAGTAATTACATGCAGAGTACCACGAGTTTCATTATACATCTTTAATATTTTTTTTCAACAATTGTACATAGGGAAAGATGACAACAGACGATTCGTACATTCTTTTCCGTTAATATTAGGATTATTAGGTCGGTGCAGACGTTCGTTCGCTTACAGGATTGAAAGCCCGTTTCGTTAAAACTGGTCCGATTTAAATATTTTTTTTATTAATTTAATCGGGAGAATGCAAGGAATCCATTGGTGTCACTTTCATATTGATACGCTGAAAAATAAAGAAATTCCGTTTCTGTATAATCGATGACACGTCGCCGAGTACCTAACTCCGCGCTGCAGATTAGACGGGTCAACGATACAATGTCGCTCGCCTCGAGGACCCGGTGGCTTCGAGCAAGGCGCTTGAGGCCCGAGGTCCTCCAAGCCACGCCCAGAGTTATTTATGCTTCTCCGCTACAAATATAAATGAAAGTGAGAAAATTGGCCGAAGCTACGGATGAATTCCTATCGCTACAAAATTTTATTTATGCGCTTCCGATGAATTCCCGTCGATTCAAAATTTTATTTATGGATCCTCGGATAAATTCCTGTCGATTCGAAATTTTATTTATGGCGCTTCAAATAATAAATAATTCTGGGTGATTTTTATTTATGACATATACAGATAAAGTCTCTTTTATTTAAAAAGTTATTTAGATAATTTTTTATTTAAATAATGCCCATCTCTGGTGGAAAGCGCACGTGTCCCAAAACACACACACACACACACACACGCCCACGCACGCACAGGTAAGGTGTACTGCATACGACTCGTCACACGCTGTGGGAGGTATGGAAAAAATTAAAAGACACGTGTCAGCGCTGACCTCCAAAAGTTCAAGCTAGCCGGTGCGCTTCTATCGTCCGAACGACAGATCGCATCACCGATAGCGACGTTCGAACAAGGATTGTTTGAGAGAGAGAGGCATCCGGTGTACCCACCCCTCTCTCTCATGACACGTAGTCAAACATACCGAGTTATTACCCGTAGAAGATTCAAGGCTAAATTGTCGCTTGATGTCTGCGCCAAAGAAATCATATAATTGTAACGATGGAAGGTACACTTCCGAGAATAATGAGCGATATCCACGCGTGTAATCTCTGATCCGCCAACGAACAATGCGTGTATGACAGAGCTGTGAGATTTACGTCGGTCTCTATTAACCTATCAGTCCGCGGTCCAAAAACAAACGGCGCTATTACCCTCGTAAATTGTAATTCAAAACCTGGGCGATAACCGTGTCAAAAGAACTTCCGACAATTATACGCGATATGACGAAGTCGCCGAAAGTCGTAGTCTATTCCACACACCACATATAACGATGGAAGGTGAGATATTCGGCGGACCAAAAAGAATTCTGGGTGTCCTACACCGACGTAAATCGAGAACCGCCACGGCTATCGCGCGATAACGGAATCATAACATGGAACTATGCATGATCGACGGCTGATCAAAAGAAGTCTGGGTGTTCCTTAGGTATGCTGATGTACGGGGGTGCAGTTTTAGGTAGGGATATTTGTATATTTAAAGCAGCTCTCATCTTCGACATGGCAAATTCACGAAGTGTCACTGGTCGAAAGACTTATTCGGGACAATTTTTGGGAGTATCGAGTTTTTTACGAAAAATTCTCAAACTAGTTTCAAATACATTCACTAGCATAATAATACTAATGGAAAAATTTGAACTTGAAGCTAGAGTGCTAGCTAGGGCAATTCCACTTTTACGAACATACGAACAATGTTACGAGTTGCTGGAACGGTACGATACGTTTTTACAACTCGCCGCGGAGTTTCGACGAGGAAATAGTAATAGACGTCTGCGAATATTGATATTACGATTAAGGGAATTGCGTATATCAGTATATTTTAAAATGATGGAACGGGCTGAAAAAGATGAGAGAGAACCGTGAGCAATATTACATATACGCGAATCATTAACATCAGGTTTAAAATGAATACGTATATCGATACATTTAAAACATTATCAAAAAGCTGCGCGCTGTTATGCACGATCGCGGAATGTCGAGACTGGATAGATAGATGTACCGAATGCATACGTGATGTCATAGAGTTGCGACGTAAAAACCTATTACTTGGTAATAGCAAACGGCGTCGTTTACTATTTATTATCAAGCGGCTCGAGATATTACGGATCAGTGTACGACAGAAAGAATTAGAGGTAGATAAAGATAGAGCTCTGATACACAGCTTATTGTATTCATCATCGGACGATGAGGTTTTTGGAATCGAAGATGCTCCAACACCATCTAGAGCCTGGGAACTGGATGCGAAAACAGTGGTGGTAGAAACACTTAAGATTCGCGACCCAGTAGGAATTCAATCATTGTGCGAGGCAGCGTGGACAAGTATTTTTAACTATGGGATTGAATTTTTTACACGGGAACAACGTGATTTGATGCAACATATTGCACGATACAGTAGCGCTCGCGAGTGTACGGTGTCGTGTATTGTGGGAGATAAGGATAGTTTGAGACATAAAGAAATATACATTACCGCGATTGCATGCACACCGTTGATGCCCTTGCGCGATATTGAGAATAAATCGACGGAAGTGTACACGGGATTGTATCCTAACGCGGTAATACCCTTAGATGCGTTTCTGGATAGTGAATTACGACGTTATGTTAACGAGTGTCCGAGACACGTTTCATTGGGGTTTTTCGGACCGATAATGTTGTCTATACGTGTCCGATATCCTAACGCGAATTTATTTACTTGGCGGAAACGCATGTCAGAACGACATAGAGTCGTTTATTTTAGGTGATTGTGAAGAAGAAAAAAACCATGGAGGTGTTCAAGGGTGCGTTTGGGGTACTGTCCAGGATGGCCGAACTTTTGAGTACCACCGCGGAATTTCGCGATTGGATGGACAGATGTGATGAGACGATACGTCACATCGTCTCATATCAACGAGGTGAACGCGTGCCGGTGTGGGAGAAGCAGTGAATGGTGTCGTTGCTCGCGCGAACCCAAACATTGCGCGCGATAGTGCGAGGACGGTTATCGCGAGAAGGGTATGGACACGCGGGTCGAGCGACGGCACCCAAGGTCGTGTGGGAGGAAATGGAGACCGCGTTCGAGAAGCGTTTGTTGACCGGGGCTGTGATAAACGTGGGGGCAGTCGATCCACCCAAATTCTTCGAGAATGCCCGTCGGACGGTGATTTCACGCGTTACGAACGCTATTACGGAGCATCGCAGCGTGTCGGTGAACACCGTTCTCAACGCAGAATTCATGTTACGAGACGATACGGACGTGAAGAGTTTCGCGACGCGTAACCAAGTACTTTTTATGTCGTCGAATGTTCGCGAGTGGTACGCGAAACAAGTGGTTGCTCCGACGTTGATCGCGATGGAGGAGTTTCAGGAGCGCGAGAGTGGCTGGACCTTACGGGCAGTACAGAATCTCCTGATAAACATAAACAAGCATAATCCATTGCGTGCCGGGTGCGACGTGTCGCTTCCGCGAGTGGTCATGGTAAAAAGAGCGGTGGTGAATGTTCGATGCAACGACAATACGTGCTTTTTGTGGTCTGTCGTCGCGAGTTTGTTTCCGGCTACTACACACGGAGAGAGGATTTCGTCGTATCCGCCCTATGCTACGGTACTCCGTACGGATGGTGTGCGACTTCCCATGTCCATGGACCAGGTACAGAAATTCGAGGATGTCAACGACGTATCCGTGAACGTGTACCTGTGGGACAACGACGATGGTTGCGTGCCTCTACGCATATCAGGCAACAAGCGGGAAGGGAGACACGCGAACGTGCTGCTGATCCAAGATCCGAAGGATTCGCAGCGGTATCATTTCGCGTGTATCCGCAGTCTTTCCCGCTTGATTTCCGGACAACTCAGTAAACATGGGCATCATGTGTTCGTTTGCGATAGGTAAGCAAATAAGAATAATAAAAAGAATTTCGAGCGATACGTATAGATCAAGCAGAAGCGTTTACATGGGTTTTCCCCTATGTTTCAGGTGCCTCAACGTTTTCTCCTCTTCGGAGCGATTGCAGCAACACACAGTGGATTGCTTGCGGTTGAACGGGTGTGCGGTGGAATTGCCGTCCGAAGAGGAGACAATTTTGAGATTCCAGCATCACGAACGCAAGGAACGCGTGCCGTTCGTCATCTACGCAGACTTCGAATGTTTGCTGGAGGAACTGGAGCAGCCATCGATGGATCGTCGCACGTACGAGTATCAACGCCACAAAGCTCACAGCGTAGAATACTACGTACATTGTTCCGACGACCCGGTTCTGTGTAGGTATCGAGCATATCGCATTTTTTTTTGGAAATTTTGACCTCAGATTCGTAATCAGCGACATCGAAAACGCCAGGACACCAAGTTTAGATTAAATCTAATGCTTTTCTGATATGACCTCGAAAACCTTAGTATACCCATTTTTAAACAAATCAAAGGTCATCTTGAGGTTTTGGGCAGGTTTTTTCGATTTTTGACCACTGTGCGCCGTTCGGGAAAAAGGACGAAACCGTTTTGCATATCCGCCTGGGCTCAAATCAGCCCCTTTTGTCACACCCTAACCAATTATATTTTGCCATAACCACCTCCACTCGGAACATGACCTATGTAGGGAGGAATCAGTGCTTACGTTTTAAGTGAAAACGCGGAGCAGGGGCAGAATCGACCAAAAAGTCGAAGTGTGAATACCGCGTATACAGAGTTCGGCACCGTTACTGAGTTTCTAAGTGATGTCTGCAGACGACATAAAGTGGAGTACGAAAGCGGTGACAGAGCTCCTTGCTCTCTATAGAACTATGCCAGCGTTGTGGAAAATAAAAACGCCCGAATACCAGAATCGAAATTTACGGAGAGAGTGCTTCGATAAATTAATTCGATATTGTAAGACAATATTTCCGGAAACTGACAAGGAGTTTGTCAATAAAAAACTTCAACGCCTCCGCGGGTCATTCCGGAAGGAATACAATAAAGTATTAGCATCCAGACGGTCTGGCAACGGGGCTGACGACGTTTACGTGCCAACACTTTGGTACTACAATTTATTACTATTCACCAAAGATCAAAACACCCCAAGTGCCAGCATCTCTAACATGGAAGAGGAGTCATCTCTATTGAACGAGGTGGAAGCGATGGGAGACGAACCGGAAGAAATTCAACCCGAGGTTGAGAATCCAATTGTGAATGACATGGACGACACTGAGACGCAGCCTCACAATGAAGTAAGTTTATTTGTGACCTATTATTCATTTATTTTATTACTACACTCCTAAAAAAAAAAATAAGCGACGAATTTTCTGTGTAAAATCAGTATTCATTGGTGGTTGTAGGTACGTTTTTTTTGCCTGAGTTATTCTAATTTGAAACAAAAAACGTCCCTTTCGCTTTAATTGCACCTACAAAGCCAGGAAATCATTGTAGGACATGTCCTTTCTAAAATATGTTTAAAAATTGCACTATAGTCAAAATGACAAAATTAAAATTTATTTTCTTTATTATGGTTGTCGCTATGGCTGGAACCAGGGACTAGTTTCTATCCTGTAAAAAATTAATTCTACACAACGAAACAAGCTAAATGTCTAGCAGAAATCGAACATTTTTTTAAAATGCTGTCACTGCAAACTTTTATTCTTAGGGAGCCTCTGTGGCTCCAACTTATACGTGGAAATATTATTTCAAAGTAGTACTGAAGGTAAACAAGAAACGGAATATAATTTTACAATGGACACAGGCAAAAAAAAGGAAACACATGGTTGTCTTTTTATGAAATTATAGTTTATTATGGTAACTGAGTATGTAGGTATTACAATTGCACAGAGATGTGCAGAATTACAATTGAATTACTTCATGAAGTTTTGGAAAAGGATTAGAAAATAATTCAATTAAATCTTATTCAAACAATAATATTAACGCATGCGCGTTATAATGCATCAAAAAGTAATGGTCACTGGTTTTGGGCGTGAATGTGCACCTCTGGTCCAGTGGAGATTTGTTAAAAATAAATTGGTACAAAATTGTTTATAACATTGAAAATGATGTTTCAACGATTCGATTGCATAGAGTTACGCGTATAAACATGGGCCTACCCACTACTCTGCCGGTTTGGTAGTATGTACCCGAATGGTGGGGTCTGGCACAGTGACCCAAACTAGGTCAATGCACCTTGCGCTACCTTCTGTCCCTTTAATCGTCGGATTGTGTTTGTTTACGTTTAGGGGTACGCACTGTGTCAGACCCCACCATTTGGGTAGATTCTGGCAAAGCGACAGAGTAGTGGTAGGTCCATTCCTATACGTGCAAGTCTATGCAATCGAATCGTTGAAACATCATGTTCAATGTTATAAACAATTTTGTAGAAATTTCTTTTTAACAAATCTTCACTGGTCCAGAGATGCACATTCACGCCCAAAACCAGAGATGGGCATTATTTAAATAAAAAATTATCTAAATAACTTTTTAAATAAAAGAGACTTTATCTGTATATATCATAAATAAAAATCACCCAGAATTATTTATTATTTGAAGCGCCATAAATAAAATTTTGCATCGACGGGAATTTATCCGAAGAACCATAAATAAAATTTTGAATCGACGGGAATTCATCGGAAGCGCATAAATAAAATTTTGAAGCGACAGGAATTCATCCGTAGCTTCGGCCAATTTTCTCACTTTTATTTATATTTGTAGCGGAGAAGCATAAATAACTCTGGGCGTGGCTTGGAGGCCCTCGGGCCTCAAGCGCCTTGCTCGAAGCCGCCGGGTCCTCGAGGCGAGCGACATTGTATCGTTGACCCGTCTAATCTGCAGCGCGGAGTTAGGTACTCGGCGACGTGTCATCATTTATACAGAAACGGAATTTCTTTATTTTTCAGCGTATCAATATGAAAGTGACACCAATGGATTCCTTGCATTCTCCCGATTAAATTGATAAAAAAATATTTAAATCGGGCCAGTTTTAACGAAACGGGCTTTCAATGCTGTAAATTAATTTTATGCGTAATATCGTTAATTGTGGCAGTGAGAGCAAACAACGGACTAACCCACATTCTTTTCGAAATTGAGTTAGTAGCAATAACGTATTCCAATAGGCTCTACTAATCGTATAAAATAGGCAACAAATTTTTTTTAAATGTATTGGAAGTGCTGTCTACAATATTGCTCACCAATACATAACGTTGACGTACCGCATTTAAACACACACATAAAGGAATGAATGTGTTTCCAAAACACGGTTTGTTATAATTGGCAAATTTACAAGTTCATCTAGTTGAACTTTTACCAAGAGACAAAAATTATAAATATTCAAGGAAAATGTTTTCGTTTCAAAAGTATAAAATATATTTTTATTATTAATAATCACTTTGTATCAATGAAGCGAACGAACGTCTGCACCGACCTAATAATCCTAATATTAACGGAAAAGAATGTACGAATCGTCTGTTGTCATCTTTCCCTATGTACAATTGTTGAAAAAAAATATTAAAGATGTATAATGAAACTCGTTGTACTTTGCATGTAATTACTTCTTGGCACAATCGATAAATTCTTTTTGCCGATTCTCCATGTCTTTCTCTCTCTCTCTCCCCCTCTCCCTCTCCCTCTCTTTGCCTATTTCCCTACATACCCCATACGCGCAATTAACACAACCAATCTCATTCGATGAAATTGGAACTGTCTTAAATCGTGAAATTCGTGTTATACGTCGTAAAGTATTTTTTTAGTTACAATTAGTAATTCAGTTTCTAACATGCAATTAAATTATGCGTCATTAAAATCATGCACAACTCATTAATTGTAACTAAGTAGTTGCTATCGATGCGAAACTCTGGTTAAGAACATCGCAATACGGAGCAAATATTCTAGGCCGTAGAATCGAAGGTATTGTCAATATTGCAGTTGAAAGTGTAGACACGCTTATCTAACCGTGTTAAGATCTGGGACGATATTACGCATAAAATTAATTTGCAGGATTGAAAGCCCGTTTCGTTAAAACTGGCCCGATTTAAATATTTTTTTATCAATTTAATCGGGAGAATGCAAGGAATCCATTGGTGTCACTTTCATATTGATACGCTGAAAAATAAAGAAATTCCTTTTCTGTATAATCGATGACACGTCGCCGAGTATGTAACTCCGCGCTGCAGATTAGACGGGTCAACGATACAATGTCGCTCGCCTCGAGGACCCGAAGGCTTCGAGCAAGGCGCTTGAGGCCCGAGGGCCTCTAAGCCACGCCCAGAGTTATTTATGCTTCTCCGCTACAAATATAAATGAAAGTGAGAAAATTGGCCGAAGCTACGGATGAATTCCTATCGCTTCAAAATTTTATTTATGCGCTTCCGATGAATTCCCGTCGATTCAAAATTTTATTTATGGATCCTCGGATAAATTCCCGTCGTTTCGAAATTTTATTTATGGCGCTTCAAGTAATAAATAATTCTGGAAATTTTTATTTGCTGATTTTCGAATAAATTTTCTGTCTTTTATTGGAATACAATTTTTGATTTAAAATAATTTTTTGCCCAACTCTGCCCAAAACCAGTGACCATTACTTTTTGAACACTCTATACAGCAGGGATGCACAGGCCGGGGCCCTCCGGTGATTTGCTGGCGGCCAGCTCACTATGTGTTATTTTAATTTTAACAAGTCAGAATATATGATACATATAAATAAAACAAATAATATATGATAAGTAACATTAATATATTTTGGCGGCCGTCTCATAAGTCACAGTGAACCTATGTGGCCCTTGGTCTTACTAAGTCTGTACATCCCTAGTGTACAACGTACGCAAATGATTATTATTAACATATATATTAATACTATTTAATACATTAAATCCGTAATTACGTAATCCGTTTAATACGTAAATAAAAGACAGGGCATATCGCTAACCGAAGTTTGTTACACGAGTACATATTATAGTCATATAGACATGAAAGATAAATATAAACATTTATCGCAATTCCTCAGATGATTAGAGTAATTAGCAATTCAATACGTTGAAAACTTTGAATTATGTCTCTCTCTCTCTCTCTCTCTCTCTCTCTCTCTCTCTCCTTCATTCGTTTCCCAGCAATCACTCAGAAAGAGAGGTGTTTTGGATATCAGCCTCCAATTACAGTATTGTCTCCGTATGTACTCACTGGTCGGGACCGGCGAGTAACCCGTATAGTGAACAGCGACCCTAATTCCGAGTGTTCGTTTCTCGCTTCTTTCTGGCCGAAGGGGGGAGCGAGATGGAACGCTTTGCGTGCGCCGGAGTGACACGCCGTCCGAAAGACGGAGCGAGACCAGTGGCTTTCGCTCGCTCTCGTTCCATCTCGCTCTCGCCTTCGCCAGACAAGAGTGAGAAAAAAGTCGTGGGGATAGCGAGTAACCCGTATCGTGTACACCAAACCGAGTACATACGGAGACAATACTGTACATTCGTTTTTGAATATATTTTAGAGGAGCAAAAAACAAAGAACTTGTGCTTTTCTTGTATTGGTACAAGAATTGAATTTTACTGACACACCTAATTGGGTTAAGGAAAGCATTGACGAAATATCAAAATTTGTTCATTGTAAAATAAAAGGAAAGTACGAAAGTTGCAATAGAAACTGTAACAGAGTTTATGAACAGCATGCCATATTTCTTGCAACGAAAATTACTATAAATGAACGTGTAACTGCTTATATAAATTTAAGTCAGGCTGGACCAAGCAACGTCACATTAAAAAAAGGAAGACCGCTTAAAGATTTCACGCAATGTACTAAAAAATCTAAGAGACGTAGAGTCGCTGACTTACTTAAAACACGATCAGGTGAAGAACTGCAGTTTGCTGCTCAGATATCAAACAGATTAACGCATCAAAATAAAAGTTTTTCAATGATTGAGGCATTAGCTTTATGTCTAGATTTAAAATTGTCCGTTAGACAGTATAAACTTTTACGTCGCAAAATGAATTCGTTACACCGAGAGACTTTTCCTTCTTATTTGAAGATAAAAAAGTATAAAGAATCACTTTTACCAAGTGAATATACAATCACTGAAATTAGTGCTGAAATAAAAATGCAAGAGCTATTGAATCAGACAGCTTCATCGATTCTTGAATTGGTACCACACAAAAATTTTAAATCAGTGACACTTTTAGTGAAATGCGGCTTCGATGGAAGTTCGGGGCATAGCCGATATAAACAAAAGTTTACAGATCCTTCTTTAACAGTTGAATTTATGTTTTTCGAAGCTATGGTACCCATTCATATGGAGGATAATGATAAAAAATGTATAATATGGAAAAATGAAACTCCCTCGTCTACGTTGTTATGCAGACCTCTTAAGTTCCTATTTACCAAAGAATCGCCAGCTCTGGTTGAACAGGAATACGATAATTTTAAAAAAGCAGTATTAGATTTGACCCCTACTACTATTGGTAAAAACGACGCTATAGTAACTGTTGTTTTTGACGTACGTTTTACAATGATAGATGGCAGCATATGCAATATCATATCAAAGACAAATTCCACTCAAGTTTGCTATATCTGCGGCTCAAAACCATCGGAAATGAACACTGCTGCAGTTTTGAATAAAACCCCAAATGAAGGGATGTATCAATACGGGCTATCGTCTCTTCATCTATGGATTAGATGTTTTGAAAATATACTACATATTGCATATAGATTACCTTTTAAAAAGTGGCAAGCCAGGGGGGAAGAGAACAAAAAGCTCTTAGCTGAAAATAAAAAGCAAATTCAGAACCAATTTCGAGGTAGAATGGGATTATTAGTAGATATGCCGAAAGTTGGATTTGGCAACACTAATGACGGCAATACTGCTCGCAGATTTTTTAAAGATCCTACAACTAGTTCAAACATAACAGGTGTTAACTATGAACTAATATACAATTTAGGGATTATATTGAGGGTAATTTCGGCAGGTCAGAAAATCAACATAATAGAACTTCAGACATTAATTGACGAAACAAGAAGAATTTACGTAACAAATTATCTATGGTATAATATGTCTGTTACAATGCACAAATTGTTAATACATGGGATAGATATTATTTCAAACATGTTAGTACCAATAGGCCAATTATCGGAAGATGCCTTGGAAGCTCGTCATAAGGAAATAAGATACTTGCGCGAACATCACACAAGGAAAAATTCCAGAATGATTAGTTTAGTTGTATAATGTGCCACCGTGTAAATTCACATTTCATTGTAGCTGTAAATTCTTCACTAAATGTATCGCCAAATTTTTATTAAGTGCACCCCCGGTGAAAAAATCCATTTTTTTGCATATTTTCATTCCACAACATCTCAAGAATGATAAGGTAAAATTTTAGAACGAAATTCCTGACGGCAAAGATTTTACATGCAGTTCAGGGGGATTAACAGTGTGACGCCCTTAAAATAGGTGTTTGTTTTGCGTGTGCGTGTGTGCGTGAGCGGCGTGCGTTGTTTTAAACGAATAAACGCATGGAAAATGTGGCGCTCACTCAATAGGATTCTAAACGTACTTACATTGGCTTCCTTGCTACCCTCTATTGCAAATTTTCATACAGTCAATTTTTTTTAAGAAACATTTTTGTGTGAGAAAACCCCATGTTTCGGGGACTCTACCGTTTAACCATTTAGCCATCATCATTAAAAAGTAATAGCAATTAGATGTAATTGTCCTGCACACTTACAATTACAATTACAATTACAATTACAATTGTAAGTGTGCAGGACAATTACATCTAATTGCTATTACATTTTAATCGGAATTACTCTGTAATTGTAATGAAAGTAATTACACTTGTAATTGATTATACTCAACTCTGCTTTAGACAGGATCTTCCAAATTAAAAAAACCAAAGATATTCCTTAATTACACATTACAATTGTAATTGTGGTCAACTAAATTAACGATTACAGAAAGTAATCTGTAATTGAATTACACAATTACATTTCAATCGTAATTTGTAATTACATTACATTTTGCCCAATTCTGATTTGTAGGAGAATAAAGTGCAAAAAGTTTTAGACTCATACATTGTATACCATTTTCTACAAAATATCATAAAAGTCACCTATGTTTTCGCGCGATTTAACCGGGGGATGCCTTTAATATCTGAGTCACTGACGTTATCCTGGCTATCGACTAATGATTAGATACTTTTTATTTTATCTTTTATTTTCGCATATTTCATTAATAACACCAACTACCACTAGTTAAAGAATTATTATTCCAAAATCCCACAGGCTTATACCCTTATCACTCACAACGGGTGCAAAATTTATTACCAGGGGATTTTGAGAGACGGCGGACTTTCTGTCGGTGGTTCCTCGATAGAGTGGGAGAAGATGACCAGTTTCCGACGATCGTACTCGCAGCAGATGAGTCAACGTTCACACGTTCTGGAATATTTAATTTCCACAATTCCCACGCATGGGAACCCATGAATCCCCACAATATTGTGACGGGGCACTTCCAGCACGAGCTGAGGCTAAACATATGGGCTGGGGTAGTAGGCGATCATCTCCTCGGACCGCATATTTTGCCGGCGCGTCTAAATAGCGCAAAATATGCTAGATTTCTTCGACGGGATTTGCCACTTCTGCTAGAAGATGTTTGCCTGGCCACCCGAAGAAATATGTGGCTTCTTCACGACGGCGCCCCAGTCCATATGGGAAGAGCTATACCAGCTATACAACGAATATGGGGGAACCGTGTAATTGCACGGAATGGTGCGGTTGCGTGGCCGCCAAGAAGCCCAGATTTAAATCCAATTGATTTTTACGTGTGGGGCCACATGAAATCGTTAGTATACACCGACACCGAATTTGAAACCTTAGAGGAATTGCGAGGTAGAGTATTTCATGCTGGTAACGTTATACGCGAGCAGCCTGGAATATTCGCCCGCGTTCGCGACAATTGGTTGCGTCGGTGTCAGGCGTGTCTGGATGCAAACGGCAACCATTTCGAGCATCTTTTGAAAATAAATGTAGGTAGCGAAATTTCTATTTCTTTACTACACATTCAGGTCAGAGTAGCCACGCATTGACAGTAGCTTGTTGCGTGACAGTTTAGTCACACTAAAAGGAAAGAAACAGCTTTATCACTTTCTGAAAAAAAAAACAACACGTTTTGCAGTCACGTCGTCAAAGGAGTTTAGTTCCATGTAAATCAATGCATTTTTCGTTAGCATCAAAACTGTCACGCAATAAATTGCCACCACTGCGCGCCTGACCTAAGAACACGTGTAGAGTTTCCGTTCACTTGTTTCTTATCTTCTAGCTGACGACCCTAACTGCCTTCGCTACTGCAAACAGATCCTCAATGGGACCGCTACTGTAAGGGGCCCAACGTTACTTGGTTACTGGGTCATCTTGAACAGCTCACAACGGGCGGTCTTTGTGCTACGGCTCATCTGTGTGCGTGTAGCGACGATCTTTTCCACAAACATCTCCGATGTTTAAACCTTTATAACAGCTAAACTATACGAGATACAACAAAATATATTCAGACCATTTTACTCTACTGGTGGTCTCCAATGTATGTGCAAAATTATGGAATCCTGCTACTATTAGTTTAGCATATAGACATGTTAACTTTGAGGCATTATTACTGTAAAATGGAGACCGATCGGACATTATGTCATAGGACTTTTATGTTCCATTGGACCTCCCCTACAACCCCCTAAAATATTGCTACGTATACTGTTTACACCCTGTATATTATTGAATTATTACTACTTTTCTATACGCTTACTGCGATCATTTATATTTTGTATTATTACTACTACTACTTTTTATATATGTGCTTATTGTAATCATTTCCTTTAATTATCGTATATTGTATTTCATATTCATACTCTTATATTGTACTAATCACAATTTATATAAATGTCATGTGCTAATGCTCACTGTCAAACGCATTTCTATAACAATTAACTGCTTTTGCATTAACGATGCATGGCATATTATCGTACTTTGAATAAACAAACGTTCTTGTTTAAATCACGCTTTGAATTATTGTGTCTAATCTCCGGTTACGAATATCCTCAAACCAAAACAAACTGCAGCAACAGATGATCTCGGTCAGTTGTGTTTACAAACATACTTTTGCACGAGCCGTGCTATTTACGGAAATATTATAAGTGGTTTTCTTTACATAAATGCAACGGTAAAATCAAAACAAGAGTGCTAACGGGTGTCCCCGGATACCATTCGCCTTTAAACCTTCCCTGGTCGATTAGTGTGCTGGATGTCAGATTCGCGCCTGATCTATCCTTTAGCTTCAGAGTGCAGGATGTAAGATTCGCGCCTGGCTTTCCCCTAAAATCCTCAGAGTGCAGGATGTAAGATTCGCGCCTGGCTTTCCCCTAAAATCCTCGGAGTGCTGGATGCAAGATTCGCGCCTGATCTTTCCCCTAACCGCAGAGTGCAGGATGTAAGATTCGCGCCTGGCTTTCCCCTAAAATCCTCAGAGTGCTGGATGCAAGATTCGCGCCTGATCTTTCCCCTAACCGCAGAGTGCTGGATGTAAGATTCGCGCCTGCCTATCCTACAAAATCCTCAGAGTGCTGGATGCAAGATTCGCGCCTGATCCATTCCCCAAAATCCTCAGAGTGCTGGATTACAGATTCGTGCCTGATCCATTCTACCCCACATGTCATTGTCCCCAAAAGACCTCACCCGGGACGTGACACTATATATTAGGGCTGTAGCTGTGGACCGAGTACCCGAGATACCCGGGTACCCGGGTACCCGTGAGATACCCGGGACGAAGAAAATTCCCGGGTAAGCGCTACCCGGGAAAACTACCCGAGACTCTCGAGAATCTCGAGAACTTACAGAGTACAGAACGTAATTCTGGAGCGATGCCTGTCAGAAAGATGCCGTCTGGCACCCTGTGGCGAGGTCAACCCCCTGCGGTACCTGCCTTCGACCCGAAGGCCATGATGCTCAGTGTGGCTTCAATTATGGAACGGTACTCTATGAGATCTCGAGACTCTCGAGTATCTCGGGTATTTTACCCGGGTAGCGCCTACCCGGGAATTTTTTTTTTTCCCGGGTATCTCACGGGTACCCGGGTACCCGTTCTCCCGGGTATCTCACGGGTACCCGGGTACCCGTTCTCCCGGGTATCAACAGCTCTAGTCGGAAGTGCAGGCAAAATGGAAGTAGATGGGATCATTCAAATGTTCCAAAGATCGGAAGAACTTCACGGTGCGAAATATACCAATTACATTGGTGACGGCGATTCCCACACCTTCAAAGGAGTTTTGAATGCACAACCGTACGAAGATGTAATAATAAAAAAAAGTGAGTGCGTAGGGCACGTTCAAAAGAGAATGGGGACAAGACTCAGAAGTGCAAAAAAAAAATAACAAAGGGATTGGTGGTAAAGGTCGTGGAAAGTTGACGGACAAATTAATTTGCCATTTGTCCAAATATTATGGTTTGGCGATACGCAAACATCCGGATTCCGTGGAAGAAATGGAAAAAGAAATTTGGGCTGCATTTTTCCATAAGTGCTGAACAAATGAAAAGCCCATGCACATGAATTGTCCACCTGGAGCGGATTCCTGGTGTAAATGGCGTCGCGCAGAGGCCGAAGGAAAAGAAGAGGAATTCGGCCACCCCCCTCCTTTGGCCGATGCAGTACAAAATGTACTGAGGCCTATTTATGAAAGTCTCTCGTCCAAAGAATTACTAGAACGATGCCTCGGTGGGAATACGCAGAATGTTAATGAAAGTTTTAATAGCACTATTTGGCAAATGGCACCAAAACATACATTCAATTCAGGCAAAATCACAGAAATTTGTGCATTTATTAGTGCTTGTGTGTATAATGAAGGATTTTCATCGGTATTGAAAATGATGGACGTTATGGGCATAAAACTGGCTCTGGTATCCAGCGCAAACGCCCAACAACGCAACGCCGAGCGCATAAGCAGGGCTGAGGAGCGTCATACGTTCGCAAGCAAGGAGGCGAGAACTGCCCGAAGAATGGAGGCATCAGAACAACAATCGATGTATGAAGAAGTGGAAGGACTACTCTATAGCCCTGGAGGATTTTAACTATTGTAAGTAGTTGTACTTTTATATCAATTTAACATGAAACTTCAAACTCGTTTTTCTCGAAACAACATTTTTCAACATGGCGTTGAAGAAATCTCGAAGTCCAATGAAGCTATTGGTATCGACCTTGTACATACATGTTCGGCAAACGTTAGTCTATCTATGGAACTAGGATTATGGCTGTATCTGTTACCGTTCTTTTTTATTTAAATAATTCTTTGCGATTTTTGGACAAAGTTTGAACTATTTTTTTCAAAAGACTGCCATTTTAAGAATTTTTCACTTTTCTTAATTGTTCTAGTTCCATAGATAGCCATGTCCATGCAGATTAAGAATCCCTATTCCTTTTTGTGTTTCAGATAAGCCATAGGACACTTTTCTTCAACGCCAGCACGAGCCGTTTTTTTCAACATTCTATAATCGACGCTCTACACACGCCCTTTTTTTGTATGGCCTCATAAAAATTTGATAGAATACTACAAAGTACAAATAAAACAACTTGTCAAATTTTAAATAAATCCGTTCAACGGTTTTTTTATAAAAAAATCCTAAATATCACCTACCTTTTCGGTCCCACAAAGTAGAACCCCCCCTTAAGGTGAGTGGCGCGTTTCTAGATTATATGTGGAAAAACCTACGATCTGCTTAACCGTTTCTTTCTGTTATTGTTTCCAGGTTCCACGGAGCGTAAGCGGTCTTCTTCCTCATCGTACCCCATACTCTGCTTGCTATTGTTTTGCGCAGCGTGTGCAGTAATTTTCCTTCATCGTACCCCATACTCTTATTGATATTATTATTATTGTTCATAAAAGTATACATCGATACTTGCTTCTTCCATCTATATTTTTTTTCATTATACACTTCTCACTGTACACTTCTTCCTGCACTGTTTTTTCCCCTCATCACGTTTTTTTCCACCATTTCCTTTTCCTTTTTTCATACTGTGTACAACTTCACTATCCCCACCACCAACAAACTATACTTTTGCACATGTGTGTGAATGCAGACCACTATGACAGTGGAACCGATCGGTCTTGCGGACCACATTACATCGTGTACGTTCGCGCTTACACAGTTAGTATCCATAACCGTTCAGTAGACGCAGCTATTCAAAATGTTCAACCGACATTGCAACGCTGCTTCCTACATGGGCGAGAACCACCTCAACCGCTGTAACAATCAGGATTTTCCTACTACAGTGCACTGTTCGAATATAAGGTATGTAGTACACTTTTTGCAGACTTTTCGATTTACACGAAACCGTTCGATGCATTACCTCTGCGCGCGTGTTTCTTACAGCGATAAATCTGCAACATCGTCCAAGAAAATCTTACGAATCATGGGACGTGATTATCCATTGACCTTGACTACCTATAAACGCATCGCAATTGGAATTCGTATCGGTCGGGATTCGTGCTGCGTTGAAATCACCATAGTAGTATGTTTCCCCATGTCTACGTGGAAACTTCTGCTGAAGCAAGAACCGGAGATACTTCGACGTTTCCGTCACGACTAGGGCTGCCATCCGATTTTTCGAAATAATGATTTGGGAAAAAATGACTGATGTTTAAAGTAAAAGTTTCAATTTTTATCAAAAATCGTGCCTGATTTTCGTCAATTAAAAGAAAACTAAGGATCGGATAAAAAAATCCTTCGTTCAAATACTAGATAATATAATATTAAGTAAATTCTTTTGAATTTTTTAGTATAGATGATCGACTTTCGAGCAGCAGTGGTCACCGCAGAAGCCGTCTCTTTGAGAGAACCTTCGAGTGATGGACAATAACTTAGTTGTTGATAAATATTTTTAAATAAAAAAATTACGATGCACAATACTAGATGCAATCCTTAAAAGGAAAAAAGAATTTTTGAGAAATGGGTTATTGCTTTTGAGTACAAAATTTCCAAAGACCACCCTTGTTTGGGAATCAATTAGTTCACCCTAGCGCCGCACCCAAGCCTGGCGCAGCACCTCCTGGGCAGCAGGCGCACGGCTGATCGACGATCGATCTTCGATCGATACTTACCGTCAGGCATTCAGCCAATCTCAGCTCACCACGTCTTCTCGTTCAGCCAATCTCAGTTCACCACGTCTTCCCAATCAGCCAATCAGATTTCCCCGGAGTCGACGCCGGTAACGGAAGTCTGATTGGAATCTCACTCTTTGTTCACACTGTGTAAAGTATAGACGTGCTTGACAATTCTTTCTTTAACATTGTGGACATTTCATAGCTCAGCTCATTATCTTTTTTGTGCTCATAATAGCTCATTTTCTGTGCTCACGGGTGTCTAATCCACAGCCATTTTCATTATACAAGGTTAAAATCGTGGAATCGGCGGGCTCACGTGCTCATCCAGTATAGCGTGTCGCGCATTGTGCAATAGTGTTGTTAACCCCTTCACGACCACGGACGAGATATCTCGCTCCACGGTATCTGTCGTACGATGCCACGGACGAGTTATCCCGCAACATTATGTCGTTCGTACGATGCCACGGACGAGTTATCCCGCGACATTATTTCGTTCGTACGATGCCACGGACGAGTTATCCCGCGACATTATATCGTCCGTACTATGCCACGGACGAGTTATCCCGTGACATTATTTCGTTCGTACGATGCCACGGACGAGTTATCCCGCGACATTATTTCGTTCGTACGATGCCCCGGACGCGTTATCCCGCGACACAATATTGGAATTCGCTACACTGCGATACGCTACCTGGTGACGAAAATCAGAACCTGAAAGAGTAGGTGGCTGGCTGCGGTTGCATAGAAACAGTGTGTAAATAATTAATTTAAAATATACATTTTATCTTGTGTATGGTCAAATTTTTGCTTATCAATTTTTCTACTAGAATCAATTTACTTAGTATCTACTTTCCGTGACTGCAAAAATTCTACACGTCGTATTGCAGATTACAAGAACATGTGGCACCTGCACACGGCGATTGTAATGGGGATTTTGTATGAAGTAGTTCCCAGAAAAATATTTCGGGAATAACTTCTTACAAAAATCACATTAAAATCGGCGTGTGTGGGTTCCATATGTTCTCTTGTAACCAATACCATAATTCCAGGATTCAAATTTGCCGCTTTTCCTAATTTAGTTAGGGGCACATTTCACCAGAGGGCGCTGATTTTGCCAACAGATATATATGGGAAGTGCCCACCCCTGATAACAACCGATCTACTCTGTTCGGCCATCTTTGTTTCGTGACGTCACGACCACCAATCTCAATAGTCCGCACGAAGTCAAAGCTCTAAGCGCCAAAGACGAGATATCCTGCGCGTTTGTTTTCTGTTTTTACAGCTAAATATCGTTCATCGCACGTTCTGAGCAAGGTAGGGTAAATGAACACGTACCAGTGAATGGACACTTTATATTAAAATGTGTAAAATAAGTTATTAAAACAAGCAACTAATTAATTCTTTTAATTTCGTGCTTCATGTCCAAACAATTTTCGTAGAACGTAGAATCAATCGCGCTGCAAACATAATTTTATAATAGTGTTCATTCATTAGCCTTAAATTTTCATTTATTGGTGTGTTTACCCTATTATGTTGAGATTACAATTTTTAGTCGACAATGATGATGCCTCGACGTGCAAGAAATCGAATTATCAGCGATAGTGATAATGATAGCATCGAGGATATAGAGTTAACTATAAATGATGATGACATTCCATTATCTGAACGGTGGAAAAAATTAACTGAAGAAAGAAAGTGGAAAATTCCAAGCATCACAGAAAATTTTGAACCACGAGTCATAAATTATATGGATAACTGTAGCGGAGTACAACAAGATTCGGGCTTATCAGAGAGCAGTTGCCCTACTTCAATTTTTCAGTTCTTTTTCAACAAAGAGCTGATAGAACTAATAGTAAATGAAAGTAACAAATACAGCCGTAAAGAAGGTTTTTCGGGGCGTTACTATAATGTTACATCCAACGATATATATTGTTTTATCGCTATCATAATATATATGGGTATAGTCCGCTTGCCCACACTATCTTTGTATTGGTGCACTAAGCCGATGTATAATATTCAATTTGTCAGAAGAATTATGCCCAGAATAAAATTCTTACGGATCATGCGAATCTTGCATTTCTGCGATACAGATGCAAACAATAATACTGTTACTAGCAGAAGTTACAAAATACAACCAATTATTGATATTTTATTACAGCGATTTCAAAGAGCATATCGCCCAGGGCAGAATATAGCTGTTGACGAAAGCTTATTATTATGGAAAGGAAAACTTTTATTTAAGCAATATGTTCCAACTAAGCGTGCGAGATTTGGGTTAAAATCCTTTATTTTGGCCGAATCTGAAACCGGATATGTGTACAATTTAAAGTTATACAGTGGGCAATTTTTGTATGAACAGAAGTCCGCGTTACTTGGGATATCGGGCTCTATTGTGCTCGATTTATCCAAAAGTTTATTGCACCAGGGAAGAACCCTATTCCTTGACAGTTGGTACACCTCTCCTACTTTATACGAACGTTTATATGAAAATGACACACATGCTTGTGGGACCGTTCGATTAAGAAGAAAAGGTATGCCATGTGATGAGGAGATAAAGAACATAAAAAAACTGAAGAAAGGGGAAATAATAGTCAGGTACAATAAATTCATGGCTTTTTGTGGTTGGAAAGACAAGCGACTAGTATCGACTCTTAGCACTTTACATACTCCTCACTTGGTGACGTGTGACAAAATTGACTACACTACAGGGCAGTGCACAAAAAAACCAAATTGCATTTTAGAATATAATAATAACATGGGTGGTGTAGATCACGTAGATCAAATTATACATGGGTGTGTGTCTTTTCGAAAGACATTAAAATGGTATAAAAAATATTTTTTATACTTGCTGGATGTTACTATATGTAACTCTCTAGTTATATGGAATTGTCTTCACCCAAATAGAAAAAATTTTCGCGAAATAAAAGAAGATATAATATCCGGATTATTAGAGAAGTATTACAAGCCAAAAAGAAAGTTCTATAACAAAGGGAAAAAGTTTTATGTTAATCCACTTCGTTTTAATTCCCGATGCTTCCCGAAAAAAATACCACCAACAACAAAAAAATGTCACCCGACAAAACGTTGTGCATTGTGCAAACAAAATGGTGTACGTAAAGAAACTATTTATTTCTGTCAAAATTGTGATGTTTCCTTATGTGTTGTTCCATGTTTCGAATTATATCATGTACAAAAAAAATAAACGAAACTGTTGTTAAAATAACATATGTTTCAATTATTATTCGCTAAAATGTTTTGTAAATTAATTTTTCTTCAAATTAAAACTAACTTGATAAATAAACACGCCGGATATCTCGTCCGTGGCGTCGTGCGAACGATATTGTGTCGCGGGATAACTCGTCCGTGGCATCGTACGAACGAAATAATGTCGCGGGATAACTCGTCCGTGGCATAGTACAGACGATATAATGTCGCGGGATAACTCGTCCGTGGCATCGTATGAACGACATAATGTTGCGGGATAACTCGTCCGTGGCATCGTACGACAGATACCATGTAGCGAGATATCTCGTCCAGGGTCGCGAAGGGGTTAAAGAGGGCTCATCAGTGTACAAACATTTCTTCACCGCTCAAGTGCGGTCTATTTTAATTATACTGACAATCTCATTTTAACAGACTCTTTTACATTTCACCTTTCTCACCGTCCTAACCTCACTTCCACCAGCGTGCTCACCACAACAAACAGTTTTCGAAACATTTGGTTCTTCGAGCCGGATTGTGCGGTGAAAGGTGAAGTGAAGTGTTCTTGCTCACCAGTGCTCAAGCTCACCAGTACTCAACAATGGAAAACCAGGAATCAACCAAACTCATCGTTGATCCTCCAAAGGAATCCACATCATCAACACTCACGGTTCCCAAAGAAGGCTCACTGGTTGAAAAAAAGGAGAAATCACGCTCAAGAAGCTCATCCCCTGTCACTCTCCCAACTCAGCTCATTTTAAAATTAAAGTCACAGATGGGTCGTGTGAAAGTACTCAAGACAATGCGATCCAAGCTCCCCATTCACGCTCACTCAACCTCAGTCGAGGAGTTGGAATTCACATTGGCGCAGGTCGAGGAGCTGCATCAAAAGTTCTACACGGAACACGAGTACTTTGAGTCAGCGTGGCCTGCAAGATGCGTCGACCACGATTATTTTGAGTCTGAGGTCGCAGCTCAAGAGGCTGAACTGGTGTGGGACATTAAGCTTCGCATAAACCGTCTCCGAGAAGATGTGGAGATGCTCAACAGCTCAAGGCCATCGCTCAAAGGCTCATCATCCTCTCGGGCTGGAAAGTTGCCTGAATTGACACTTCCTACCTTTTCAGGCATCTACACTGAATGGCCCGGTTTCAGTGAGCTGTTCAGCTCACTTATCATTAAGGACACCCAGCTCGCAGAGATAGACAAACTCCACTATCTACGCTCAAGCCTCAGTGGAGAACCGTCTAGGCAGGTCAATGCTCATCCATTAACTGGCTCGTCGTTTCAAACATGTTGGGAGTACCTTGAGAGAAGGTACAGCAACAAGAGGGTGCTCATCGAAGAGCAGCTTGTCAAGCTGCTCAATCTCACTCCGGTGTCCACACGCAGTGCCGCCACGCTCAATAGCCTCGTGGCATCGATCCACGAGGTGCACAAATCCATCACTGCCTTGGGAGCAGCGGAGGATATGTATAACTGCATCCTCGTTCATCAAGCCACCAACTGTCTCGACAAGACGACTCGAGAAGCTTGGGAAACGTCGGTGGGCTCATCCAACGACTACCCGAGGTACGAGCAGTTGGCTGCCTTCATCGAAGACAAGGCAACAGCCTTGGAAAGGTTAGAAGCCGCTGAACACCTCAAGACCTCCAAAGGCGCTCAACCCAGCTGAACATCGACCAGTCGCTCACTCCCACGCAAAGGCTCAGCTCACAGTGCATCACAGCAAAAAGTATCAGCTCAACGCTCACCGTACGCATACCCTTGCGATCATTGCAAGGAGGATCACTACATAGTGACCTGTGCGAAATTCAGAGCTCTGTCGGTGCCTGACAGACGCTCAGTCATTACACGCAATAAGCTGTGCAGAAACTGCTGTGGCAGACACCGCACAGAAGACTGCAAATCCACTCAACAATGCAAAACTTGTGCTCAGCCGCATCATACCATGTTGCACTTGCCGAAGGCACCGGCTAGTGCAATGCAAGCCGCTCAAACCTCCTCCAAGGCGGAAGAAACACCAACCGATCAAGCTCATTGAGAAGTAGGTGCAGTCGTCGCATCTCAACCGCTCACAACCGCTCACCAACTTCACACCAGCTCAACAGGTCTTCATGCTCAAGCTCACCCAGCAGCAGCTCACTGTTCACGCTCAACCATCACACTGTTGGCGACAGCCAACGCTCAGCTCATCTCACCAGTGACTTCATTTCCAGTCAGACTGCTCATTGATACAGGCTCAGAGCTAACCTTCATAAGGGAGGAGCTCATCACTCAACTCAAGCTGCAACGAATCCAATCCACGGTATCCATCTTTGGCATTGGGGGCAACAAAGCTACTCAAACTAGGGGAGTTGTGTCAGTCACGCTCCGCTCAAACTACAGCCCTGCAACTGTATTCATTCAAGCTCACGTACTCAGGACATTGACGTCACATTTGCCCTCGATAGAGGCACCAAAGCAAGAGTGGCCACAGCTCAGCGGTCTTAAATTGGCCGATCCTGACTTCCTAACATCCAGGCCCATCGACATCGTCATTGGTGCAGATGCGTATGGACGAATCATCAAGTCCAACATCAAAAGGGGTGACCCGTCAATGCCAATTGCTCAGCTGTCAATCTTTGGGTGGCTCGTTCTTGGACCAGTTGAAATCGATTCAACTCAACTCAACACTGTGCATCACTCTGCTGTAGTGCAGCACAATGATACTGCTCTTCAAAAACTATTGACCAAGTTCTGGATTCAAGAAGAACTCCCAGAGGACTCACCCGCTCAACTCACGCATGAAGAAAGGGAGTGTGAGGATCACTTTCGAGCGACACACACTCGCGACTCTACAGGCAGATACATTGTGCGCATTCCGCTCAAGTCATCACCAAGCTTGCTGGGCAATTCATATCAAACAGCTCACGCCTGCTTAAAGCGCACGATCAACAAGCTCAACAAGGACAGCAAGTATCAAGAACTCTATCATGGATTCATGAGAGAATATGAGGAGCTTCATCACATGGTAAGAACACCATCCATCTCACCTAACACTCATTCGATTTTCTATCTTCCACACCACGGAGTGCTCAAGCCAGACAGCCAATCAACGAAGTTGAGGGTCGTCTTCAATGGATCAAGTCCAACTTCATCAGGGCATTCGATCAATGACCTCATGCACACCGGTGCAAACCTCCTGCTCAACATCACTGACGTGCTGTTGTGGATTCGTCAGCACAAGTACATCTTCGCCACGGACGTGACAAAGATGTATCGACAAGTCAAGGTGCATGAAGACGATCAAGATCTCCAAAGAGTGTTGTGGATTGATGAAGACTCAAAGGAAGTGCCCTACAAGCTCACCACGGTCACATATGGGACCAAGGCTGCTCCATTCCTCGCTGTCAGGGCGTTGCTGCAATTGGCCGAAGATGAAGGCCACCGTTTCCCTCTGGCAGTTCCATCCATCACTCATGCCAGATACGTTGATGACATCTTTGGCGGAGCTGACACAGGTGAGACACTCATCACAATAGCTCAACAATTAACAGACCTGTGCAACGCGGGAGGTTTTCCACTTGCCAAATGGCATTCCACCTACCCTCCGTTGCTTGAATCAATCGCTATCAACAAGCGAGCTCAAGACTCAATTATCTCACTAGACGACTGCAATACCAAGATTCTCGGTTTACAATGGAATGTTACTGATGATAACTTTTCATTCTCAGCAAGATCAAACTCAAATTCAAGATTCACAAAACGCCTCGTTCTTTCAGAAGTAGCACAAATATTTGATCCACTAGGCTTTCTATCACCTGTCACAATTCGAGCAAAAACTCTTTTGCAAGAGTTGTGGCTGCACAAGCTCAATTGGGACGATCCACTGCCGTCCCAAGTCACATCCAATTGGCTCACCATCAGAGAAGATCTTCAAGGCCTGGCCAGGCTCTCAACTCCAAGGTGGTTCAACACCTTCAGCAGCTCAATAGTGGAACTACACGGATTCTCTGATGCTTCTCAACTTGCCATGGCAGCGGTAATATACCTTACCGTTACATCACCGTCCACTGCTCACAAAGTGTCGACACTAGTGTGCTCCAAGACAAAGGTAGCACCACTCAAAAAGCTCACAATCCCAAGGCTCGAGCTTACTGCAGCGTTGATGCTTGCAAAGCTCATGAAATATGTTCAAGCAACTCTTCAACTCAACATTGCTACAATTCATCTGTGGACGGATTCTCAAGTGACACTAACATGGATCAAATCTCACGCATCACGTTGGAAGGATTATGTCAGGAACCGTGTCTCCCAAATTCAAGAGCTCACCCAAGAAGCACATTGGAGGCATGTTCCTGAAAGCTCAAATCCTGCTGACTGCGCATCACGAGGCTTAACAACAGCTCAGCTTGAACATCACCATCTATGGTGGACGGGACCATCATGGATCACACAACCCACTACATCATGGCCATCACAACCAGTACTCAAGGACGAATCCAGTGCACAGGAAGCTCGTCCAGGAATTTCACACCTGCTCAACGTTCATCAAGTGGATTATCACTGGGACCTCATCCACAAATACTCTTCCCTCAACAAACTGATTCGCATCACTTCAATTTGTTACAGATTTGTTTCTAAATTGAGAAAATCACCGCTTTCGTTGCCACTCATTGCATTATCACCGATCGACCTGGAGTGGGCCAGGATCTTCTGGATAAAGGCAACACAAGCAATCTACTTCTCCAGTGAGCTCAAGGTTCTCAGCTCAAATTCAACATTGCCATCATCCCACGTCTTCAACCGACTCACAGCCTTCATCGATGAACAAGGAGTCATTCGAGTTGGAGGCAGACTCAAACTCTCTCACCTGGGTTATGAAAGTAAGCATCCAGCAATTTTACCTCGTCACTCACGTCTGTCCGATCTGGTTATAGACCATGCCCATCGGCTAACGCTTCATGGAGGGACCCAGCTCACCCTCGCTCACATCAGATACAACTATTGGATCATCGGAGGGAGAGCACCAGTGAAATCTCACATCCTGCGGTGTGTTGTGTGTGCTCGACAAAGGGGGATCCGTGCCCATCAATTGATGGGCCAACTACCTCTTTCGAGAGTTGCACCCTCACGCCCATTCACGCACACTGGGATCGACTACGCGGGTCCAATTACGCTCAAGACGTGGAGAGGACGAGGTGCAAAGACACAGAAAGGCTGGATTTGTGTCTTTGTATGCTTCACAACCTCAGCTGTTCATCTAGAGGTCGTCACGGACTACTCGACAGACGGCTTCATCGCCACTTACAGAAGATTCACTTCTAGAAGGGGCATTCCACACACGCTCTACTCCGATTGTGGAACTAACTTCATCGGAGCTGACACCATTCTCAAAAGAATGTTCATTCAGGGCTCACAAGATCATCACCAACTCAGTCAGCTGTTTGTCAACGACCACACTGGCTGGTGTTTCAACCCTCCAGCAGCACCACACATGGGAGGCAAATGGGAGTCAGTCGTGAAATCGCTCAAACATCATCTTCGGCGAACTATAAGTGAGACTGTGCTCACCTACGAGGAATTCAGCACACTTCTTACTCAAGTAGAAGCCATGCTTAATTCACGACCGCTCGAGCCTCTCAGTGATGACCCTGATGACATCTCTACACTCACCCCAGCTCATTTTCTCATTGGTCAACCACTCTCATCCTTACCGGAACCATCAGTCGAACATTCATCAATATCACCGTCGGCGAGATGGCGACTCATTCAACAACAGACTCAACGCTTCTGGACTCAATGGTCTTCACATTATCTACAGCGACAATTGTCCATCTCCAAGTGGCATCATCCATCAAACGAGATCAAGGTCGGATCTTTGGTGCTCATCACAGATGAGCGATTTCCACCGAGCAAATGGCCACTTGCTCGTGTCATCACACTCCATCCAGGAAAGGACGGACTCACCCGAGTTGTCACTCTCAGGACGGCCACGACATCATTAGTAAGGCCAATTGCAAAGTTGGCAGTTTTGAATGTTTCAGGTTGATAATCAACATCATCCTACAGCTGTTGATGGCGGGAGAATGTTTGGGAATCAATTAGTTCACCCTAGCGCCGCACCCAAGCCTGGCGCAGCACCTCCTGGGCAGCAGGCGCACGGCTGATCGACGATCGATCTTCGATCGACACTTACCGTCAGGCATTCAGCCAATCTCAGCTCACCACGTCTTCTCGTTCAGCCAATCTCAGTTCACCACGTCTTCCCAATCAGCCAATCAGATTTCCCCGGAGTCGACGCCGGTAACGGAAGTCTGATTGGAATCTCACTCTTTGTTCACACTGTGTAAAGTATAGACGTGCTTGACAATTCTTTCTTTAACATTGTGGACATTTCATAGCTCAGCTCATTATCTTTTTTGTGCTCATAATAGCTCATTTTCTGTGCTCACGGGTGTCTAATCCACAGCCATTTTCATTATACAAGGTTAAAATCGTGGAATCGGCGGGCTCACGTGCTCATCCAGTATAGCGTGTCGCGCATTGTGCAATAGTGTTGTTAAAGAGGGCTCATCAGTGTACAACCATTTCTTCACCGCTCAAGTGCGGTCTATTTTAATTATACTGACAATCTCATTTTAACAGACTCTTTTACATTTCACCTTTCTCACCGTCCTAACCTCACTTCCACCAGCGTGCTCACCACAACAAACAGTTTTCGAAACAGTAATCTTTCTGCCAAAAAATTCACTGGATCAGTGAAACGGATTGTTTCTGCGGATGAAGCAATCAAATACCAGGCACACTGTACCAAAACTGTGACAATTGGCTGTATATTTTGCTGTAAATGTAGATTAATTGTTTATAAGAAACAGCAATTGTGTAAAAATGAAAACAATAGCGATGCCAATGACATTGCAATGGATCCAGACTTCCACGTCAGAGACAGTACGAGAATATCGGAAACATTTGTAGAACTACCGTTCAAAAGAGTTGTATCTACTCATAAATATTGTATTCTGTGTCAGTCAACCAGTCAACTCATCGTGATACCACTCGAAGCACGCCTCCAAGCATTCAAACAAAAAAGAATTTACATACCGACTGGCAATCGTTGTTGCACTACGCATATATTTAAGAAACGATTCTTTACCGACGAACTTCAGATGCTACGTGTCCATTCTACTTGCAGCTCAGTAGAAATATCAGATGTTTCGTTGTTTTTAAACCAATTGGCAAGTAATGTGGATTCATCATTATTTGATAAAATTGGTGACTTTTCCTTAAGCGAAGAACAGCTTAATACATTTACTGGTCTTAACTGGGAGAATATTAAGAAACTGGAGAACATGCTGATCAGTATGAGAAATAGCGAATCACGAACTGTGATACAAGCCTTAGTTATATTTTTATTTAAGATTAGAAGCGGTAGTTCTAACGCAATAATTCAAACAATATTCGGTTTGGAACGTGAACAGCAGGTTTCAGAATATTTTCATCAAATAATTGATGCATTCGAAAAGGACATTTTACCCATCAATTTTGGAATAAATGCAAAACTTAGAGATCATCTCATTTGAAATGAAACCGCATACGTAACAAAAAAGCTTTTTGATATGGGGCAATCCACATTGGCTTTGATATTTGATGGAACGTATGTTAAACATGAAAAAAGCAAAAACAATGAGTATCAAAGAAAATCGTACTCAGGACAGAAGAAAACATCACTGTGCAAACCATTTACTATCTGTACAACAAATGGCTATATTGTTGACACAGTAGGTCCATTTAATGGAACTATGAACGACGCGACAATAATGAAAATTGTGTTACAAGATCCTAGTGGCTTTCGAGATGTTGTGGAATATATGCAGAACCAAGGATACAATGTTTTAATGCCGGCATCTAAAGGGAAGCGGATGCAGTTAACAACAGAAGAAGCAAATTCCTCACGATTTATTACCAAAATACGTTGGGTAGTCGAAGCTGTACACGGTGCTATAGGGCAAAAATATCGTCTATTGCACCATAAAATGGACAACAAATTGTTGCCAAGTCTTAAATCATTGTGTCGAATAGCTTCATTTTTACATAACACGTTTGGCAAAAGATTAAATTCAGATCTGGAACTCGCAGACATAATTATTGACTACATGAAACAACGTCAAACTCAACAGAATACGCTACAGGAATTAGTAGAGCACCAGAGATTAAGTCGCCGTAAAAAACCTTTCACGACAATTACCGCCAGCTCTATAATGGATTTTCCTGAACTCACTATGAATGAATTACAAATACTATTCACCGGTAAATACCAATTATAACGCTAATGACTGGTAGCTGTCTAATGGATTTTCCTGAACTCACTGAGAATGTTTTAAAAATACTATTCACAGGTACGTACCAGTTGTCGCAAGCGGTATGCTACCTTTCGGAATTAATGACCAATGGAAACACTTTAAATGTCGAATATTTAAAAGAAAATAGTCATATCATAAAAATGAAGGTCCGCTCAAGACACATTAATCGAAAAAGTTATCAGTGTTATATTGACTACGTACCAAATTCTACCAGCTACACATCTATAAAACGATATACATGTGATTGTGCAAATGGCAATAGGACAGTAGGTTGCTGTTCACACGTTGCTGCTATTATTTATTATTTGTCACACGGGCGTTATAAATCAAAAATTGTTAATCCGTCTGAAACATTGACACATCTATTCGATGTAACAGATGGTACAACCGCAGTTATCGAAGAAAACAGTGATGAAGATTAAATCCATTTTTGTATAAGAGTTCATTATATTATAATGGTATAATTAGAGAGTATTATTTGTTTTTTTTTCTTTATCTATTGTCTTAATCCAAACTATATATTTACCCACGCATTTATTTCGTTAAACCAACTTTTTGTTGTGGACTTATAAAAATAAATGTTTATTCTCTATACGTATATTGAAAGTTTTATTGTTTATAATTATTCAATCCCTCAATATCGACGTCGATACGTCGTCGTATGGTGAATAGAGGGACGCGTCCGCCTCACCGCGCCGCGCCGTTCGCGTAAAAATAATATTGGGACGCGGTCGCCGTCGTTGAGGGGTTATTTAAGTATGTTTCCACCAACGCGACTACTCTACATTTTTATACATGATAGTTATATAATAGAGTATTATTCTTAATTTTTTGGTGGTTGTCACTCATAGGGTTGTGTGTAAAAACTACCCCCAAATATAAATTATATTTTTCTACCCGTAATAATTCATTTCCAATCCGGAAAAATATTGTCGCTTTCGTTTCATTTAAATATCTTTAACCAAGAAAAAAAATTATAAATATAAGAGCGTTTACCCCCGTATTACATAATGGTGTTTCAGGCCAGGAGCATTGTTTAAAAAATAACACCTCCAGGAATCGGCGTTGGGGCCGTTTGCCCATACTTACCCTGCTAGACCCTTTATAATATAATGATCTTCTTTAAATTATTTAACTATGTTCCACCAACTCGATCATCTCCAGGATTTTTTATATAATACCACCATAATAGAGCATTATTTTTTATTTTTTTGGAGGTTGTCACTCAAAGGGTTGTTTCGAAAAACCACCCTCAAAAAATTAATTTTTTTTTTCTACCCTTAATAATTGATTTACAATTTCGAGAAAAATACACGAAGTACAGTTAGTATGTAGCTTTTTTTCAAATTTTTCTCATTCAAATATTTTAAGTAGTAACCGAGATAAAAAATAATAAAGTTAAGGGCGTTCACCCCCGTATTACCCTTAAACGGGGGGGTAGCGATCTAAAACTTTACACAATGGTGTTTCAGGCCAGGAGCATTGTTTAAAAAATAACACCTCCAGGAATCGGCGTGGGGGCCGTTTGCCCATACTTACCCTGCTAGACCCTTTGGGGAGCAAGTATCAACATAAGAACAATCATTTATTTAATAAAGATCAGTGAACATAAAAAATATAGATTTTTTTCATCCTTCTACAGTTCCCTCTTCTTAAAAATAAATGACTTCACTTATGGCGTTTTCGGGCAGTCACACTGAGTGCGAATTTCAGCCAATCGGAAGCGAGGACTGTGAACTTTTTCGCTTTCGATTGGCTGAAATTCGCACTCAGTGCGACTGCCCGAAAACGCCATTAATAAAAGAAATGTCACTTCTGATTATTTATAGACATATAGAAATTTTGTTTTAGTCATTCATTTTTTATATGTAATGAAATGAACTAACAAGGGAACATATCGAACCCGCACACGCCGATTTTAATGGAGCTTTTGTAAGAAATAGTCGTCAGAAAAAATTTGTCAAATACTTCTTACAAAAGCCCTGTTACAATTGGCGGCCGCGGGTTCGATATGTTCTCTTGTAATACCATCATTCAAGATTTGAATTTGACGCTCTGCCTGATTTAGTGGATACCACAATCCACTAGGGGGGCCCAGGCCTGTCCAGGGATTTGCTCGTACGAGCAGCCGCGAGTTGCTCTTCGCTCTCGGAGGCACCGAGCCAGGCCCAAGAGCGAAACGTCTTCTTGGTGGGGGAATCTGTGAACGCCACTATCCCCACTCTTTTACGACTGCCGTTCTTGCCGTCGCTCTTGCCTTCGCTCGCAACCACCCGCGGCTGCTCTTCGACAGGGGGGCCAAGCAGTCATTGTTTGCCTGAAGTTCCCGTTTAGTACGCACTCTATTGGTAGGAGGCGCTAGGTACATCACACACACATACCTAGGTGTATCAGTGAGCGCGACACACAACCTTTCGACGTTGGTGAAATGTTACCATGACGACCGTCGTCACTTTAAATTGTTTGGCGCCATATTGCGCAATTTGGCTAAATTTGGCGCAAACACGAGGGCGTATAATCCACGTGGATCAGGCATCATATTATAAGATAAGTAATTTTTGTAATATAGCGTCATTGAGATAGTGTAAGTTTTTTTATTAATTGCATTAATTTAAGTTTCAGATTATGTCCGGGCCTAAGAAGTGCGAAGTGAAAGGTTGCGAATCGGGAAATAAGCTACTGAGAGCATTTCCCGATATTGTTAAAGACCGAGAGAGGTGCTTAAAATGGATTGCTGCTTGCGGCAATCCATTGTTAATGCACCAATCTCTTCGCAACAGGAAGATCTGCGATGCACACTTCTTAGGCATCTACAAATTACAAAGGAATCTTTGTAACACTGCTATTCCAACGCTTTAACTTCCAGGTATGTTTAATATATAGGGTGTACGTTTCTTAAAACGTGCTGAAAATATTATAAGGGGTGATTCTAGAGGTGAAAATAAGACGAAAATCAAGAATAACGATTTCGCGTTTGGGCCTTCATTTTGCAGTAATAATGGTTTGAAGTTAAATTTCTATCTCCTGAACTAATAGTCGGAGGACACTGCGCTTTTATAGTTACATTATCGACTAGCAATAGAACAAAAAAGTATGGATACATTTTTCTGTATCTCTTAGGGTTTAACATTTATAAAGTTTATAATATTCGAGATTCCTTCCTTACTGACATCTCGGATTTTAAAAGCTTTATAAATGTTAAGATTCGGTAGTTCCGATCTCCGCCACACCCAACTCACCGCAGCACCTCCTGGACCGCGGAGCGACAAGCCCGATCCACAATCGATAGACCAATCAGCTGTCAGCAACAGAACGCTCAGCCAATCGCTTTTCCCCACGTCGCTCGATCCTCCAGACTTTTGGAGAAGACGATTAACGGAGATCGATCGGCCATATTGCTCTTCAATCTTGTTCACGCAGAGTACAAGTACGGACGCGTCGGGTTCTCTGAACGTTTGCTCATTGTAACTCGTGAATTCTCAAAAACTGCTCGTGTTAGTGCTCGAACTAGAAGTTTCTCACCGCTCACACACGATCTCTAGTTCTCAAACTCATCGCGGCTATCGATTGTGGATCGTGGTCAGTTACGCGGCCACGTGTTCTGCACAGTGCGATTTGTCTCAGCGAGACAATAAATTCTCAGTTTTGCACAACGTGCCCACGCTCACCCTCACGTGTAATTCTTTACTCTTTGACTCACTCCGCGAGTGTCCAATAAACATTGACTCTCTGCTCATCGATACTGTGCTTTATTTCCCGCGCCTAACCTCAAACCGGTATTCGCTCACGTGGCCAACGGTCAGAAACTCAAACACTAAGAGATACAGAAAAATGTATGAATACTTTTTTGTTCTATTGCTAGTCGACAATGTAACTACAAAAGCCCAGACTCCTCCGACTACTAGTTTAGGAGACAGTAATTTAAATTCACCTCTAGAATCAGTTGCATGGTTTACATATAATTTACTTTACTAAAAACTATTTTAATATTTTGTAGCACCAATTGATGTAAGCTGCTTGCCACAGCATGCAGTTGACCATCAGGAGGTACCGGAAGTAAGGGAACCGTTGGATGTACATATTGGTAAGGAAATACAAATATATACTTCCCTGATAACCAGATGTCTGCAATCTGACGTCAGATTGGCAACAGGGTCTGCCGTGAGAGCGCAGAGCCTGACGTCAGATCCGTAGTCATCTGTGTCCGCATTAGGATACGGTCTGCGGTACAGAGCCTGACATCAGGACCCTGACGTCAGATGGGCAGCAGATTCGCAGCAGATCCTGCCGTTCGTCAGATGGCGCTGTTATACGTGTCAGGCGAACGGCAGGATCTGCTGCAAATCTGCTGCCCATCTGACGTCAGGGTCCTGATGCCAGGCTCTGTACCGCAGACCGTATCCTAATGCGGACACAGATGACTACGGATTTGACGTCAGGCTCTGCGCTTCAGATCTGGTTATCAGGGTTATTATAAAATTTAGAATGCATGTGTTTGTTTTTTTTAAACTTAGAATTTAACTAGTTTATACAATATGAATATTTGTAATTTGTGTTACAGATAATAATGGACCCTGTGGAGGGATTGGCCGCCTGGAGGTTCAGCAAGCAGTTGAACGTATGGAGGTTCATACTGGTAAGAAAATACAAACATTCGATACTGTCTCCCTTGTTTCAACTGTTAGAATAACAGATATTTTTCAAATAATAATGAATAGTAGGGTAGTAGTACAAATTGAATTTTTCTATCTTTATGCCATTCCGATCAGCAAATTATTAATTTTCGTACAAAGCCTCTGTAATGGCCGATTTCTCCCCTTCAGATTCGAGTTAACGAATTAATCATTTGCAATAAATTTTACAGATACTAGATATGCTGTTGCTGGTACCTCTGGACAATCATTGCGGAGAAGGAAAGGTACTGTGAAGTTTTATATTAGAAACTATTCTTAAGGGGGTATACCCGTTTGAACCCTCGAAAAATGTATACATTTTGCGGATTTTTTTACAAGTCAACGGTTTGATGCAGATTTCCCGTTTTTTTACTATCTTTACATAATATTATGAACTACGCAAAAAAACGTTTCAGTTAAAAGACTATTGTTTTTGGGAAGTTATGCATACACATCCGAAAGTCTTCCCATTTTAGACGGTTAAACGGTGGCCTTTGTCGCCTTGATGAAATCAAGGAGACAAATGCGTAAACGCCATACAGAACGTTTGGCACACATTGCCAAATGTTGTTGAACCGTGGCTTTGCGGAAAGCATTGAAAGTTTGCCATCAACCTTGCGAGACTTTTTTGCATTACAAGTCCGTAACATGGGACGACCTAAGTTCAAGAGAAATTATAGTTTAGATGATAAAATTTTTGCGCTTTCATTGCTGAAGCAAAGTCCAAAGGCTTATCGATACCTTTCCAATATTTTCCTCTTACCAAGTACAGAGACCTTAAGAAAACTGGTCACTAAAATCATTGTATCTCCCGGTATTAGTAAGTCTGTCTTCAACAGCATCGAAAATATACTCGACAATTTCGAGGATTCGCGGTACAGATATTGCATCTTATTATTTGACGAAATGAAGCTTAGTCCCGGGCTTCATTATAATGTCAAATCCGATACTGTAGAGGGACTAGTAGATTTCGGGTTTTCGCGTAGTAGAGACATTGCAGACCATGTTCAGGTCTTTATGTTAAGAGGGATATTTGGAGATAAACCGTGGAAGCAAACAGTGTCGTACTCCTTTTGTAGGGGCACCGCTTCATGGGAGTCGATAGCGCGTACATTTAAGGCCATAGTACGGGAATGCACTCTTATACGCTTAAGAGTTGTTGCTTCGGTTTGCGATCAAGGGTCAACAAATGTACGCGCGATTAAGCAATTACTTTTCGACACGAAAAGAAATTGCGCGTCGACTGAAGAGGGGTTCATCATGGTAGATGAACAAAAGATAGTACCACTGTTTGATCCGCCTCATTTATTAAAGTGCATTAGAAATAATTTGTTAACAAAGGATCTTCGTTATACTCTTGACGGTGTAGAAAGAATAGCAAAATGGTCCCACTTTGAAGATACTTATTTCATTGATCGGTGTAGAGGTGCTTTTAGAACTTAAGTCAATATTACGGAACAGCATGTCGTTCCAAGTAGAATTAAGAAGATGCGTGTCAAATATTGTACACAAGTCTTCTCGCGTAAAGTAGCATCTCTTATGGAACTTATGAGCACTACTGAGGCGGAAAGTGCTTGTAAATCCAGAAAGATGTCAGCTTCGGGAATAGATACGGCGATATTATTTCTAAATTTAAATTCACTTTTCGACAGTGTCAATAGTATGGCCATTTTGGATAATGAAAGTAACGCCGTAGATATTTGGAATAAGTGTATAAACTTATTCCAAAGTATGCGATTTATCAAACGCAAAGCGGGAGATAAAGAGTACCTATACTCCGGCGTTGCAGAATTGGATACATACCCTGAAAGGGTTCAAAATTCTAAAATCATATTTGCTGGATCTTGGGTTTGCAGGATTCAGAACCAGAGATTTTAACCAAGATCCTTTGGAAAATTTTTTCGGGCTAGTAAGGCAACATGGTGGAAGAAATACAAATCCGACTTGTTCAGTATTTACCGGATACTACAAGTCATTGCTGATAAATTCATTGCTTTCCAACTCAGGAAGACAAAACTGCGAGGCAGATTGTAGTCAAAATTTGTTAAATGTTAAAGAAATTTTCGAATTTTCCTCTCGTACTCAAAATTCTCAACTTTCTAATAATGCAATACCAGTAGTAGCTGTAGAATCAATAGAGTCAATTTCGCAAAATTATGATGCTACTACTGTCAATTTAGATTACTTAGAACCATTTATTCAAGCTTGTGCTACGTGTTGCCAAGCTTTTTTAGCACAAAAAAATTTAATAGTACAGTTTATGCGAGAGGTTTAGGTTTTAACTAAATATTGTTTTGATAACTTCGCGGAACATTCTAATTTAAAAATTTTAATTCAAACTTGTATAAGCCTTTCAGTTGATGTCGACCTGAGCGATTGCCCTTTAGGGCATCTCAAAGTGTATTTGACCGACAACTATGTCGATCATGTATTAAAGAAATGTATTTCTTCCACAAATAGGCTACTAAATTGTTCCGAAGAACCTATGCTTCCAATGTCTGGTTTGTCATTATGTGCTTTGGCGTATGGCAGATCACATTGAAAGCAAAGGTTCTAATTGTGCTTTTGTATAGGTATCTGTTTGAGATTCGGTAGTTCCGATCTCCGCCACACCCAACTCACCGCAGCACCTCCTGGACCGCGGAGCGACAAGCCCGATCCACAATCGATAGACCAATCAGCTGTCAGCGACAGAACGCTCAGCCAATCGCTTTTCCCCACGTCGCTCGATCCACCAGACTCTTGGAGAAGACGATTAACGGAAATCGATCGGCCATATTGATCTTCATTCTTGTTCACGCAGAGTACGAAGGTCTCTCTGAACGTCTTCTCACGTAACTCGTGAATTCTCACGAAATTGCTCACGTTAGTGCTCACCCCGTACCTTCTCACCGCTCACGCGTTAGTGCTCATTCTTGTTCGCATCGCGGCTATCAATTGTGGATCGTGGTCAGTGACGCGGCCACGTGTTGAACTCATCGCGACTCGTCTCAGCGAGACCATAGATTCTCAGTTCTGCACAACGTGCCCACGCTCACCCTCACGTGTAATTCTTTACTCTCTGACTCACTCCACGAGTGTCCAATAAACATTGACTCTCAGCTCAACGATACTGTGCTTTATTTCACGCGCCTAACCTCAAACCGGTAATCGCTCACGTGGCTAACGGTCACACGCTCAAACAGTATCCGAATCTACTTTTATGTTTTTGCATGTATGCGATTGCAGTATGAGTGTGTAATGCGTTTTTTATTATGTATATATGTTTGGCTGTCGGACTGTTGCATGTGTTTAATTTTTTAGATTGTCTGTGCGTTTAATTTTTTATAATGCGTGTGCGTTTAATTTTTTATAATGCGTGTGCGTTTCATTTTTTATATTGCATGGATGTTTGACTTTTTATATTGCATGAGTGTTTGATTTTTTATATTGCATGTAGGAGTGGAAATGAGTGTTTGACTTTTTATATTGCATGTAGGAGTGGAAATGAGTGTTTGACTTTTTATACTGCATGTAGGAGTGGAAATGAGTGATTTGTATGTGCATGGGGTTAGCGGTTTTAGTCGGTATAAATCCGACACTGCGTAGCAGTGCGGATCCTACTAGGCGTCTTTTGAAGATTCCCGCTGTTTTCCCTCGTAAAAACAAAAAAAAGAAAAAAAAAATTTTTGTAAACAATTTAATTATTTTGCAGATTCTATTGATGACAACGAATTGAAGCAATTTGGGAAATAAAGTTAAATATTTTAGGAGTGGTATAAATTTTGTAATATTATTTTTGAATTTAATATAACTATTGTTATTATAATAATTGTAATGACTAATATTATTAATAAAGAATTTGTATATCATTTAACATATATTTATGTATCTAATTATCCTTTTACTTTTAATTACATTTATATTTTCAAAAGGTAAATCGGAGGAAGTACGGACGTGATTCAATGGACCCCTGTCATTTCTAAAATAAAATTTAAAAGATTAAATTTTGGAATGACCAGAAATCCTTTGAATGGCGTCCTCACTTTCCCTGGTTTACCTTTTCTAAGGCCGTCTGACCATGGATCGTCGCGTCAGTGACGCGTACGCAACAGATAGAAGGATATACAAAGAAATTGAATATATTTTCTTTTCCTAAGAAAAGAAGAAATATTCAATTTCAATGTTTATCCTTCTATCTGCTGCATACATGTCGCTGGCGCGACGATCCGTGGACAGATTTTAAAGTAAGCGGTGCGTTACACGTATACACATACACATACGTCCCGATTCACACCAATTCACACATTCACAGTTTAGTACGCACCTTATTGGTAGGAGGCGCTACGAACTCTGCTTCAACGTTCGTAAGAGGGCAGCTTGGCCCCCCTGCTCTTCGAGGGCAAGAGCAAAAGTTGGACAGGTCTGTTCCAACCCATCGCGCGACGACCAGGCGTAACCCGAGAGAGCGTGAGAACGTAGAGAAAAGGAGCACCGAGGCAGGCAAGCGGTGTGGTGGGAGAATACCCCTCACGAAACTCACCGGCCAATATATCTGAACCCGGCCACTTCCCTATTACATAGTAGTAGAATTTCCATATCTGCGGGATACTGGGATAAATATATTGCGTAAATACACGAAACCGCATATATGAGATCTCACTGCATTAACAATGTTACGTTCGGAACGTAAAACTTTTCTTTTTAGTCAGGGTATGTATCAACAACGCCTAGCGTTATGGGAAAACCCTCGTTGATCATACTCCTGCCTATTAATTAATAATATTTGTGATAGAACAAAAACCCCTTTTCTTGGAGCGTCGTCGTCTCGACGTATTGCCGTCCCGCGATACAGATAAGGCGGTGCTGACGCAGCGGCGTTCTCACCAGAGAGTCGCGTTCGGAAGGACCCAGTGGTTCTCCTGTTGTGCCGAATCCGTTTTATGTAAGCGGCAGGGGTGCGTTTCAACTATGCCTTGCAGCATTGTGGGAGAACCCTCGTTGAGAACACCTCTGACCGTCGCGTTAAACATTGTAATATAATCAGTAACGGCTACAGCGGGAATGCGCAGACTGGACCACTTCTTAGAAGACTGACGGAATTGTATACTCTACATCCGGTGCAGGGAACCGCGCCTTCCCACGGTTTTGTCGCACGTGCGAATTATTAATTAATTAAAAATTGTTGTTAAATTTAAATACCCAACACAACTTCTGATAGTCCAACGACTGTGGGATTTCCCTAGTCAGAAATTGTGTATATGAAATTATGAACATTGAGGAAGAGCCTCAGCCGTGCGAAATTGTATGGTTTGCAGAATGTGGGATGTCATGTTTTCCTGTGTGTACGAATGTTCCGTAGAGATTGATCATGTATTGGAATCGGGAATCTGATGGATGGACGCGCGAACACACACACGCCGCCTCGTTGAGTAGACGGGCCCACGGTAGCGCGGCCGAGCGATAAAATGCAGCGTAAGCATTTTCGGTACGGACCCACTCTGGTCGCTGCCGAGAGCGTGAAGCTGCGACACTCTGTGACGATAAATCGTGAGGTGCGTGTCGCTGGGTCCGCAAGTGTTTTAGAGCTAGAGTTCTCCGGTCTACTGTGTAACCGCGTGAAAGACTCAACTTTGCGAAACAATTCTTTTTACTAAACTTTGCTTACAATACTAATTTATCAATTATAATTTAAATTTTATCATTCAGTCCGCTCACCTAAAATTATTCTTATTCGCTCTATAATTCAATTCAGACCTATTCCGTAATATAACCAAGTGTGTGTGTGTTCGCGTTTCATCCTCTTTTCTGATTTAGGTCTATCTATCAGCGACGCAGAAACCTTCGAAATTCAAAGAGAAAAATTAACAGCATATTTGCATTTACCTTACTGTGTCTGTTTGGTGAGTTGCACCTTTTATCTCTTTCTGTACACTTTACTACATTATTAATATTAATTCGTATATAACGATAATGTCTGACAATCAAACGATTGTGGGATTCCCCTAGTCAGGAGTTATCTCCGATTATGTTCTGTAAAATTATCGATTGATTTGTCCATATTCAGTTCTGTTATATGCCTTTTACATCCATTCATTATTTCAACATTAAAGTTTTATTTACCATTAAATTCTACTCATCAATTACCTATCTGATTCCATTGAAAAGACCCGTATGGGACTAGAGCGTCAACGATCCCAAAATCTACCCCTTATCCTTCTGATAAGGCATTTAGATAATTAAGATAAAAGGAATTGACTGTTACGAGTGCGGCGAGCTTCCATGCCATTCTAAACACGATACAACAAATTCTGATAGTCTAATGATTGTGGGATACCCTAATCAGAATTTGGCTGTCTAAAACGCGCCGCTCGAACACCAAAGGCCGCGGCACGTAACAACAAAATGTAATTTTATTTAGATATATTTAAGAAAAATAAAAGTATTTTTAATAGGTATTCGGACAAACCAATAGCAAACTTTATAGTACTTACATTTGTAATTATTAAACAACGAAATTAAAATATTATTGTGTAAGTAGGATGTTTTCAGTAACGTGAATTGAAATTATATTCCCACAGAATGTCGAAAAAGCGACTACTTTCGAAAGACGGAAGGGGCTGCGATTTGAGGGGCGACTGGTGGTGTTCTCTACAGCCGAGTATAAGTTTTAGAAATAGCGTCCTACATTGTATATCCTTGTGACGCTATTGTGCAAAACGGTGCAAAGTAATTCGGATGTATGTAGTGTGTTTATTAATGAATAATTCTCTTATTATTTGGAATACTTTCGAAATTACGTAAGTAATATTAAATTTTTGGTACCTATTTACTTTAGCGATTCCTCACCGATTTTGATGAAATTTGGATATATTGTAGGGGACACGATTCTGCATAACTTTTTCCTATACATGTTACCCCCGCTCGGCCTTGGTTTTCGAGATATTTGCGAAAAACTTCTGTTGATTTATTCCGACGCAACGCATTCCACTTTCCAACTTGTCCCGGGTATTAGTAATGGTTTGGGCTGTATTAGTGCGGGGGCTGCGCGCCAATGGGTTTTCGGTGGAATTGAACGTGAAACCAAACGTTTATTCATGAAGCCAGTTCCAAATACATCATCCAAAACTTTGCTGCGTGTGATTCAGAAGTGGATTAAACCAGGTTCTACAATTCTATCCGATTGTTGGAAATCATACAATTGCCTACACAAAGAAGGATTTCAACATTTCACTGTAAACCATAAAATTAATTTCGTCGATCCAGATAGTGGGGCACATACCCAAAATATTTAACGTTGTTGGCGTGAAACTCGAGCCAACATTCCACGATATGGAACTCGAAAGCAACCATAATGTTGGTTACATGGGTGAATTTTTGTTTCGACTTTAATACAAGAATAGTTGCATTTTTTGATATAATGACTGAAATGTTTCCAATTTCTATCAATAATAATTAAAAATAATGTTTAATGCGAAATGCACTTATATTTATTTATACTAATCCTAATCCAACACTAACCCAAATTATAACACCAAAGCAAGAAATTTAAAAAATATTTTGGCGAATATCTCGGAAACTAAAACCGAGCGGGGGTAACATGTATAGGAAAAAGTTGCTCAGAATGTGGAGTTTTACAACATATCCCACACTCACCGAATATCTTTCAACTATAAATACGGACACTCCAGAAGACCAGTCAGTCTGAAAGCGAACTCTGAACTTATAACATTGTACTTATACTGATTGTAATATAACTATATTCTTGTAATAAAAGTATCTGTGGACACGTCCACAAAACTCAAGTCTTTTTTATATTCTTTTATCAAGAATTACATTACACATAAGGCGTCCGTCACACTCTTAAAGATAAGCGAACTCTCTTATTTAGAGTGCGATGATCAGGATAAACAAACGATGTCTCGAAGACTTTTTGAACTGCGCTAAACATTTTCTTCAGAACACTCTTCCAGCGAACAGCGTCCAGCGTCCAGCTTTACTTTCAATTTTATTTTCGTTTTTATATTCCCAGTACTATAGTTCTTGTTTAGTATTAATTATAATATTATCACTTAGTATAAATTAACATAAGTTACAATATTAAGTGTTAGTGTAGTGGTAGTGTAGTGCACTATAGTTTTATTACTAATACGTACTTATTTACTATACATAAAAAGGGACAAACGATTCGCAGTGATGCACGGACCATGGTAAAAAGAATATGGGAAGAATGCACGGAGGAAGCATTAGAAATGAAACTTCTTCTTCCGTTATAAATGCCAAATGCTCGTGCTGCAGAATATACTGGTTTCTCGCAATCAACCATCGCCAAAATTTGAAAAGAAAAATCGAATGATCCTAAAAAAGAGACCCTACCATCGCCAGGGAAAAAAATTTCATAGTTCTCAGGACAACAAAATAATAATAAAAAATATTATACAAAATTTTGATATTGTGAAGAAAATTGTACTCAGCGGCCCGAAACTATTAGCTGCCATCCGTGAAGAAATTGATTTTCCGTGGAAAATAGATACACTACGCAAATTACTGAAAACTATGGCATTTAAATAGAAGAAATGCAGCAGATTATTAAGATATCACAGTACATCGTACCGCTACGGAACAGATCCTTGAGGGGATGTAAAAATTTCCCTTTATTTGATCTTTCAGATATCAGCGGGTGAACCCAATATTTCCTTTTCCGTTGATTTTTCCTGTGCCGAATGATAAGAGCAGAAACCACTGCAGTCTTCATAAAATCTATTATACATGTACCAAACAATGTTCACGTGCATTTGTCGAATGTACTACAAAAATACGTGAAAACGAATTTGTTTTCAGGAAACAGTTGCCAAACGTGTGCGCGCTCTCAATAACCGAAGCAACTGGAGAGCGACAAAGACGAAACAGTTGCCCGACAAAAGTAGAGACGTAAGATGCGAAGATTTCCGACTGCAGCGCCGCCTGCGGTGGAGTAAGGAATCTCAGCTTTGGATATCTCCGCTCTATAGAATAATATTCTTTGGTAGTTTCGTGCAATGCAAGATGCGAAGAATTGAAGATTTTCTACTTCAGCGCTCCGCTTGTACATTGTTGGTACTACATTACGCGGGCTTTTTTGGCGGGATACCGTAACGGACATACGCGAACGTAGAGTAACCGTCATTCGTAGTGCTGTGTACAGTGCGTGTGGTTGGCATCAACTAAACAGGTAAGTATTTTTTTTCATTAATTTATATACTTTCCCCTCTTCTTTTTTTTATTTATCCTTTTCCTCTGTCTGTTTTTCCGGTTTTTATCATGAATTCTCCTACAGCGAAACGCAAATATAGTCCGAGAACTTTTCTTCGACAATGGTTAGAGCGCGACAATTTTAAACCTTGGCTACAACGCGTTTTTAACGACGACTCCAAATTTCATTGTTCCGCGTGTTGTAAAAATTATATGATTAATAGCGGGTTATCAGAAATAAAAAATCATTTTGGTACAAAATCACACGCCGAGAACGTTTCTAAATTATCCGAACGTAACAGTGCTGCTTTTGATGATTTTGATGTGAGTGATAGTCCCGAAAATATTCACGAGAAGATTCAGATTGCTGAAATTGCTTTGTGCGCTGTTTTTGTCGAGCACAATATTCCATTTCACATTAGTGCTTATTTAATTGGCCTTCTGAAAGTTATATTTCCAGATTTATATATAGCCAGTAAATTAACCTTGAGCCGCTTAAAATGCAACAAAATTATTACAAATGTGCTTTCTAAAGTAGAAGTAAGTAGAATTATTGAAAGTGCTCGACATCATAAATTTTCTATATTTGTTGACGAAAGCACAGATATTGCTAACGTAAAATGGCTCACTTTTTTAATTAAATACGTAAATTCGGAAACTTCTGCAACTTTTACAGAATTATTAGAATTATTAAAATTAGACGCCATAGATTGCTCTGCAGAAGGTTTATATTCAGCATTTGAGAAAGCATTGCACAAAAAACAAATTCCTGTGCAGAATGTAATTGGACTCACATGTCACAATGCATCAGTGATGATCGGGCACTTTTCCTCATTTTGTTCAAAACTTAAAACGAGGTGTTAAGGTGTTAAAACGAGGTATTTGCCATTCTGCGGCATTAGTATCTAGTAAAGCATGTTCAGAAATCCCAAGTTATATTGAAAAATTTATTCGAAATTTAACAGTTTATATTAATATTAGCGCCAAACGGTCGGCGGATTTTGCTAATTTTCAAGAATTTGTTGATAATAAGTCAAAACAAATTTTAAAAATGTGCGATACGCATTGGCTAGCCATGCGCGCTTGCGTAGCACGCATTCTGGAATGTTGGGATTCATTAAATCTTTTTTTAATTTCGGAAGTATTTGAAAATCAAAAACCGATACGGCTGATAATCTACTTTGTGATATAAAAAAAAAATAGAAGCATAAGCTTATCTTTTGTTTCTTAAATATATTTTCAATTATTTCAATTCCTTCAACGCGTTTTTTCAAACCCGCAGGACAGCCGTTCATTTATTATATTCTAAATCTAGACTTTTGTTTCAAGACTTGTGCGGACATATTTTAAAACCAGAATATTCAACAATAAACGACTCGATGTTTCACATAGATTTTTTTTCCGGTAACAATTTGTTAGTATTGAAGGACATTTGCCTCGGTTTTGAGTGTGAACATTATTTGAAGGATCATGTCGATGATAATACTTTGCCCCAGGAAACGTTTCTTGAAATTAAACAATTTTGCTTAGCTTTTTACATTAGAGCCATTACCGAGATAATAAAACGTTTTCTTTTAAAAGATAAATTTTTAGGCAGTTTGCAAGTTTTTGATTTGAAATTAGCACTTTTTGATAGTAATAGAGACTATACCTTGAAAAATTTAATTTTCGTTGCACAAAAATTAGGATCTTTTGACCACTTAAAATTAAAAGAAGAATGGAATAAGTTGTATTATACTTTCGACAAAGTGCAATGTCAAGAATTGTCACAGCTGTAACGTCCCACGGGGACTCGAACCAGTAATTAATAATAATAAAAAACATAGTTATTAGCCAGGCGAAGGCAATGATTGGCCGATCGTTTGGTAGTTATTGGCCACTATTTCATAACCTATATTTGACATATACCCTACCTAATTATGAAATAATGTAAATGTAGTCCATGTTTCATGACTGGAATAATTTATTAATGACTTTTTATAGATTGAAATGCTGAAGAGGACCAGTGGAAAGAACGTTGCCCTGACGACATCTGTAATTTTGGATAAATTGGTGACATGGAGTGTGAGGTTAGTGTGAGGTTAGTGTGCTCCCTCCCCCAGGCCACCCTAATTGATGAGGGGGACAAGGGGAGGCGCATGGTGAATGTGGCTTTCGTCACTTTTAACACCCCGCAGCAAGCAGCTAGGGTGGCGAGCAACGCCCTAACGCAGCCAATCGTCCTCCATAAGAGGAAACTCAGAGTCATGGTTGCGGACGCATGGCAAGGGCTCCGCCTGCCATCCTCGGGCAGCGGGCCGTCTACTGGCCTCGGAAGCAGTTGGGATAATCCATTCCCAGGGTACGAACCGGTCTACTCTGCGCACTTGCCAGTAGAAGTGGTCGCACGGATAGCAGCGTTCCTACCATTCACCGATCGCGCCCGCATGGAGCGAGTATCGAAGACCTGGAGAGCAGGGATGCAGGAAGCTTTTCAGAAAATGCAGCACCTCGATGTTAACGATTGGAGATGGCCGGGAATGCAGGGATGGAGGCGCATTAAAACGGAAGGCTTCTATTGGGTATTGGCGCGATGCGCCCCTCACTTAGAAAACATTGTTTTAGATGATGAGCTGACCGCCGAAGACCTGCGACCTCAGCTGTTGGCCCTGATTACCAAAAGCTGTCCTGCACTGGAAAGGCTGGATGTAACGGCCGTTGAAGCCCGACCATCGGCTTTTCGAGAACTGGCGGCAAGCGTCAGCTCTCTGAGCGACCTGGCAATTGGGCGTTGCACGAACTGCAGCGACATTGAACTGGGAAAGGTTCTCGAAGTCAATAAGACCTTACAAGAGTTCAGCGCTAAGGGCACCGACTTCTCCGGAAAGTCCCTGCTACAACTATCGAGGGACCTAGTAAAACTGAATCTAAGAGATTGCACGGCTAGAGGCGAATACATCGCCGCAGCCATTTCAAAATTCTCGAAATTGTCACATCTTTGTCTAATTAGACCAAAAAATTTTCATCCTGATATTTTACAGGGATTAATAGCAAACCCTACATTACCACGATCCATGGAGTCGATGGAATTCGTGGGGTGTAACCCCTGGACCGGGGACGGAGAACCGCGGGAGGAAGATGCGGAAGCCGAGCGGGAGGAGGCAGCAGATTTCTTTGAATTCGACCTCGGTCCCATTGAGATGGCTGTCAGCCTACCTTCCCGTTACCCTCTGGTCACCGAGCTCGGGGTTGCATTCTGCGGCTGGGTGGATAACACCTTCATCGGCGAAGTGGGTCGTCACATGAAGCACCTTATTAAATTAGATATCACTGGGTGTAACAACATCAGAGGGCAGTTTAGCCTCGAGACACTCAGTGGTCTGAACCATTGTACCGAACTACAGATCAGCTTACTGTACCCGGACGTCGGTGCCCAATTCCTTAAGGACATGTCGTCGCTCAGGGAGTTGACGTGTAGGGATAATCGGGGCATAGCAGATGAGGACGTTTGTGGCCTCATCAGGGACAGCGCTACGATAATGATAATTGACTTAGAGGGCTGCATACATGTAGGACGGGCTTTTGTGGAATGCGTATACTCTGCCCTGCGAGGCGATCCTCATAACCACCGAACCCAAATCCGTGTCGGCGGAACAAGCGCGATACCCCTCAGACGTGACAGGCAGCTACTCCACGTTTTGTTAGATTATACCCGGCACTCCAAATGTCCCTACACCTAATTATCATCGGGGACGATGATTCCAAGGGGGGAGGGGTGTTACGTGCCGGTTACTTTTTCCAAATTCATTTCTAAATTCTACTAATTTTTACAGTCATTTCGCAGATGTTCTCTATTGATCCAACCGCTTAGCGTGTTATGGGAATTTCCCTCAATCAATAGTCGATTATCTGTAGATATTCTTAATAGTGCTTGACTTATTTCTGATTTATTTCTGCTTGAAGCCGGTCACGTCAGGGCAGGTACTCACGAAGGAATATTATCAACGATCCTTCAACGCCATCGACGTTCCTGGAATGCGTGCTGTGATAAGTCTTTCGAGGCATTGTAGTAGACTACTTTATATTTTTCTTCCCTGTTAAAATTTTATTACAGTATCGTTGACATCTGATCCTACTATTAAATGTTGTGGGAGTTCCCTCGATCAATTGTCAATAAACCGATATGGTATACTAACCAATTTAAAATAATAATTGCTACGCCACTGCGTTCTTCCATGAGAAAATCTTTCATCAGCATCAATGTTCTTGGAACGCCGGATGCGATAGCACTCGAAAACCTAAGCATTGCGAGGCTGGGAACGGTCCGAGGCAACGACAGTTGGGCCTGTGTGTACGAAATGCATGCTCAGCAATTTGACTCTCTTTGTTCAAATTCCCAAGTGCTCGGGCCTGCCCTGCGAACGCTCGTGGCAGTCGGCTGTTAAGTCGCATAGTGCGTGGTCGATCTGTCCGAGGGACATAACTATTCTCTAAAATAGTCTTGAGCCGGAGTTCCAGTGCATCCCAGTGATCGTGGAAGGACTCAGTCCCCGTAGAGACTTGTATATTTTTGTGATTTTTTTTATTTATTTTTTTTTTTTAACAATTTAAACTCCTATTTGTTTCAAACCGTATATTTAACTAAACATTAATATCTTCGGGCTTTATTGTAAACTGACTTTCGACATTGTACGTGTGTGTTGTGCGACACTCCTGCGCTTTATCATCTCGGACGCGGGACCCTCCAGGTCATACAGAGAGAGAAACTCAGAGAGAGAGAGAGAGAGAGAGAGAGAGAGAGAGAGAGAGAGAGGACTTGAAAATACGAATTAGCAATCTCTTGTACAGAGTTGGTGAGTGATTCGATCTGTCATGATATTGTACGGAGGCAGCAGCTGATTCAACCACCTAGTGGGTTATGGGTTTTCCCTCAATTAGCTGCTACTTTCCCTTCGGCGTGTGACGCGTTTTAAAAATTGGCTTGTTTCGCGTAATGTAAATTGTAACCACATTAATTATTCGAGTGAATGTGTAAAATTAACAATACACACGATTATTGATCCAACCACCTAGTGGGTTGCGGGGTTTTCCCTCGATCAATTATTGTTGATCAGTCATTGGTTCAAATCCATGTAATTTTCACCATTTTGTTCCACCTTCGAAAACTCCTATATATATATATCTATATTGTAATACATGGTATATTATTCCTTAATTTGTCTAATTTTGTTTCGAACCAGTCCCCTCTAAAGTACCACATCCTGATTGGACAACCTGTATGGGTTGTAGACGAAAGCCGCGCCCCCAAAACAATCCTGATTTTTGCGTAATAATCCTATTATGTCAAAATTATAAAATCTCTTCTAAAATTAACCCCCTCACGTAACACTGACATTGAAGGTGAGAATGACGAAAATGATGAACTGACGTTACAAGAACCAAGTATGCTATCTACTTCCAAAGGAAAGATAGAGTACAACCCTTGTTAGCGTATGCAGGAGTTTATGAATATCAGTGGGCAGATTCCTGGAGGGCACATAAGTGAGAAAATATTGTAGACTAATTTGCTGCCTCTAAATGTCAACCAACTGGGAAATATTCCCAGAGAACGATTAGAAATACCTAATGTTGGTATGCAAAGCATCAGATGTGGTGTAAGTCTGTACACTATAGTGTAGTATTGCATGTAAACGCTCTGATTGGTTTCGACTGCGGTGGAACAATGTTGAATCATGCTACAATATCACTTTTGGACGTCAACGAGTGCAATGTTAATCAGACTAAATATTCATCAGAAATACTATTTGAATCTGTTTTAAAGTGGGAGAAAGTATATAAAAAAAAGACCGTTATAAAAAAAACTCTCTCACTTTAAAAATATTTCTATTTATTTAAATGGGCATTTTGACCGAATATTGGGTTATAAATCTTCGTTCCTCGTTTATTAATGTATGATTTGGACTGATACTCCATCACACCCTTAAATATATATTAACCGTTAATAATCATCACAGAAAACAATAAAATTTTGGCCATTCTTTCGAAGGCAGCGAACTATACCTTTTATACACATTTTCTATGCAGTATACAAGCATTAATAACATTATACTTGTTGTTTTTAATTAGGTTGAAGTACTGTTACAATTTGCATTACAAGGTTGTAATAATGGATGCAGCCTTATTAATAGCTCTCGATAGTGGGCTGGATTTAGAAGTAATAAAAATGTGCGTGTTTGAGATTCGGTAGTTCCGATCTCCGCCACACCCAACTCATCGCAGCACCTCCTGGACAGCGGAGCGACAAGCCTGATCCACAATCGATAGACCAATTACGTGTCAGCGACAGAACGCTCAGCCAATCGCATTTCCCCACGTCGCTCGATCCTCCAGACTTTTGAAGAAGACGACTAACGGAAATCGATCGGCCATATTGCTCTTCAATCATGTTCGCGCAGAGTACAAGTACAGACGCGTCGGTATCACTGAACGTTTGCTCATTGTAACTCGTGAATTCTCACAAAATTGCTCACGTTAGAGCTCAAACTCGCAATTCTCACAGCTCACACACGATCTCTCTTTCTCAAACTCATCGTGGCTATCGATTGTGGATCGTGGTGAGTTACGCGGCCACGTGTTCTGCACAGCGCGATTCGTCTCAGCGAGACAATAATTGTTCATTTTCTGCACAACGTGCCCACGCTCACCCTCACGTGTAACTCTTTTACATTTAGACTCACTCCGCGAGTGTATAATAAACATTGACCATCTCTTCTCACCAATACTGTGCGTTCATTACATAACCTCACCGGCATCTCAAGCTCATCGCGATCAATTTCGCGAACATTTTGGTCCTTCGAGCCGGAGTGTTGTGTGAAGTTCCGTGCAGTGCTCATTTCGAAAGGCTCATTTTCAAGTCTCAGTGCTCACCATGGCTGATGAAGTGAACGACTCAACCATGTCGAGTCATGAGTCGCGATCGACGTCACCAAATCCGTCAGGAACGCTCCAGGTTCCTCAGAACCAAGCAGCTCAAGCCTCCGGCAAGACGAGGTCCTCGTCGCCATCAACGACGCCGGCACCGCTCATTATCAAACTCTGCAAGACTTGCAGTCTGAGGTCCCGGAGGACATGAAGGCGACGACTCCCAATGAAGTGCAGTCGCTGCTCGACAGCGTCGAGGAGCTGCACACGGCATTCCTGACGGAGCAATACTGTGCGTTCATTACATAACCTCACCGGCATCTCAAGCTCATCGCGATCAATTTCGCGAACATGTGCGCAAAGCAAATGGCAATATTTATACATGATATAACAACATCAGGACGCCAATTCAGGGCCGGAAATGAAAATGATGTGCAATGTATTGCTCCCTTATATTCCAACAATTTATTTCAAGAACATTTTCGGATGTCGCGAGTCAGTTTTGAAGTAAGTATCAATTCTTTAATTCAGTGATAGTTTTAATATGCAAATAATAAAATAAAATATATAACCTATATTATAGATATTAATTAATGAAATTGGGAACATAATGACAACTGGACAAAATAATCCAGTGTACTTAAATAAAAAAGTTTTGTTCACTATATGGATATTGGCTAAGCCAGAAAGATTTTTATCCGTGGGAGATAGATTTGGCATAGCCAAAAGTACTGGACACAGTATATTTCATGAAATAACAGAAGCAATTATGAAGCTGTTGCCAATATATGTGAAGTGGCCAAATCTCGAAACATATGATACAATATCACGTGTATGTTTGTAATCTGTATATAATACTGCATATTATATTCATAAAACTGCTAAAATATATCTAATATATGAATTGCAGGTGTTTGAACAACGTTACTCGGAGCTCGCAGGAGGTTTGAATGGCAAAAAAAAGGTACCTCTGCGAATTTTTCGGCCTACTTAATATTATATATTCATAGTTCCATATTCATAGTTTTAATAGTTTTAATGTTTTATAGTTTATATTTTTATAGTTTTATAGTTTTACTAGTTTATAGTGTTGTATTTCTTATTTAATATATAAATATTATTTTATTCGTTCAAATTCGACCTCGTGTTTTCTTCTGACGCTACGTTGGAGCACACCAGTGCTCAACGTCCACCGACGAACAACAACCCAAACGGGCGGAGCGCACCATCGCTCGCCAGTAAAAGGCTCCCTAACACGAAGTCGAGCAGACTTTTTCTTCGCTCGTCCGTAAATTCCCAACTCTACCTATGCCCAAAACCCGACGCGCGGGGCGTAAATACCAATTACGCCGCCTCCTTCGGGAACTTCACGAACCGGCCGTGTCCGGGAAGTACCCGCTCGGGGTTCGTCCGCTCCCCGAAATCGTCAGCAACATCTTAATCACCACTACCCCCGAATCGAGCGAAATCTGCGCAGTGCCTTCGCATCCAATAGAATGGAGACTAATCGTTCTAGAACTACCCGCGATTTCGCGTAGTCCTCACGCGTACGGCATCCGCGGAACCCGGCCAGACGGCGAACGGAAGTGTCCCGTGGGCTAAAATTGTCTGTATATAACGTCCCTCTGCAAACTCGCGTAATTTCCTCCAGAATTCGACGCGAGGTGGCTCCGGGACGTAACACATATTTCACGCATGATTCATAAATACGGCTAAATATACACATTTATAAAAACCCCGGAAGTCCTACTGCGACGCATAATTCGTAAATGGGTCAAGGTGAATACCGCGCAACACCCCTCACACCTGACATTCCTGTAACCCATATAAATACGAAGGATCGAGAGGCCAGGCTCTCTTTCTTCGACAGAAATCATTCTCAACAGTTCTTTTAAGAAATATATATATTTAAAAGTGTTAAACTCAGTGCTGTACGGCAACTCTTTCTTCGACAGAAATCTATCTGCGACAGAACTATTATTCATTATATTAAACGTATATTAAATTGTTATCGGCGCACTGGATCGGTCATTTTTACACAATTATTATTTTAAGAAACTTTTCGAAAAAGCCTTTTCTCTTAAAATAATATATCAAAGCTGTTTGCAATTAATCAATTATATATCAATATATTCCGACGTTTCGATCTTAATTTAGATCATCTTCAGGGAAAGTTAAAAATTATATAACGTATTGCGAATGCTGTTTGAAATTACAGTCCTCGTGCAAAGGCAGCCTTGCAGGTACTACAGCTTCGTTGGGATGAGATTAAAGAACACACTAAAATCGACAGGGACGATTTTCTCCGAGCGGTAAAGTTTGTTTTAGAATCCAACATTTTTATGTTTAATGGCGTGTATTACAAGCAAATTTTTGGAACAGCCATGGGGTCTCCGATTTCCCCTGTAATTGCTAACATTGTAATGGAAAGACTTGAGACGATTTCCCTCTCGAAGGTAACTTTTCAAATTATATTTTATAAAAGATACGTTGATGATATTATTGCTTGCTTAAAACTTGAGGATTTACATACATTATTGGATATATTTAATGGTTTCCATGAGAGACTACAATTCACACATGAAATTGAGAAGGATTCATGTCTAAGCTTCCATGATACAATAGTAATCAGAACAAACAACAAATTCATCACCAATTGGTACCACAAACCGAGTTGGTCTGGTAGATACATTAACTTTTTTTCGGCACATCCCATGCAACACAAAGTTGGATTAATTAAAGGACTAATAGATCGAGCCATTTTACTTTCAAATCCTGAGTTTCGTCCAGCTAATTTGCTCCTTTTAAAAAACACATTGAAACGAAACGGATATCCCTTGGAAATGGTTTCATCTATCATTAAGGAACGTACGTTCGAGATTTACCATCCAATATTAATCGAACGACGTAAAGAATTAAAAAAAAATGAAATAGGGCCAATTAGTTGGAAGAATACTGTTGTTTTACCTTTTTGTAATAACATTTCAATCGATATAAAAAGAATCTTTAGGAAAGCCGGAATTCACACGATTTATAAATTACCTTTTTACACTAAACAACTATTCCCTTTAATTAAAGATAAGATACCTCTTTGTAAACATTCCAACATCGTTTATTCAATTCCATGCATGGGCTGTAATCAGGTTTATATCGGGCAAACTTCGAGACTTTTAGAAAGACGAATATGTGAGCACAAAAGAAATATTTTTTCACCCCCTGTACAACATACTGCTTTAACGAAACATTCGATTGAGTTTGATCATAGGTTTGACTTTGACAATGTTAAGATTATTGATAAAGAAACTAATTTAAATCAGAGAATTCTATTGGAGACAATTCACATGATTAAACAACGTAGCGTAAATCTTAGGTATGAAACACCTAAAATACAAGAATATTACGCAGCATTACTTAAAAAGTAATGTCTTATGATGTTTTTGCTCCATAGAATTACATATGATCCGACTAATTTCCTACATATTATTTATCAGTATGTAATTATTCATGCTCGTCAACACCTTAATAGAGTGTTTTATATAAAATAAAACACCATATGAGCATATATGTTTCGTTACGGCACACAGGACATCCTTCAAATTTGAATTTCGGGAGGTTTAGATTGTTTATATATGTCAACGGTTCGCTCTCCTTCACCTTCTAGAAGAAAACGATTTGCTACGTTTACCTCAGTCTTCTTCCAGCCGACTCGCGGGTCACTCGTTTGCCTTTGCACGAGGACTGTATTTTCAAACAGCATTCGCAATACGTTATATAATTTTTAACTTTCCCTGAAGATGATCTAAATTAAGATCGAAACGTCGGAATATATTGATATATAATTGATTAATTGCAAACAGCTTTGATATATTATTTTAAGAGAAAAGGCTTTTTCGAAAAGTTTCTTAAAATAATAATTGTGTAAAAATGACCGATCCAGTGCGCCGATAACAATTTAGTTTTGCTTTAAGTACCCTATCATGACATTGCATCTTTTGTGATTGTACTAAAAGTGTCAAAATACATAAAATTTGTGTTCTTTCCTTCTTTAATACATGTTAAAAACGTTAGTTTACCGGGGTAACATTGGCACATCACGTAGATAGCATTAACGGGTCAAGTTTTACTAATCTGAGGTCAGTAAACTTAAATTTGTTTATTTTATTTTCTTTTTTACATCTTAACTAAAATCAATTCGTAACATTAGCACATCATATAAATAGCATTAACAGGTTAAGTTTTACTAATCTGACGTAAAACAACGTAATTTCGGCTTTTCTGAACCGAAAACTTTAAACGCGTTTTTCTCGAAACCACGTTTTTCAAATTGGCGTGCAGCATAACTTAATAAATATTTCATCAATCGTGCTGTCGCAGTGCACACATTTACATAATTAAATTCCCCACCGAGCTTATTAATTTGATTTATGATATTAATTATTAAAACTATGTTTATTGCATATTTAACACGAAAATTTTACGCAAAAATCGCTGTTTTTTTTTCAGAGCCCCGTATTATTATTAATTTTGCATTTTTTTTTTTAGCTGGCTTTAATTCTTCCGATTCGGAATGTAACTAAACAGAAAACTCTGTTGAGTTTATTACCCCAGGACAAAATTTAAAAGCAGTACACTGCACGCCGATTACACTCATCGACGCCGAAGCCATGGAGAGCAACCAAAATAACTCCCCAAAAAACAGACATATTGAAGTTATTTTTTTTTCTTGCTATTTTGAAATGTAAACAAATATATACGAAAAGTTATAGAAAGTTTAATCAACCATTTATATCCTAACAAAATCTTCGAAAATCACCTTATTCTTAGCGGTTTACTTGAGTCTCCCCCCTTAAACATTCAGTGCCACGAATCCTGCATTCGCGCCTGAATTCCTACTTTCTGCAGTGCCACGAATCTGGCATTCGCGCCTGCATCCTTCTCTCCGCAGTGCCACGAATCTGGCATTCGCGCCTGCCTTCCCTATTTACCCTCAGTGCCACGAATCTGGTATTCGCGCCTGAGTTCCCCCAAATATTACCCCATCTATGCCACAGCCCTAAAGACCTCACCCGGGACGTGACACACCATTATTATGACATTCTCATTATATAACCAATCATCGGCTGCATACAATTTATTAAGAAATTTTTTATTTTACCTCATAAACGATATTTACAATATCTTTCAGCCAATATGACCATTACACCAAATAATGATATAACAAATGAACATTATCTTATTAATATATCATCCAATTTAACAAACAGAGAAACAGTAGTGATTTTATTAATTGATGAAATTTATATTACTTCAAAATTGCATTAAAAATCAAACTGACTTGTGGGTTGCGCTACAAATTCTAACGAATTGGCAAAAACCATTTTAGCTTTTATGATAAGTTCAGCTATTGGCAATTTTTCTGAAATTATGAAATTATTACCAATTTTCAATATTACCGGGGCTGAAATGATACCCATTATTAATACAATTATAGAATTTGTTAAAAAATGTGGTTTCGAAATAATATGTATTGTAGCAGATAATCATAGAATCAATAGAAATATGTTTAATAAATTATCTATATAGTAATGGCATAAGTTTTCCTAATCCTTCAAAACCTAATAAAACCATTTTTCTTTCTTTCGACTTTTGTCATATAATGAAAAATATTAGAAATAACTGGTTATATTTTAAAAATGAAGGTAAAATTTTCGATTTCCCCGACATTTATACAAACGAACGAGGATTAGTTAAATTTAATGAATTAAGGGGTCTCCCTAGTGTGACGGTTTGAAAAAATCGATTTTTTTTGCCTTTTCTGAAAGTTCAACGTCTTAAAAACATATTCCTAAAGTATTATAGCTGAATTCAAAACTTTGGCAACGCTGTGAGCTATGAAAGGTAGCGCGCGATCGTTTTGTGGACTTTTTTCGGTGTTTACTGCAATTAGTCAGTTAATTGAATGCAGAGTGTGCCATAAAGACATTAAATTTACTGAAGCGAGTGTGCGTGGCTTAGGTTTTAAGATTGGAGTGCAGTGCGAATGCGGCGTCACTTATATCAATTCGTGTCCGTTGATTTCTAATGCATACGAAATAAATCGAAGAATAATATGCGTCATGCGTTTATTGGGGATAGGAAATAAAGGCCTGAACCTATTCTGCGGATTGATGGTGTTTGGGAATGAAATTAGTTTCCCACGCCGCCACACTCATTCTCATGGCAGCACCTCGCGGACCGCGATTCAGCAGCGCTGATCGATTGGCGAGCCGCCAATCAGCGGCGATCGATCAACTGTCGCCGCAATCGATGAACCAATCAGCGAGCCGCGTCGAGGTTCGAGAAGAACGGAGAAGACGCGGTTTCGGAAGTTGGCCATTTTTGCCATTCTCTCTTGTCTGCCCTTGCAACGAGAACGTGTTCATTGTCGCATCGCGAAGTATTGTACAAATCAGTATCATTCTCTTCTCACGCACAAGATCAGTGCATAGTGCATCGCGATTTATAGCGATTCTCTGCTCATTTGAACGCTCATAAAAGTCCACCGATTAATATAATCGAGTGGACGCCACGTGGCCGAACCGCGCGGTATCATTGTTCGTCTCAACCATCTCTGTGACGCCACGATAAATATTATCGAAGTGGTGTGCTCATTGTGTTGTACATTAAAAACATTGACGAGGTCTTTCACCGAAGAAAGTGCTGTTCTCAAATAACCTGTCTTAGACTCCTCTCTCTCTCCTCTCATCTCAATTTCACCGGTTTCATCTCAAACATTTATTTGGTCCTTCGAGCCGGATCTACGACAGGTGTGAACTCTCAGCAAAGGGTGAAGTGAACTCTCATCAGGTGTGAACTCTCAGTGTCGTGCACAAGTGAACACTCAACCCCTAACCTCAAAATGTCAACGGACGACCTGCAGAAGTCGACGACTCGGTCGCAGACATCGTCGAGGCCAACTACGCCCAATCTCCAACTGCCAACGGGACAAGGTGGGAGTCTCATCCTCACTGGGGTGGAGACGAGATCCTCGTCTCCTTCTGGCGTGCCATCAGAGGTGCTGTCTAAGGCAGAAACTCAACTCATTCGACTGGAGTCGATGCGCTCTATCAAGAGCCGACTCCCGAATGCGCCCCTAACACCACCATGGGGGAGCTACGAGTGTATGGCCAACAGGCAGAGGAATTGCTCAAGGCCTTCTATAAGGAGCATGCCTACTTTGAAGTGACATGGCCCAGGTTGCAGCGCGACCACCCTTACTATATGGAAAAGTATCTTTTCCAAATGCAGGAGTTGATCACGGACATCAAGCTCAAAATAGGGCGACTCACTGAAGAGTTGGCTTCGTTCCAACCTCCTTCTGCCTCAAGCTCAACGAGCACAGCACCAGCCCCAGGGAAGCTCCCTGAGCTGGCGTTGCCTAAATTCACAGGCGATTATACAAAATGGCCAGCGTACAGTGAATCGTTCACTGCTCTCATTATCAACAGAAAGGACTTAACAGATATTGCGAAGCTCCAATATCTGTTGTCCAGCCTGGCAGGCGAACCAGCCCAGAAGGTAGAGACTCTACCTCTGAAAGGGGCTTCCTTCTCTTTAGCCTGGGACATGTTGAAGGAGGCATATGCCAACAAGTGCCATCTCATCCAGGCACAGCTGGACAAGCTGTATGCAAGCAGGCCTGCCAACCTAAAAGTGCCTGCGCACTCAAGCAGCTCATCACTCTTGTGGAAGGAGTCATGACGTCGCTCATCTCACTTGGCGTGACTACAAACTTGGGTGACGCCATCATGACCCATCTCGTGGCACGCCAGATGGACAAGGGTTCAAGAGAAGCGTGGGAGACCTCAATGACCTCCGCCAACGACTATCCCACCTTCCCACAAATAAGGGAATTCGTAAATAACAGGGTGAGGGCACTGGAGAGGGCGAAAGCTCCGTCCTCCCAAGGCCCCACCAGCTCATTGGCGAAGGAATCCTCTAAGCCATCTGTTCAACGAGCATCCTTCCACACGACATCTCAAGGCCCCTCACGTCAGAAAACCTTCCCATGTGACGTATGCAAGGGCGACCATTTTGTGGTTATGTGCCCCAAATTCAGAAGCATGACTGTGGCTGAAAGGAGGAAGGTGGTAGCAAACAATATGCTTTGCTACAATTGTTGCGGCCGACATTCCTCAGCAAACTGCAAGTCGCCGCACAAGTGTAAGCAATGTGGCATACAGCATCACACCATGCTGCACATACCTGACCAAAGGCCCGCTCAACCTCCACCTCAGACTGAGGCACCGCAGTCACCATCCACTCAACAACGTTGAAATCTCACCGCAGTCGTCGACTCCTCTGCTCAGCTCATCCCGGAACACTCAGCTAACTCACTCTCATCTAGCAGCCATCTCACCCTCCTTGCAACCGCACAGGCTCATCTCAGCTCACCAATGTCAACTCATCTGGTTCGTATACTCATAGATTCTGGTTCAGAACTTACCTTCGTGAAGGAGGAACTCCTCACTCAGCTCAATCTCAAGCGATCCCGATCATCCATATCAATCATTGGCATTGGAGGGAAGAAATCCACGCAGACAAGAGGCGTCGCCTCCTTGACGCTGCATTCAATCCAACGACCATTATCAATCTCCCTTCAAGCCCATGTTCTCAGATCAGTATCTTCAAGGGTACCTTCAGTGGAGGTGCCCAATCAAGATTGGCCACATCTTGCTGGACTCACGCTGGCAGATCCTGACTTTTTAAAACCACGACCTGTCGACATTATCATCGGAGCTGACACATATGGACAAATCATAAGGCCAAACGTAATCAAGGGCTCTCCATCCATGCCGATCGCTCAACTCTCAATCTTTGGGTGGCTCATACTTGGACCAGTGGCTTCTTCCAATACTCTCATCCAGTCATCACATCATGCAGCACTTGTACAAGAGGGCGAGCCGTCCGTACGAGATTTACTGGAGAAGTTCTGGATTCAAGAGGAGCTTCCGAGTGGAACTCCACCTCAACTCAACTCCGAAGAGCAAGACTGCGAAGATCACTTCAAAGCGACACACACAAGGGATGCTACAGAACGATACATCGTTCGCATCCCTCTCAAATCACCAGCTAGCTTGTTGGGCAACTCATACAACGCAGCGCATGCTTGCCTGAAACGCACTCTCACCAAGTTCAACAGGGGCGATGGGTATCGTAAACTCTATGGAGAATTCATGTCAGAGTACGAACATCTCAACCATATGGTAAGAGCACCATCAATCTCATCTCATAACAATTCAATCTTTTACCTTCCTCATCATGGAGTGCTCAAGCCCGACAGCAAAACCACTAAGCTGAGGGTTGTCTTCAATGGCTCGTGTGCAACGTCATCTGGGTACTCTCTTAACGATCTCATGCACACAGGGCGTAACCTTCTGCTCAACATTTCAGACGCGCTGTTGTGGATTCGGCAGCACAGGTTCATTTTTGCTACAGACATCACAAAAATGTATCGACAAGTCCGAGTTCATGAAGACGATCAAGATCTCCAACGCATACTGTGGGTGGACGAGGAAGGGAAAGTAATCACCAAAACCAGTGTTCAGTGAACCATGAAGGATCTGCCGGGAAGATGGAGGTAGATGGTATTACTGAAATGTTCGCCAGATCGGAGGAACGATATGGAGCCATTTATACACGCTACATCGGCGACGGCGACTGTAAAACGTATAAGGGCATTCTGGATTTCAATCCATATGACGAGGTGGAGGTGAAAAAGTTAGAGTGTGTTTTACACGTTAAAAAAAGGATGGGTTCTCGTTTGAGAGCAGAAAAAAAGAAACATAAAGGAATAGGGGGAAAAGGTCAGGGAAAATTAACGGATAAGTTAATAAATGATTTAACAGCATATTATGGCTTAGCAATTACACGACACACAGATTCACAGGAAGAAATGAAGAATGCGATTTGGGCAACGTATCATCATAAGTGCTCCACTGATACAGCGCGCCAACATGATTACTGCCCTACCGGAGCCGACAGCTGGTGTTCCTGGCGCCGCGCTGAAGCAAAAGGCACCCTCGACAATTATATTCACCATCCACCCCTTACCGAACTTGTGCAGAAGATTGTAAAGCCCATTTATACCAGTTTATCTGAACACGAACTGCTAGAGTGATGTCTAGGCGGAAACACCCAGAACAACAATGAAAGTTTTAATAATTTAATTTGGCATTTCGCCCCAAAAAGTATATATTATGGGAAAAAAATAGTTGAAGTAGCAACGTATTTAGCAACTGGCATTTTTAACGATGGCTACCAGTCACTATTACAAACATTCATTACGATGGGAGTAACAATTGGCCCAGACGCCAAAAGTTTTGCCGATATGCAAGACGTAAACAGAGTTGTCCTCGGAGAGAAAAGGCATCAAGAAGCGTCAAAAGCAACTCGAACTGTTCGAAGGAAAGCAAATGCAGCTTTACAAGAATTGTATGAAGAAGAGGAAGGTGTCCTCTGTGGGCCAGGTATTGGAGACTAATTGTAAGTATGATTTATTATTTGATAAATGGTAGTTGAAACTTTAAACGCGTTTTACTCGAAACTACATTTTTTGACCCGGCGATCACGATAACTCAAAAACTACTCAACCAAACGACTTGACACTTAACATATACATTCATTGCGTCTTTTTTTAGAACTTGAACTAGAATGAAGTCATTCTATGCAAAATTCGAATTTTGCAGCTCAAAAAACTGACCACTTTTTGCCGCAAAATGAAACATTTTCTTTAAAGTGCTGCCATTTTTGTATTTTGTGATTTTCTACTTTCATTCTAGTTCAAGCCCTAGCTACGTTCATGTAGATTAAGAAAATAACTGAGTTTTTTGTTTCAGATGTTCATGACAGCCGGAATTGTGATCGCCAGCAGTAGATGTTTCTTTGCGAGCTCCTCATTGTAATGCTTCAAACGTAAAATATATTTGTTACTGATCCTTCAAAAAATTTCAGTACATTGCCCAAAGATAACTTAATAAATACTCCAAAGTTTGAAACGGAATATCAAGTACATTCCCTTAAAAAAAAATACGAAATATTGCCCTATTTTCCAGGCGTCACACTAGGGAGACCCCTTAAGGCATGTGATATTTTCAAACAGAGACATTTACCTTGTTACGCACATACTTTGAATTTAATAATGCAGGATATGCTTGGCCTGGAGTGTATAAAAAAAATACTTACAAAATGCAAGGAAATTGTTCGCTTTTTTAAAAGCAGTGTAACGTCCCAACATTTTTCGCGCGGTACTATTCAGAAAATCTATTAAAAATCTCAGAATCACTCCACCAAAGTCCCTCAAATTCAATTATTACCCCTTTTCCCCAATCGCTGATCACCTCGATGATGTACCTTAGCGGTCCCCATCTCGAGATGGTCAGTACGAAACCTCCTTCACTTATTCGCCCAACGAGGCACGAATTCCTTCCTCAAAACTAAATCTAAACAAGTCCCTCGCCCCAAAATCTTCTTAAACCGAGACCACGTCTCACTCCTTCTCTAAGACCCTCCAAATCCAAGCCATTCAAACCCCTTTCCCGTTAAAATACCCAAAATCCATGCGATGGGTTGAATATCTCCAAATACCGTTCATAAAAACCCAAGAAATCTAATTGCGACGCATATTCGGCGTACGTGACAGAAGAATGTCTATTAATAGACATTCAGTTTATAAAAACCCCGGAAGTCCGACTGCGACTAAATTCTGAAATGTGTCAAGGCCGATACCGCGCGTACCCCGCAACAAACATATAAATACGAGGTCCTGAGAGGCCGGAGTTTATTATTACCAGTATTTTCAGTAGTATTACAAGTATTCATTTTAGTGAAAATTATATAGTGAAACCACTAAAATCAGTTATCTACGACTTCTACCGTAAGCAATCAATTATTATTATTATTATTCATTATATCATTCCCATTTATAATTTCGTATTATTATTGCTTATTGCTTTCACTTATTATCTTGTATTTATAACTTTCATTTCGTCTATTGCTTTCGCGTATTAACGCTTATTATTTTCATATTATTCTATTTACTTAAAGTTTATCTGTTTGAGATTCGGTAGTTCCGATCTCCGCCACACCCAACTCACCGCAGCACCTCCTGGACCGCGGATCGACAAGCCCGATCCACAATCGACGCACCAATCAGCTGTCAGCGACAGAACGCTCAGCCAATCGCATTTCCCCACGTCGCGCGATCCTCCAGACTTTGGAGAAGACGACTAACGGAAATCGATTGGCCAGATTGATTCTTGCTTGCTCACGTAGAGTACCGGTAAAGACGCGTCGGTTTTCACTGAACGTTTTTGGCTCGTTGTAAGTCGTGAACTCTCATCGTTCTGCTCATAACGCTCAACCCTTTGTGTTCTCATCGCTCATTTTAACCTCTAGTAATTATACTCGGCGTGCATCGATTGTGGATCGTGGGGTTTCACGCGACCACGTGTGCGTCGGTTACGATTCGTCTCAACGAGACACAAACTGTACATTTTATGCACAACGTGCTTCTGCTCATTCTCGCATAATTCTTACTGCTTTGACTCACTCCGCGAGTGTACAATAAATCTTCATTATTGACTGCTCATATATACTGTGCATTTGTTCACATAACCTCACCGGCATCTCAAGCTCATCGCGATCCCTTGCGCGAACATTATCGTATATATATATATATAATTGAATTACTACTACTTTTCTATACGCTTACTGCGATCATTTATATTTTGTATTATTACTATTACTACTTTCTATATATGTGCTTATTGTAATCATTTCCTTTAATTATCGCATATTGTATTTCATATTCATACTTTTATATTGTACTAATCACAATTTATATAAATGTCATGTGCTAATGCTCGCTGTCAAACGCATTTCTATAACAATTAACTGCTTTTGCATTAACGATGCATGGCATATTATCGTACCTTGAATAAACAAACGTTCTTGTTTAAATCACGCTTTGAATTATTGTGTCTAATCTCCGGTTACGAATATCCTCAAACCAAAACAAACTGCAGCAACAGCTGATCTCGATCAGTGAACGCTAAAGCCCCAGTTGTGTTTACAAACATACTATTGCACGAGCCGTGCTATTCACGGAAATATTATAAGTGATTTTCTCTACATAAATGCAACGTTAAAATCAAAACAAGAGTGCTAACGGGTGTCCCCGGATACCATTCGCCTTTAAACCTTCCCTGATCGATTAGTGTGCTGGATGTCAGATTCGCGCCTGATCTATCCTTTAGCTTTAGAGTGCAGGATGTAAGATTCGCGCCTGGCTTTCCTCAAAAACCCTCAGTGTGCTGGATTACAGATTCGCGCCTGATTCCTCTAAAAACCTCAGCGTGACGGATTTAATATTCGCGCCTGACTCCTCTAAAACACTCAGTGTGCTGGATCACAGATTCGCGCCTGACTCCTCAAAAACCCTCAGAGTGACGGATTTAATATTCGCGCCTAAGTTCCCACAAAATCTCAGAGTGCTGGATTTTAGATTCGCGCCTGAGTCCATTCTACCCCACATGTCATTGTCCCCAAAAGACCTCACCCGGGACGTGACAGCAGCACTGTTGGAACAGAGCTGCTTAAGAAAGAACAACGAGCAACAAAAACTCCGGAATATAAACTAATTCAACAAGTACCAACAAGATGGAATAGTTCATATTACATGGTCAAAAGGATTTTAGAAATAGTTGATGCTCTGAATCAAGCACTAATTAAATTACGTAATGCTCCTCCGCCACTAACAGTGGATGAAACAATTGTTTTAGAAGACTTAGAAAAAATTTGGTCTCCTTTTGAAGAAGCAACAAAGAAAATATTTGGCTTTCTAATAAAGAAAAGAACATTTCAAGGAATGAAGTTGGAAAAAGCTGGTGTCGAAGGCATGGCAAAAGTCAGCTACGGTGCGTAATGCTACTTCTGGCTTTAGAGCCTGTGGCATTTATCCCTTCGACACAGATGCGATTGCAGACCACTTTTTCAGTGTGTCTGATTCCACAGAACAACAGGTTGACTGAAATTACAGAAACGACAACACCTGAAAGTACTGGAACATCTGATAGTTCAATATCAGAAAATTCAACAACACTATTAAAGGCAGTTTAAAGTTAAACTATTAAAGACAGTTAAACAAGAAAAAATAGAAAACGCACTTCAGAGAAACATAAAGAGACAGTCTGGACCACACGCAGCACAGATTATCACATCACTCAATAAGTCCCCGGTCTGACACATCGATGGCAACATTGTTGACAGACCCACGTGATTTCCGGATAGTACTAACCTTCAAACAGTATGTGTCAAAATTTCATGGCATTCTGACCGTTAGTTTAGAGGTTACAGTCGTTTTAGTGACCCCAGTTTTGTAATTTTCAAGACAATGGATAGAAAGGAATTTTGTGTGTTGATTAAACACTGTTTTTTGATGGGGAAAAATACTGTTGGAGCCAAACAGTGGCTTGATAAGCATTATGGGGACTCTGCACCAGGGAAATCAACTATTATTGACTGGTATTAAGGCTGTTCGAGTACTCGAAAAAAGCGAGCCGAGCCAGACTCGGTTTTTCGAGCCGAGCCGAACCGAGTACTAGTAAAAACCGAGTAGCTCGAAAGAACCGAGCGGACCAAAAGAACCGAGAAACTGGAATATACTTCGAGCAGATCGAAATTTTCGAGCAGCTTAAAGCTTGAAGCTTGTACGTTTCGGGCAATACGAATGTTTCGAATATTTTAGGTTACGTTTATCTACTGAAATGTAAATAATGGTTCTCAATAAGTAATGTAAATAATTAAAATGTAATCTGTAAATGCAAATATTCTGTAACTTTTGATAATTAGTACTAATTTAAAATTTTTTTTTTTCATTTTTTCGTGTATCTATGAACGCATTCATACACTTCTATTTATGTCTTAAATAGAAGTGTATGAATACGTTCATAGATACAAGAAAAAATGAAGAAAAAAATTTGAAATTAGTACTGTAGCACGCAGAAAAGGAAGATTGCGAAACGCTGACCATCAAGACGTTTCGCGATCACGCTTGTAGGCCGCCCTAGGGGAGAGGCGTGCGGGCGCGGAACCGCGTCTCGCGAGGCTCGCGCTTGACGACGCGTTTGTTGATTTCTGCGTCCGCGTATAGCAACGATTGGGTATAAATTAGAGGACCGCAAAGGCATTTCCTTCTTCGCTGTTCCGAGAGAGAGGACGAGGTACGACACACGGCCGCTCTCGGACTGCTTAGGGACTCCGGCAGGAGAGTTCGGCGATAATACCTGGACGCCTGCTGGAGGAACTAGAGTCTGTTCCTGGACGCTCGACCGATATGGACAGTACGGCGATAATACCTGGACGCCTATCGGTCGAGAGAGTACAGAGCATCTCATTAGAAAAGAGAGGAGAGTACAGGCGAATATGCCTGGACGCCCGTTCGATATGGAGAGTATAGCGATCATACCTGGACGCCAACCGAACGGGAGAGTACAGAGTATCTCCTGGACGCCTCAGTAGAGTAGAGTCACGAGAGTACAAAGCCCCTTTCTTAAATACCCGATCGTTGAGAGAGGAGAGTACGGGAGGATATTCCTGGACGTCAGTTCGATATGGACAGTTCGGCGACAATACCTGGACGCCAATCGAACGGAAGAGTACAGAGTAACTCCTGGACGCCTCATTAGATTAAAGTCAAGTGCCGTCTGCACAATGGAATCTTGTCAAATTGTATAAATGCATCGAGACGTAACGTCTGACCTTCGAAATTTGTAGCCCTTCCTGTCAACCAAACCATGTATTCCTTCTTAATCCGAATAAATCTTGCCTGTCCAACAATTATCCATATTCCTCTCAATCCGAAAGGCTACAGTACTAATTTTCAAAAGTTACAGAATATTTGCATTTACAGCTTATATTTTAATTATTTACATTACTTATTGAGAACCATTATTTACATTTCAGTAGATAAACGTAACCTAAAATATTCGAAACATTCGTATTGCCCGAAACGTTCAAGCTTCAAGCTTCAAGCTGCTCAAAAATTTCAATCTGCTCGAAGTACATTCGAGCTTCTCGGTTCTTTCGGGCCGCTCGGTTCTTTCGAGCCGCTCGAAAAAATTCGAGCTACTCGGTTTTATCGAGCCGCTCGGTTCTTTCGAGCTACTCGGTTTTTACGGGTACTCGGCTCGGCTCGGTCCGAACTTCAAGCTACTCGAATATTCGAGTACTCGAACAGCCTTAACTGGTATGCTGAATTTAAACGCGGTCGTACAAGCACCGATGATGCTGAACGCTCTGGTCGCCCAAAATCGGCAGTTGTTCCGGAAAACATAAAAAATGTCCACAAAATAGTTTTAAAAGACCGTAAAATGAAGTTGCGTGAGATAGCTGACACCTTGAAGATCTCAGAAGGTAGTGTCTTTACAACTTTACATGAAAAGTTGGGCATGCACAAGTTGCTTTCGAAGTGGGTGCCGCGTTTGCTCACACCGGACCAGAAACAACAACGCGTCGACGATTCAGAGCGCTGTTTGGAGCTGTTCAAGCGAAATAAAAAGGATTTCTTGCGTCGGTATGTGACAATGGATGAAACATGGATCCACCACTACACGCCTGAATCAAAAAGATCGTCAGCTGAGTGGACAGCAGCCGGTGAATGTCGTCCAAAGCGACCAAAAACTCAAAAGTGTTTTGTTTAAAAAATTTTGTTCATCGACATTACATACGATCGTACGGGCACGGTTTTCGCGAGTAGGGCTCGGGGTTTCGGGTCGATCGACGACACCTAAGGTCGTATGGGAGGATGTGGAAACCGCGTTTCGGAATCGTATTTCGACTGGTGCTGTCATTAACGTGGGTTACGTCGATCTACGCAAATTTTTGGAGGGTGCCCGACGAGTGGTGCTATCGCGCCTGACTGACGCTATCAGCGAACATTCTGGTGTATCCGTGAATACGATTCTGAACGCGGACTTTATGTTGAATGAGAATACGGACATGAAAAGTTTCGGGACGCGAATCATGTACAGTTCAGGACATCGAACGTGCGCGAGTGGTATTCGAAGTGCGTGGTCGCTCCTACGTTAGTGGCGGTCCAAGAGTTCCAAGATCGCGATAGTGGATGGGCCCTGAGGTCTGTGCTAAACCTCATAGTAAACATTAATAAGCATAACCCTCTTCGAACCGGCTGCGACGTGCCACTTCCACGCGAGATCGCTCTTAAAAGGGCGGTGGTCAGTGTACAGAGCGGAGACAACGCGTGCTTCCTATGGTCAGTCGTCACCAGTTTATATCCTGCTGCTACGCATGGGGAGAGGTACGCGTCGTACCCTCATTACTCAACGGTACTTCGCACGGACGCTGTGAGTCTCCCCGTAACGTTAAATCAGCTAACGACGTGTCGGTGAACGTGTACACCTAGCCTGACAAAAGCTGCATGCCTCTGTGACTAACTGTGGATAAGCGGGAGAAACACACAAACCTGTTACTGGTTCAAGACTCCAAGGATACTCAACGATACCATTTCGCGTGCATTCTAAGCATGTCTAGGCTCATTTCAAAATAACTTGGCAACCACAATGGTTAAGTATTCGTTTGCGATAGGTGAGTAAAAAATATTTCGATGGATATTGTTTGAGAATCAATTACTTCTTCTCTTCGCCACACCCTAGATCATGGCAGAAGGTTTGGGAATGCATTAGTTCACAAAGCTTCCACTCTCACTCTCGGCGCAGCACCTCACGGACTCAGCTCAGGATCACAGATCGACGGTCAATCCGGCAATCGAAGACGCTGAGCGACAGTCGATCACCAATCACCTGCGCTCCGCAACCGACAATCATCCAATCAGCGCATCGCGTGAAACGGTTTCGGTCGGTTGTAGAATACGCGTATCAAATCACAGCTCAACTGATCTGTGACTCAACCAATCAGATTTCTCCACGTCGCTCGATCCTCCAGACTTTTGGAGAAGACGACTAACGGAAATCGATCGGCCATATTGCTCTTCATTCTTGTTCTCACAGAGTACGTGAGTGAACGCGTCAGTTTAACATGTAACTCGAGAACTTTCTCAGCTCAATAGTTTGTATCAGTGCTCATCTCAAGTGCTAAAACAACATCGTTGTGCTTGCTCATAAAACCACTCAGTGAACTATCTCAATCGCAATCTCATTCTCGTCTCAAAACGTTTGTGCTCCGATCATCGCGCCCGGTCAGCGACCGCGTGGCGGTATAATCGCTATTTTTCTCACTCTCGTCAAAATAGTCGTGCTCATCAAAGTGTCTGTGATCATTCACCTTTTATAAAACAAACTTTATTACTTTACAATAAACTCAAGCTCATTAAACTGCATTGTTGGCCCTTCTTCACCGTCGATCCCTAACCTCACTTTCCATCGACCGTGCTCAACTTCTCTAATCTCAAACAGATATATTATTTATTCTTATGTTTATTATTAATGCTATTATCGTTGCAGGTGTCTCAAATTTTTCCATTCGTCCGAGCGATTGACGAATCATAACGTGGACTGTCAACGCATGAACGAGTGTGCCATCGAATTACCGTTCGCGAAGGATAAATGCTGGAGGACGTCGAGCCTACGGAGCGTACAGCGTGGGATATTACATACATTGCTCCACCGACGCGTCCCTGTGTCGTTATCGCGCGCGTCGTCACGAAACCGAATGCGTGAAATGGTTCGTGCAGGAACTTCGAGACTTTGCGGATATCGCGTATTCGTGGTTGCGGAATGCGAAACCTATGGTCCCGTTGACGAATCAACAGTGGCGTAGTTTTAACAACGCGGACAAAAAAGTGCGCGACCATTGTCACTCGACGGGGGAGTATCGAGGCGAGGCCCACGTAACCTGCAACTTGCAGTTTCAGCGCTAGTACACGATACCGGTCGTATTCCATAATCTGTCCGGATACGATGCGCATTTCGTGATTAAGGAGTTGGCGTCCGCGTTCGAGGGACAAATCGACCTGTTGCCAGTGACGATGGAGCTATACATATCGTTTACCAAGCATGTTAAGGGAATCGACGCCGAGAGCAACGATTGGCATAGGGGGTGGAAGTTTCGTTTCATAGATTCGTTGAAGTTCTTAGCCGCTAGTCTGGAGAAGCTCGCTTCGAATCATGGTAAAGAACGACTCACGATTCTACGACTCAAGTTTCAATCCCTGTCGGACGATCAGTTCAATCTCCTGACCAGGAAGAGCGTCTTCCCGTACGACTATGTATCGTCGTTCGCCAAGCTGAACGCTACGCGTTTACCGTCCCGCGAGGCATTCTATAATCGGCTGAACGATAGCGTCGCATCGGAGCCTGATTATGCGCACGCCGCGAACGTGTGGAACTCTTTTCGCGTACAGACATTGGGCGAGTACAGTGATTTGTATTTGAAAACAGATTTGCTGTTACTCGCCGACGTATTCGAAAGTTTCCGCATCGACTGTATCGCGAGTTACGATCTGGATCCCGCGCATTATTTCACGCTACCAAGTTTTACGTGGGACGCGATGCTGAAGTACACCAGCGTACGGTTAGAGCTTCTGACGGTCTGAGTCAGTGCTCGTATAGGTACGCGCATGCCAACAACAAGCACCTGCCTGCGGGGATGTACGACAAGTCGAAGGCATCGACGTATCTGATGTACTTCGACGTCAACAACTTGTATGGATGGGCGATGTCTCAGGCTATGCCGAAAGGAGGGTTTCAATGGCCGGACGATGCGACAGTTGTCGCGCCCGACCTGTCATCCCTGCCCGACGGTGAGGAAACCTACTATGAGGAGCCGAGGGATACCTGTTGGAGGTGGACATTGAATATCCCAAGGAGATTCATGACGCGCACTCCGACCTCCCTTTTTGCCCGCTGCGCGAGCACGCGCCACACGGTAAACAGACCAATCTGCTTGCCACGCTCGACGATAAGAAGCGATACGTGATCCACTAACGCTACCTGAAACAGTGCGTCCAACACGATTTACGAGAGACGTGAATTCATCGGGTGTTGCGATTCGATCAGTCGCATTGGTTGTGCGACTACATCCGATTGCACACCGATTTGAGGACGCGAGCCACGAGCGAATTTCAAAAGACTCTATTTAAATTAATGAAGAACGCGGTGTACGCAAAAACAATGGAGAATGTGCGGAATCGCTACGCAATCATTTATTATTCTGTATTGCTAATCATATTGCTTTCTATATCAACGCTTATTGCGATCGATATATATTGCTTTCTATATCAACGCTTATTGCAAACATTTATTATTTTGTATTACTATTGTTTGAGATTCGGTAGTTCCGATCTCCGCCACACCCAACTCACCGCAGCACCTCCTGGACAGCGGAGCGACAAGCCCGATCCACAATCGATAGGCCAATCAGCTGTCAGCGACAGAACGCTCAGCCAATCGCATTTCCCCACGTCGCTCGATACTCCAGACTCTTGGAGAAGACGATTAACGGAAATCGATCGGCCATATTGCTCTTCAATCTTGTTCACGCAGAGTACAAGTACGGACGCGTCGGGTTCTCTGAACGTTTGCTCATTGTAACTCGTGAATTCTCAAAAACTGCTCGTGTTAGTGCTCAAACTAGAAGTTTCTCACCGCTCACACACGATCTCTAGTTCACAAACTCATCGCGGCTATCGATTGTGGATCGTGGTCAGTTACGCGGCCACGTGTTCTGCACAGTGCGATTTGTCTCAGCGAGACAATAAATTCTCAGTTTTGCACAACGTGCCCACGCTCACCCTCACGTGTAATTCTTTACTCTTTGACTCACTCCGCGAGTGTCCAATAAACATTGACTCTCTGCTCAACGATACTGTGCTTTATTTCCCGCGCCTAACCTCAAACCGGTATTCGCTCACGTGGCCAACGGTCAGAAACACAAAAAAATCCTTTAAATCATTTATATTTACTATTTCGTACTCTGAGGTATTATAACTACCTCGTATGAAAAACTTTATACAAAACATTATGAAACGTATAGCCGATAAGGCATTATCATCATAAACAACGATAAGAAGAGATCGAGCGAAGAATACACGGACGGCAGCGAGCAGGACAGCCAGATCGAGGAGGTGGCGGACAGCCATACAAAAATACAAACTTCTTCACCATCAAATGGACAATAAGTTACTGCCAAAAGTTAGTTTATATTGCAGAATAGCGTGCTTTTTAAATAATACGTGTGGAAAGCGCTTAAATTCGGGCGTAGATCTCTGTGATGAGATAGTAGAAAGAATGTCATCTCAAAACAGCGCTGAGAATTCATTGTCAGTAGAAGTTAGTATCAGGTTTTCATCTAGCAGGAGAAATTTTGGAAGGAACAGATAGCATACACCATAGAATTCATACTACGGATGATATACCGATAAATACTCGGCAGTATCGATACCCACCAGTTCATAAGGATGAAATAAATCAACAAATAAATGAATTATTGGAAACTGGTGTGATAGAAACATCCTCATCTCCGTATTCTTCTCCCATATGGATAGTTCCTAAAAAACCAGATTCAACAGGGAAAAAACGATGGAGAGTAGTAATCGATTATCGTAAATTAAACGAAAAGACGATAGGTGACGCTTATCCTCTACCAAATATTACAAAAATATTGGATCAATTAGGAAGCGCAAAATATTTCTCTACATTCGACTTAGCATCAGGGTTTCATCAGATTAAGACGTTTCAATAGCTGCGTACTTAAATGGTACGCCTACGTTATCTATCGTCACATAATTACTTCTAATCATTATTAGTCTTCGTCTTTACTGTCTACCGTCACCTGCTGCTACAATTAATACACTTTCGTCCCGAAATTGATTAAATATCGCGGGAAAACCGTTAGACGTTCGTCGCGTATTCCCTACCGATTACCGTATCGATTACCGTAAATTAAACGAAAAGACGATAGGTGACGGTTATCCTCTACCAAATATCACAGAAATATTGGATCAATTAGGAAGCGCAAAATATTTCTCTACATTCGACTTAGCATCAGGGTTTCATCAGATTAAGACGTTTCAATAGCTGCGTACTTAAATGGTACGCCTACGTTATCTATCGTCACATAATTACTTCTAATCATTATTAGTCTTCGTCTTTACTGTCTACCGTCACCTGCTGCTACAATTAATACACTTTCGTCCCGAAATTGATTAAATATCGCGGGAAAACCGTTAGATGTTCGTCGTGTATTCCCTACCGATTACCGTATCGATTACCGTAAATTAAACGAAAAGACGATAGGTGACGGTTATCCTCTACCAAATATCACAGAAATATTGGATCAAGTAGGAAGCGCAAAATATTTCTCTACATTCGACTTAGCATCAGGGTTTCATCAGATTAAGACGTTTCAATAGCTGCGTACTTAAATGGTACGCCTACGTTATCTATCGTCACATAATTACTTCTAATCATTATTAGTCTTCGTCTTTACTGTCTACCGTCACCTGCTGCTACAATTAATACACTTTCGTCCCGAAATTGATTAAATATCGGGGGAAAACCGTTAGACGTTCGTCGCGTATTCCCTTCGTTGCCTTCGTACCGATATTTCTGCACATTTAGTGCACACATATCATGTCTCTGTATTCAATTACATCCCTTTACGGGCATATTTCAAGTTTCTTTTTCTTTGATTGCCTTACGAATGTTTTAATGCTTTTGTTTCAACTTGTTGCATCGTTCGGTTACAGACGTTGAGGCGGAAATCGAAAGCAAAGGGCAGGTGGCGTCATGAGACTTGACGGTTAATTTGAACAGTGCATGGATGGCGACTGGTCATTCGTTGGAAAAACAACGTGGCAATACGTGTGGTATACGTATTTTTATCGTTATTTTATTGAATCATTGTTGGCTGTGAGGGTGATGGGTAACTTTGCAGTCGGTTAATATCGGGATGAAATGGGAAAAGATTGAATTATGATAAATTCAATAATTCTAGTCGGATTTGTTTAAACATTTCAAAATGGCGTCAGTAGATGTTTACGAAATATTGGAATGATCGAATTCTTTGCATTTCGCTCGCGTTTACGTAGAATTCAATAATATTTCAATGATTTTTAAGAATCTATCTCTATGGAGCTAGTGTAATTGCATTTACGATCCGTTTTGGATGCAAGTTTTGATCTTTATGTACAGAAACTGCGTAGTTGATCGAGGACATGCTATTCAAGCATGAATAATTAACGAATCTTGATTCTTGCAATAAATTTTGGATATTTATAAATATCGTGATATATTTTAAAGTATTATTCGAATAACACGAACGTGCTTACAACTTTAATGACGAAAGCCACTACTACGGTTCATTTAAAGGTAATAATTATTTCTGATGTAGTATATTCTGGATAATATCGTGTTACTGAAATGTAAAGCTGCTCCTATCGAGCGAGCATTCTGTATTTTCGCATCACACCCTGTATTCTAAATAACAAGGAGGGAAAGTTCCTTGGCTGGTTCCAAGAAAAACAATATTTCCATGTGACAAACAGTCGACGACAAAACCACATCCACCGCACCCTCCTATCCTACTTATTTTTCAGAGATTGTGACCGCGTGCAATGCGGCCAAATAGAGTCAGTGTTTATGACGTACCAAGTTTTTCATTTTGAAGAGCACAGTTGCTCATAGTAGAGTGTCGTTAACAATTTTGGGATACGCGAGGGTAGAGTCAGTGTTTTCTACGCAATTTATATTCTTTCGCGAGCATCGGGGCTCTGACTTTCGAATCGCGAGAATAGATTCAGTTCTTTGTTCGACAATTATGATCTTTGGGGCGCGTTGATAGTCTATTTCTTTATTCTTTTTTACTTTTGAAAGCGAAACTCGTTATCGGAAATTAGAGTCAGTGCGTCAGCTGAAGAGGAGATTTGTCCGCAGAATATTATTGGAAAGATGTAAGTATCTGTTAGAGTTTACACAAATGTGTATATGTGTTCATGGCGTTTGCCCGTATTCATAACTGGCGCCATCTGATGCGGTGTGCGTTTGTATTACCGGAATGATCGAGATCGATATCGAATCAGTCCTGCTACCGCTTTTGAACATGAACGCTTACTACCTGTTTGCTAATCCTTTCATATGTTAATAATCTTAGCTTTGTGTAGCACTAAATATATTTCGCTTTGTGTTAAACTAAAGTGTACTTATGTATATAAGCCTTATTTTTTTCAACAGTATCTATGTATTTCATTTAATTCCTTTAAAGTAGAGTTCATTCTTCAAAATTCCAGTAACAAAAAATTAAAAAATTAATAGAAAATTAATTTCTAGAATAGAATCACCAAGAAATTCAAAACTAACAAAACTTTTTATAATTTTGTGATGTCCCACCAAATTTTCGCGCGGTAATAATACAAGTCTTTTACAAAATCACTCCACCAAAGTCTTCCAAACTCGAGACTTACCCTTTTCCCAAACCACCGATCACCTTGGCGATGTACCTTAGCGGTCCCCATCTCAAGATGATCAATTACGAAACCTCCTAACCATCTTCGCCTTACGTGGCACGACCACATCACTCCAAATCTAATACATACTAGTCCCACGTCCCTAAAATCCCCCTCTTAAATCGAGACCACGTCTCACACCCTCTCCATGACCAAAGAAGTCACTACCCCATTTACCTCTTTCCAATCAAACCACCCACAACCCATCTAAGGGATTGAGTATCCCCTTTTCAAAAACCCTATATATAAAAACCCCGGAAGACTTAGCGACAAATATCCCACAAAAAGCCATATAAAAACCCCGGAAGCCCAAATCTATTAATAACCTGTACCGCGGCACGTGTCAATATAGGCCAAGGTTGCATACTGCAACCGCCCTTCGCCCCTAACAATCTTTTGATTTTACATAAATACGAGGACCCAAGAGGTCCTCGTCCTCTTCTACGGAAACTTTTCGACACACTCTTCAACGGAAAATCTCCTGTGGAGCAACAAGTATTTCTAACGTTAAAATCAGTGTTCTACGAAACGATTATCTACGGCAGCTACTGTAAGCTATTATCATTATTATTAATAACATTGTATATCACCCACATCCCATATTACTATTCTTATTTGCTTTTCGTATTAATCATCTTATTAACGCTCATTGCGATCATACTATTTGCTTGTTAACGCTTATTGCAACCATTCTATTTGTCTTATTAACGCATACTGCGATCACTTCATTTGTCTTGTCAACGCTAAAAGCTTATTACATACTATTTTACTATCTTTTATTGTATTTCACGTCCATACATAAACCTTAAACTGTATATATATATATTTATAAATGTCATACGCTAACAACCATCGCTTACTGCACCATTAACGCAGTACATGGTAAACATTCATGTTTAACTGAATAAACGGATATTTAAATCACCCGTCAAGTCATTGTGTTAATCTTTCGGCTACGAAGATCCCAAACATAACGGACCGCTGCAACAGCTGATCTCGGTTCGCGAGCTCGAGTGTTCTTATAGTGTTTACGAAACGTTCTTCTGCACGGGCCGCGTACTGACGTATCCCTAGACGGATTTCGCGGAACCAATGCGAGTGATTTCTTGTATAGATGCAGCGGTAAATCCAATTACCGAACCGGTACAAAAAACCCACAAAGGTCTAACGGGTGTCCATCAGGTATAATTTCGTCATTTAACCCTCCATGGTCGACCAGTGTGCAGGATTCAAGATCCTCGCCTAAATTCCCTCTCAAACCAGCGTGCAGGATTCAAGATCCTCGCCTACTTTCCTTTCAACCCAGCGTGCAGGATTCAAGATCCTCGCCTAAAATTCCCTCTAAATCAGCGTGCAGGATTCAAGATCCTCGCCTAAAATTCCCTCTTCCCCAGCGTGCAGGATTCAAGATCCTCGCCTGGACTCCCAAAAATCCCCCTATGTCATTGTTCCCCTAAGACCTACACCCGGGACGTGACAATTTAGATATTTTAAGAAAAAAAATTTGTCAATTTTATTTTTTAATCTTGTCTAAATGATAAAAAATTTCGTTAGTTTTGAATTGTTTCGTGGTTCTTTATTAGAGTTCGAACAATCGTAAGTTTAGAAAGAAATTATAATCCTGTTTTGTTCCTTCGTTACAGTCTAGGGACAGCTGGGCAAGCTGATGACTTCTTCTAGCAGCTTGATGACTTCCCCTGAGCAGTTGCAGAGGTGTTGGCACCTCCGTCACCGGGGCACAGCGAAATGTGAGTGTGCATGCATTATTGTTCCTCTGGTCACTCACAATCAGTCATGTCGTAGGACGTTTGGTTCAAATCGACACCAGTGACCGGTTGTATACTGTGGCGAGCATAATGACCGCGGGTATGCTAACCATGCCCGTAAATTGTAACATTTTGTCTGTGTATGTATTTCTTAGACGAGGGCTAGGGTCTTCTTGTGGACCGCGCCTTTTCAATAGAATCAAATTATAATCATAATTTTCAAGACAAACTTTTCCTAACGCGAATGTTTATCATTGATCATACGTTGATGTAGATATTTATTAAATAATGCACCTAAACATGCATAGCAGCTCACAAGGTATTGATATTGATATGAATATCAATACGGCTGAATGCTAATTTTTATGTAGCGAAGAAGTCTGATACTCTCAGACTCCACAGCTGCGATCAGTTTTATTTAATATGTGGTAGAAAAATCGGATGCCCTCCGATTCCGACATTGCGACGATTATAACGACTTGAATTTCTTTTACTTTTCTGATACTACTTACGTGTTCAAAAGTACCTTGATGTCTAAATGACGATAATAGACATAAAAGTGTAATTCCTTTCTTATAAAGGTCACTCGTTTGCGTACACAATAGAATAATTAATTTCCATGCGCAAGAAGACAATTGAGGGTGGGCAAATTTCAGATTCAAAGTAATTAGCATGTGTTTGGGAATCAATTAGTTCACCCTAGCGCCGCACCCAAGCCTGGCGCAGCACCTCCTGGGCAGCAGGCGCACGGCTGATCGACAATCGATCTTCGATCGATACTTACCGTCAGGCATTCAGCCAATCTCAGCTCACCACGTCTTCTCGTTCAGCCAATCTCAGCTCACCACGTCTTCCCAATCAGCCAATCAGATTTCCCCGGAGTCGACGCCGGTAACGGAAGTCTGATTGGAATCTCACTCTTTGTTCACACTGTGTAAAGTATAGACGTGCTTGACAATTCTTTCTTTAACATTGTGGATATTTCATAGCTCAGCTCATTATCTTTTTTGTGCTCATAATAGCTCATTTTCTGTGCTCACGGGTGTCTAATCCACAGCCATTTTCATTGTACCAGTTTAAAATCGTGAAATCGGCGGGCTCACGTGCTCATCCAGTATAGCGTGTCGCGCATTGTGCAATAGTGTTGTTAAAGAGGGCTCATCAGTGTACAAACATTTCTTCACCGCTCAAGTGCGGTCTATTTTAATTATACTGACAATCTCATTTTAACAGACTCTTTTACATTTCACCTTTCTCACCGTCCTAACCTCACTTCCAGCAGCGTGCTCACCACAACAAACAGTTTTCGAAACATTTGGTCCTTCGAGCCGGATTGTGCGGTGAAAGGTGAAGTGAAGTGCTCTTGCTCACCAGTGCTCAAGCTCACCAGTGCTCAGCAATGGCAAATCAGGAATCAACCAAGCTCATCGTTGATCCTCCTAAGGAATCCACATCTTCAATGCTCACGGTTCCCACAGAAAGCTCACTGGTCGAAAAAAAGGAGAAATCCCGCTCACGAAGCTCATCCCCAGTCACTCTCCCAACTCAGCTCATCTTAAAAATCAAAACTCAGGTGGGTCGCGTGAAAGTGCTCAAGACAATTCGATCAAAGCTCCCCACTCACGCTCACTCAACCTCAATCGATGAGTTGAGGTTTACATTGGCGCAGGTCGAGGAGCTGCATCAAAAGTTCTACAATGAACATGAATATTTTGAGTCAGCGTGGCCTGCGAAATGCATTGACCACGAGTATTTTGAGACTGAGGTCGCAGCTCAAGAGGCTGAACTGGTGTGGGACATCAAGCTTCACCTAAACCGTCTCCGAGAAGATGTGGAGATGCTCAACAGCTCAAGGCCATCGCTCAAAGGCTCATCATCCTCTCGGGCTGGGAAGTTGCCTGAATTGACACTTCCTACCTTTTCAGGCATCTACACTGAATGGCCCGGTTTCAGTGAGATGTTCAGCTCACTTATCATCAAGGACACCCAGCTCGCAGAGATAGACAAACTCCACTATCTGCGCTCAAGCCTCAGTGGAGAACCGTCTAGGCAGGTCAATGCTCATCCATTAACTGGCTCGTCGTTTCATACATGTTGGGAGTACCTTGAGAGAAGGTACAGCAACAAGAGGGTGCTCATCGAAGAGCAGCTTGTCAAGCTGCTCAATCTCACTCCGGTGTACACACGCAGTGTCGCCACGCTCAATAGCCTCATGGCATCGATCCACGAGGTGCACAAGTCCATCACTGCCTTGGGAGCAGCGGAGGATATGTACAACTGCATCCTCGTCCATCAAGCCACCAACTGTCTCGACAAGACCACACGTGAAGCTTGGGAAACTTCAGTGGGCTCATCCAGCGAGTACCCAAGGTACGAGCAGTTGGCGGATTTTATCACAGACAAGGCAACAGCCTTGGAAAGGTTGGAAGCTGCGGAAAAGCACAAGGCCAAACCTGCTCAACCCAGCTCAGCATCAACCAGCCGCTCGCTCCCACGCAAAGGCACCGCACACCATGCTTCCCAGCTCAAAGGCAAGACGTCAACTCAACCCTCACCTTACGCTTACCCGTGTGACCATTGCAAGGAGGATCATTACATCGTCACTTGCACAAAGTTCAGAGCTCTGTCGGTGCCTGACAGACGCTCAGTTATCACACGCAACAAGCTGTGCAGAAACTGCTGTGGCAGACACCGCACAGAAGACTGTAAGTCCACTCAACGATGCAAAACTTGTGCTCAACCGCATCACACCATGTTGCACTTGCCGAAGGCACCGGCCATTGCAACTACATCTGCTCAAACCGCTTCTACGGTGGAAGAAAAACCAACCGACTCAGCTCATTGAGAAGTGGGTGCAGTCGTCGCATCTCAACCGTTCACTACCGCTCACCAACTTCACACCAGCTCAACAGATCCTCATGCTCAAGCTCACCCAGCAGCAGCTCACTGTTCACGCGCATCCATCACACTGTTGGCGACAGCCAACGCTCAGCTCATCTCACCAGTGACTTCATTTCCAGTCAGACTACTCATTGATACAGGCTCAGAGCTAACCTTCATAAGGGAGGAGCTCATCACTCAACTCAAGCTGCAACGAATCCAATCCACGGTATCCATCTTTGGCATTGGGGGCAACAAAGCTACTCAAACTAGGGGAGTGGTGTCAATCACGCTCCGCTCAAACTACAGCCCTGCAACTGTATTCATTCAAGCTCACGTACTCAGGACATTGACGTCACATTTGCCCTCGATAGAGGCACCAAAGCAAGAGTGGCCACAGCTCAGCGGTCTTAAATTGGCCGATCCTGACTTCCTAACATCCAGGCCCATCGACATCGTCATTGGTGCAGATGCATATGGACGAATCATCAAGCCCAATATCAAGAAGGGTGACCCGTCAATGCCAATTGCTCAGCTGTCAATCTTTGGGAGGCTCGTTCTTGGACCAGTTGAAATTCAGTCAACTCAACTCAATACCGTGCATCACTCTGCTGTAGTGCAGCACAATGATACTGCTCTTCAAGAACTATTGACCAAGTTCTGGATTCAAGAAGAACTCCCAGAGGACTCACCCGCTCAACTCACGCATGAAGAAAGGGAGTGTGAGGATCACTTTCGAGCGACACACACTCGCGATTCTACAGGCAGATACATTGTGCGCATGCCACTCAAGTCATCACCAAGTTTGCTGGGCAATTCATATCAGACAGCTCACGCCTGCTTGAAGTGCACGATCAACAAGCTCAACAAGGACAGCAAGTATCAAGAACTCTATCATGGATTCATGAGAGAATATGAGGAGCTTCATCACATGGTAAGAACACCATCCATCTCACCTAACACTCATTCGATTTTCTATCTTCCACACCACGGAGTGCTCAAGCCAGACAGCCAATCAACGAAGTTGAGGGTCGTCTTCAATGGATCAAGTCCAACTTCATCAGGGCATTCGATCAATGACCTCATGCACACCGGTGCAAACCTCCTGCTCAACATCACTGACGTGCTGTTGTGGATTCGTCAGCACAAGTACATCTTCGCCACGGACGTGACAAAGATGTATCGACAAGTCAAGGTGCATGAAGACGATCAAGATCTCCAAAGAGTGTTGTGGATTGATGAAGACTCAAAGGAAGTGCCCTACAAGCTCACCACGGTCACATATGGGACCAAGGCTGCTCCATTCCTCGCTGTCAGGGCGTTACTGCAATTGGCCGAAGATGAAGGCCACCGTTTCCCTCTGGCAGTTCCATCCATCACTCATGCCAGATACGTTGATGACATCTTTGGCGGAGCTGACACAGGTGAGACACTCATCACAATAGCTCAACAACTAACAGACCTGTGCAACGCGGGAGGTTTTCCACTTGCCAAGTGGCATTCCACCTACCCTCCGTTGCTTGAATCAATCGCTATCAACAAGCGAGCTCAAGACTCAATTATCTCACTAGACGACTGCAATACCAAGATTCTCGGTTTACAATGGAATGTTACTGATGATAACTTTTCATTCTCAGCAAGATCAAACTCAAATTCAAGATTCACAAAACGCCTCGTTCTTTCAGAAGTAGCACAAATATTTGATCCACTAGGCTTTCTATCACCTGTCATAATTCGAGCAAAAACTCTTTTGCAAGAGTTGTGGCTGCACAAGCTCAATTGGGACGATCCACTGCCGTCCCAAGTCACATCCAATTGGCTCACCATCAGAGAAGATCTTCAAGGCCTGGCCAGGCTCTCAACTCCAAGGTGATTCAACACCTTCAGCAGCTCAATAGTGGAACTACACGGATTCTCTGATGCTTCTCAACTTGCCATGGCAGCGGTAATATACCTTACCGTTACATCACCGTCCACTGCTCACAAAGTGTCGACACTAGTGTGCTCCAAGACAAAGGTAGCACCACTCAAAAAGCTCACAATCCCAAGGCTCGAGCTTACTGCAGCGTTGATGCTTGCAAAGCTCATGAAATATGTTCAAGCAACTCTTCAACTCAACATTGCTACAATTCATCTGTGGACGGATTCTCAAGTGACACTAACATGGATCAAATCTCACGCATCACGTTGGAAGGATTATGTCAGGAATCGTGTCTCCCAAACTCAAGAGCTCACCCAAGAAGCACATTGGAGGCATGTTCCTGGAAGCTCAAATCCTGCTGACTGCGCATCACGAGGCTTAACAACAGCTCAGCTTGAACATCACCATCTATGGTGGACGGGACCATCATGGATCACACAACCCACTACATCATGGCCATCACAACCAGTACTCAAAGACGAATCCAGTGCACAGGAAGCTCGTCCAGGAATTTCACACCTGCTCAACGTTCATCAAGTGGATTATCACTGGGACCTCATCCACAAATACTCTTCCCTCAACAAACTGATTCGCATCACGTCAATTTGTTACAGATTTGTTTCTAAATTGAGAAAATCACCGCTTTCGTTGCCACTCATTGCATTATCACCGATCGACCTGGAGTGGGCCAGGATCTTCTGGATAAAGGCAACACAGGCAATCTACTTCTCCAGTGAGCTCAAGGTTCTCAGCTCAAATTCAACATTGCCATCATCCCACGTCTTCAACCGACTCACAGCCTTCATCGATGAACAAGGAGTCATTCGAGTTGGAGGCAGACTCAAACTCTCTCACCTGGGTTATGAAAGTAAGCATCCAGCAATTTTACCTCGTCACTCACGTCTGTCTGATCTGGTTATAGACCATGCTCATCGACTAACGCTTCATGGAGGGACCCAGCTCACCCTCGCTCACATCAGATACAACTATTGGATCATCGGAGGGAGAGCACCAGTGAAATCTCACATCCTGCGGTGTGTTGTGTGCGCTCGACAAAGGGGGATCCGTGCCCATCAATTGATGGGCCAACTACCTCTTTCGAGAGTTGCACCCTCACGCCCATTCACGCACACTGGGATCGACTACGCAGGTCCAATTACGCTCAAGACGTGGAGAGGACGAGGTGCAAAGACACAGAAAGGCTGGATTTGTGTCTTTGTATGCTTCACAACCTCAGCTGTTCATCTAGAAGTCGTCACGGACTACTCGACAGACGGCTTCATCGCCACTTACAGAAGATTCACTTCTAGAAGGGGCATTCCACACACGCTCTACTCCGATTGTGGAACTAACTTCATCGGAGCTGACACCATTCTCAAAAGAATGTTCATTCAGGGCTCACAAGATCATCACCAACTCAGTCAGCTGTTTGTCAACGACCACACTGGCTGGTGTTTCAACCCTCCAGCAGCACCACACATGGGAGGCAAATGGGAGTCAGTCGTGAAATCGCTCAAACATCATCTTCGGCGAACTATAAGTGAGACTGTGCTCACCTACGAGGAATTCAGCACACTTCTTACTCAAGTAGAAGCCATGCTTAATTCACGACCGCTCGAGCCTCTCAGTGATGACCCTGATGACATCTCTACACTCACCCCAGCTCATTTTCTCATTGGTCAACCACTCTCATCCTTACCGGAACCATCAGTCGAACATTCATCAATATCACCGTCGGCGAGATGGCGACTCATTCAACAACAGACTCAACGCTTCTGGACTCAATGGTCTTCACATTATCTACAGCGTCAATTGTCCATCTCCAAGTGGCATCATCCATCAAACGAGATCAAGGTCGGATCTTTGGTGCTCATCACAGATGAGCGATTTCCACCGAGCAAATGGCCACTTGCTCGTGTCATCACACTTCATCCAGGAAAGGACGGACTCACCCGAGTTGTCACTCTCAGGACGGCCACGACATCATTAGTAAGGCCAATTGCAAAGTTGGCAGTTTTGAATGTTTCAGGTTGATAATCAACATCATCCTACAGCTGTTGATGGCGGGAGAATGTTTGGGAATCAATTAGTTCACCCTAGCGCCGCACCCAAGCCTGGCGCAGCACCTCCTGGGCAGCAGGCGCACGGCTGATCGACGATCGATCTTCGATCGATACTTACCGTCAGGCATTCAGCCAATCTCAGCTCACCACGTCTTCTCGTTCAGCCAATCTCAGCTCACCACGTCTTCCCAATCAGCCAATCAGATTTCCCCGGAGTCGACGCCGGTAACGGAAGTCTGATTGGAATCTCACTCTTTGTTCACACTGTGTAAAGTATAGACGTGCTTGACAATTCTTTCTTTAACATTGTGAATATTTCATAGCTCAGCTCATTATCTTTTTTGTGCTCATAATAGCTCATTTTCTGTGCTCACGGGTGTCTAATCCACAGCCATTTTCATTGTACCAGTTTAAAATCGTGAAATCGGCGGGCTCACGTGCTCATCCAGTATAGCGTGTCGCGCATTGTGCAATAGTGTTGTTGAAGAGGGCTCATCAGTGTACAAACATTTCTTCACCGCTCAAGTGCGGTCTATTTTAATTATACTGACAATCTCATTTTAACAGACTCTTTTACATTTCACCTTTCTCACCGTCCTAACCTCACTTCCACCAGCGTGCTCACCACAACAAACAGTTTTCGAAACAGCATGAGAACATACTTTCTTGTTACTTATATGAAATTTACTTTGACGATGGAATCGCCCGTTTTAAATTCTTAAAGTAAATTCTTCATGTTTTAGAATCATTTTCTTAAATAATTCAATTTTATAGTCTTTTTTCTCACTAATAGAATGTCGAGTAGAGTCCTCTTTCTTGATCTAAAGTAGAGTCTTTTCTTATTTATCAAACTTGAAACTATTCGCAAGTTGAAAGTCGAGTAATTTTGCTTAATAATGTAAAATGAAAGAATACTAGCGTGCTAGACTCTATACAGACTAATCATATTTTCTAGTTGAGGATTTTCAGAATATCTTTCCGTACCCATTGCCTTTTAACTCATCCACGTGCCCATGCGTTACTTGGGTGGTTGAAGGCAATGGGGCACGATGACTTTCCTTACTAAATAATTACATGTCGGCGGCTGGCATTGCGTTTTTCCACCTGTGTGTGTTTGTGTGGTTAGGCGGTGGAATTTGCATCAGTAAAAGATTTTTATCAAAGACCATGTTAACGAAACTATAACATTATATTATTATTCATTGCAATAACGATACCAATGTATTATATTCATTGTTGCACACTGTCACGTCCCGCGACGTGGAGTCTAATATTAATTAACCTTTTAAATCAATATCCGTGTTTCAATTTTTAAAGGCATGTGAACGGGAAAAATCAATGTTAGCCCCTCAGCAAGAAACCACAATAAAGGAATCATCTGTTGATCTTAATGCATTAGTCCCTGGGATAAGTCACACTTCTTAGCAAGCCAGCCACCATGGAAGATCAACAATCGAACTCAGAAAAAAAGATAAAGTCAAATTACACAACACTGAGGAGATTTTCACCATATAAACACTCAAAAACTGAAAAACCATTCATAGAAAAGGACAATGGAGACAAGATCTCTTTACGTCAATATCTGGAAAGTTTCTATAAAGAAACAAAAGCTGAGCCTTCTCAGAGATCTAACGAAGAATAACTTTAAAGAATCAGAATTTGAGCAATCAAACTCTCTTTAAGAATAAGAAACATTTTCAACATCACTCGAGATCGGACCCACCGTAAAGCCTAATTACAAAAAAAACCGGGAAATGTCAAAATGACCACTCAGGAGGAGATTTCAAAAGACTTCGTCCATTTCTATCTAAATTTATGTCAAGATCCGGAAAATGAAATTAGCTCTGCTACTCTTCAGTCTTTCAAGAAGATTGTTAAAGGTATGACAACAGATCTTCTAGAAGCCAGGGCCAAATTATTGAAAACTCACTCAGATAAGAATCCATGTTCAGCAACTGCAGCTGAGGATCTCTATTTTTCTAAATTGTTGTTCCTGACTCAAGGAGAGGAACAGTATTTAAATTGTGATCCGACAAAGTGGACAATGAAAGAAGGCAAAAGCAAGTGGAAAGATTTTGTACGAATATTAAGAGATCCAAGAAATAAGAAAAGCGAAGTGTTTGAGATTCATGTAGTTCGGATCTCTGCCACATCCAGCTCACCGCAGCACCTCCTGGACAGCGGAGCGCCAAGACCGATCCACAATCGATCGGCCAATCATGTGTCAGCGACAAAACTCTCAGCCAATCAAATTTCCCCACGTCGATCGACTCTCTAGACTTTTGGAGAAGACGGCTAACGGAAATCGTTTAGCCATCTTGGATTCATTCTTGTTCATACAGAGTTCGGTGAAAGACGCGTAGTTTTCTCAGCTTCAAATCTTTTCACGTAACTGGTGAATTGCTCAATTCCTTCTCGCTCAGCATCAATCTAAAGCTCATCTCAATTGTTGATTTCCATCAACCGCTTAATTCTCGTTTCTTTCACGCGAATCGATTGTGGATCGTGGTCGAGGCTCGTCCGCGTGGCGATCGGTGTGCGTGATTAGTTACAACAATTCTCACGATTGTTTAAGGGGTTACGCCACCCTGAGATTTAAAAAAAATCGATTTTTTTTTTGTTATTTTCCTTTAATTTGGAGTTCAGGGAATAATTTAAGCCATGGTGGATGCAACAGCTCCCAAAAATAGCCAAGTTACAGTGCTTGGAATGTCGTGCGGCAGTTGCCGTTTCGGAATAGGTAGCGACCATCCGCTTCGCGGGAGGATTACCTAGGCCTTTTTTTATTGTTTTATTTCCAGGCTACGGCAGGGTGCCTTTGGACATAGTAGGGTCATTTTAAAGCTTTAGGGGGTTAATTGCATTGGTGTAAGGCAAATGTTCGGAAAGATTGACTCAGTCTTTCGATCGCATCGTCAGAGTAAACGTCGTGCTTAGAAGTTTCGAAAAAGTCTTAGTTTTATTTTCATAATGTCAAAACGTGTATATCTTGATCAGAAGGGTTCGAGAAAACATTCTGGACGTGCTTCTACGAGCCATAAAAGGAAACATCATCCTGCAAATCGCTATTTGATGGAAAGTGAGGAAGCTAGCACGAGTACGTCAGCGAAAAAATTAAAAGCGACTGAAGATGTCGATATAGTAGTTGACGCAACGTTTGGCTACCGCATAATAAATTTTGTAGCAGTTTTCTCGGCTATTAGTGAGGCAGTGAAATGTAACGTGTGTAATGGCAAAGTGAAATTCACAGAATCTGCTATTCGTGGACTTGGTTTTAAAATCAATATGACTTGTAAATCGTGCCAACCTGTGTGTGTAAACTCAAGTCCTCTCATCGATGCGAAAGCATACGATGTGAACAGAAGAATTGTCTTTGCTTTTCGATTACTTGGACTTGGTTTGGCGGGAATAGATAAATTCTGTGGAGTAATGGACATGCCGAAACCTGTGTTTCATTCATTTTACGACAAAATAGTTCAAAATATTCATACCGCCGCAAAAAGTGCGTGTGAACTATCAATGAAAAATGCTGTGAATGCAGAAAAAGAAATGAATTTACAAAAGGGAAACCCGGAAGGACTAACTGTTTCAGGAGACGGAACTTGGAGAAAACGGGGATTTTCTTCTCTTGTCGGAGTAGCAACTATTATTGCACATTATACCGGCAAAGTAATAAATGCGGTAATAAAATCACGCTATTGCAAAGTATGCGAATTTTGGAAAAAGTATGACGATACTGAGGAGTACCAAGAATGGAAAGAAAAACACAGCGAACAATGTTCAGCCAATCATACAGGATCTGCAGGAAAGATGGAAGTTGATGCGGTAACAGAAATGTTTGCAGCATCGGAGGAAAAGTATGATATAAGATACACAAATTACATCGGCGACGGAGATAGCAAAACATACAAAGGGATTCTAGACTCAAAACCTTATGGTGACGTTATTGTGAAAAAAAAAGAATGTATTGGCCACGTCCAAAAACGAATGGGTGCGCAACTCCGTAAAGTAAAGAAGGAAAATAAAGGCCTTGGTGGTAGAGGTAAACTAACTGCCAAACTTATTGACGAATTAACCGTTTATTATGGCCTAGCCATCAGAAGGAATTCAAATTCAATAGAAGAAATGAAGAATGCAATTTGGGCCACCTTCTATCATAAAATTTCCACTGATAAGAATCCCCAACATGAGAAGTGCCCTACTGGGAAAGATTCCTGGTGCTCACGGCAGAAAGCGCAGGCTCACGAATCTCTGGACAATTACAAACACTTGGACCCAATTTCAAAAGATGTTCAAGAAGCTATTCGACCAGTGTACGAAAGATTGAGTAACAATGAATTATTAGAACGTTGTTTGGGAGGTTTCACGCAAAATAACAATGAAAGCGTGAACGCTCTCATTTGGTCTATGGCACCGAAAGTCACTTCCAGCGGTGCGAAAATTGTCGAAATCGCAACAAACATTGCAATAAATATATTCAACGATGGATATAACAATATATTACTTATCATGCAAATTATGAATTTAACAATTGGACCGAGCGCGCAACAAGCCTGTCAAAAGTGGGACACGGATCGCATCACAATTGCGAATCTAAGAGCGCAGCAAGCAACAAAAGAGGCTAGGAAACTAAAACGAGCAGCTCAAAAAGAATCCGAAGACATTACTTTTGCTGCCGAAGAGACACTGTATGGCCCAGGCATTGCCGATTGAAGGTAACACTAAAATCTTTTTCTCTAACATCTGTTAAAGTCGCACTTTTCCTTCTTTTCCGTTTTTCTCAAAACTACATTTTTACAACTGGTGTATCAAAAATCTCCGAAACTGTACGTCCGATTTACTTCAAATTTGATACACATAATTCTAACAACATTATCTATCATGTAGCATAGGATTTTTTTGATACCATATCCCAATTGTTTATAGTAATTGTTTGAATTTTGCCTTTTTGGTAAAAATTTAATGTTCATTTTCACTTTGCTCGCATTTGTACAAAAATGCTTTTTTCTCTCAATCCCTATGCTACACGATAGATATTTTATCAATGAACAATAAAACTATGGGTTTTTTAGTTTCAGATAATCCTGGGCATCACAATCCGTTACACCGTCTGCGCGCGTCCTGACGGAGGAGTTTTGCCGGATAACGGATAGCTCGGCCATTTTTTAATATTTTTTTGTCAAATTTACACAATATGTCCTTTAATGTATGCCCTAACCATAAATAATAATGAAGTAATTGTCACATTCATAGTTTCGTAGAAAAAAATTCGTAAACTTTGATGTTATTTCGGCCGCCTCAGGGTGGCGTAACCCCTTAACTAAAGGCTCTGCTCACCTCTCATCTTTGTGACACACAGTCACGAGTTTTTACAATGAAGACACTAAACATTTGACCAACATAAGTGCATTGTGACTTTCGGACATAACCTCCCAGGCAAACTCACGCTCATCGCGTTATCATATTCGCGAACACCTAGTGATATCCAAAAATTATCTCAAGTCAAAGAATCACCGAATGTTTGAGATTCGGTAGTTCCGATCTCCGCCACACCCAACTCACCGCAGCACCTCCTGAACAGCGGAGCGACAAGCCCGATCCACAATCGATAGGCCAATCAGCTGTCAGCGACAGAACGCTCAGCCAATCGCATTTCCCCACGTCGCTCGATACTCCAGACTCTTGGAGAAGACGATTAACGGAGATCGATCGGCCATATTGCTCTTCAATCTTGTTCACGCAGAGTACAAGTACGGACGCGTCGGGTTCTCTGAACGTTTGCTCATTGTAACTCGTGAATTCTCAAAAACTGCTCGTGTTAGTGCTCAAACTAGAAGTTTCTCAGCGAGACAATAAATTCTCAGTTTTGCACAACGTGCCCACGCTCACCCTCACGTGTAATTCTTTACTCTTTGACTCACTCCGCGAGTGTCCAATAAACATTGACTCTCTGCTCATCGATACTGTGCTTTATTTCCCGCGCCTAACCTCAAACCGGTATTCGCTCACGTGGCCAACGGTCAGAAACTCAAACAATCAGGGATTCATCAGATTAAGACGTTTCAATAGCTGCGTACCTAAATGGGACGCCTACGTTATCTATCGTCACATAATTACTTCTAATCATTATTAGTCTTCGTCTTTACTGTCTACCGTCACCTGCTGCTACAATTAATACACTTTCGTCCCGAAATTGATTAAATATCGCGGGAAAACCGTTAGACGTTCGTCGCGTATTCCCTACCGATTACCGTATCGATTACCATAAATTAAACGAAAAGACGATAGGTGACGGTTATCCTCTACCAAATATTACAGAAATATTGGATCAATTAGGAAGCGCAAAATATTTCTCTACATTCGACTTAGCATCAGGGTTTCATCAGATTAAGACGTTTCAATAGCTGCGTACTTAAATGGTACGCCTACGTTATCTATCGTCACATAATTACTTCTAATCATTATTAGTCTTCGTCTTTACTGTCTACCGTCACCTGCTGCTACAATTAATACACTTTCGTCCCGAAATTGATTAAATATCGCGGGAAAACCGTTAGACGTTCGTCGCGTATTCCCTACCGATTACCGTATCGATTACCGTAAATTAAACGAAAAGACGATAGGTGACGCTTATCCTCTACCAAATATTACAGAAATATTGGATCAATTAGGAAGCGCAAAATATTTCTCTACATTCGACTTAGCATCAGGGTTTCATCAGATTAAGACGTTTTAATAGCTCCATACTTAAATGGTACGCCTACGTTATCTATCGTCACATAATTACTTCTAATCATTATTAGTCTTCGTCTTTACTGTCTACCGTCACCTACTGCTACAATTAATACACTTTCGTCCCGAAATTGATTAAATATCGCGGGAAAACCGTTAGACGTTCGTCGCGTATTCCCTACCGATTACCGTATCGATTACCGTAAATTAAACGAAAAGACGATAGGTGACGCTTATCCTCTACCAAATATTACAGAAATATTGGATCAATTAGGAAGCGCAAAATATTTCTCTACATTCGACTTAGCATCAGGGTTTCATCAGATTAAGACGTTTTAATAGCTCCATACTTAAATGGTACGCCTACGTTATCTATCGTCACATAATTACTTCTAATCATTATTAGTCTTCGTCTTTACTGTCTACCGTCACCTGCTGCTACAATTAATACACTTTCGTCCCGAAATTGATTAAATATCGCGGGAAAACCGTTAGACGTTCGTCGCGTATTCCCTACTGATTACCGTATCGATTACCGTAAATTAAACGAAAAGACGATAGGTGACGCTTATCCTCTACCAAATATTACAGAAATATTGGATCAATTAGGAAGCGCAAAATATTTCTCTACATTCGACTTAGCATCAGGGTTTCATCAGATTAAGACGTTTTAATAGCTCCATACTTAAATGGTACGCCTACGTTATCTATCGTCACATAATTACTTCTAATCATTATTAGTCTTCGTCTTTACTGTCTACCGTCACCTACTGCTACAATTAATACACTTTCGTCCCGAAATTGATTAAATATCGCGGGAAAACCGTTAGACGTTCGTCGCGTATTCCCTACCGATTACCGTATCGATTACCGTAAATTAAACGAAAAGACGATAAGTGACGCTTATCCTCTACCAAATATTACAGAAATATTGGATCAATTAGGAAGCGCAAAATATTTCTCTACATTCGACTTAGCATCAGGGTTTCATCAGATTAAGACGTTTCAATAGCTGCGTACTTAAATGGTACGCCTACGTTATCTATCGTCACATAATTACTTCTAATCATTATTAGTCTTCGTCTTTACTGTCTACCGTCACCTGCTGCTACTATTAATACACTTTCGTCCCGAAATTGATTAAATATCGGGGGAAAACCGTTAGACGTTCGTCGCGTATTCCCTTCGTTGCCTTCGTACCGATATTTCTGCACATTTAGTGCACACATATCATGTCTCTGTATTCAATTACATCCCTTTTCGGGCATATTTCAAGTTTATTTGTTGTTTAATTGCCTTATGAATGTTTTAATGCTTTTGTTTCAACTTGTTGCATCGTTCGGTTACAGACGTTGAGGCGGAAATCGAAAGCAAAGGGCAGGTGGCGTCATGACACTTGACGGTTAATTTGAACGGTGCATGGATGGCGACTGGTCATTCCTTGGAAAAATAACGTGGCAATACGTGTGGTATACGTATTTTTATCGTTATTTTATTGAATCATTGTTGGCTGTGAGGGTGATGGGTAACTTTGCAGTCGGTTAATATCGGGATGAAATGGGAAAAGATTGAATTATGATAAATTCAATAATTCTAGTCGGATTTGTTTAAACATTTCAAAATGGCGTCAGTAGATGTTTACGAAATATTGGAATGATCGAATTCTTTGCATTTCGCTCGCGTTTACGTAGAATTCAATAATATTTCAATGATTTTTAAGAATCTATCTCTATGGAGCTAGTGTAATTGCATTTACGATCCGTTTTGGATGCAAGTTTTGATCTTTATGTACAGAAACTGCGTAGTTGATCGAGGACATGCTATTCAAGCATGAATAATTAACGAATCTTGATTCTTGCAATAAATTTTGGATATTTATAAATATCGTGATATATTTTAAAGTATTATTCGAATAACACGAACGTGCTTACAACTTTAATGACGAAAGCCACTACTACGGTTCATTTAAAGGTAATAATTATTTCTGATGTAGTATATTCTGGATAATATCGTGTTACTGAAATGTAAAGCTGCTCCTATCGAGCGAGCATTCTGTATTTTCGCATCACACCCTGTATTCTAAATAACAAGGAGGGAAAGTTCCTTGGCTGGTTCCAAGAAAAACAATATTTCCATGTGACAAACAGTCGACGACAAAACCACATCCACCGCACCCTCCTATCCTACTTATTTTTCAGAGATTGTGACCGCGTGCAATGCGGCCAAATAGAGTCAGTGTTTATGACGTACGAAGTTTTTCATTTTGAAGAGCACAGTTGCTCATAGTAGAGTGTCGTTAACAATTTTGGGATACGCGAGGGTAGAGTCAGTGTTTTCTACGCAATTTATATTCTTTCGCGAGCATCGGGGCTCTGACTTTCGAATCGCGAGAATAGATTCAGTTCTTTGTTCGACAATTATGATCTTTGGGGCGCGTTGATAGTCTATTTCTTTATTCTTTTTTACTTTTGAAAGCGAAACTCGTTATCGGAAATTAGAGTCAGTGCGTCAGCTGAAGAGGAGATTTGTGCGCAGAATATTATTGGAAAGATGTAAGTATCTATGTATTTCATTTAATTCCTTTAAAGTAGAGTTCATTCTTCAAAATTCCAGCAACAAAAAATTAAAAAATTAAAAGAAAATTAATTTCTAGAATAGAATCACCAAGAAATTCAAAACTAACAAAACTTTTTATAATTTAGATATTTTAAGAAAAAAAAATTTGTCAATTTTATTTTTTAATCTTGTCTAAATGATAAAAAATTTCGTTAGTTTTGAATTGTTTCGTGGTTCTTTATTAGAGTTCGAACAATCGTAAGTTTAGGAAGAAATTATAATCCTGTTCTGTTCCTTCGTTACAGTCTAGGGACAGCTGGGCAAGCTGATGACTTCTTCTAGCAGCTTGATGACTTCCCCTGAGCAGTTGCAGAGGTGTTGGCGCCTCCGTCACCGGGGCACAGCGAAATGTGAGTGCGCATGCATTATTGTTCCTCTGGTCACTCACAATCAGTCATGTCGTAGGACGTTTGGTCCAAATCAACACCAGTGACCGGTTGTATACTTTGGCGAGCATAATGACCGCGGGTATGGTAACCATGCCCGTGAATTGTAACATTTTGTCTGTGTATATATTTCTTAGACGAGGGCTAGGGTCTTCTTGTGTACCGCGCCTTTTCAATAGAATCAAATTATAATCATATTTCCAAGATAAACGTTTCCTAACGCGAATGTTTATCATTGATCATACGTTGATGTAGATATTTATTAAATAATGCACCTAAACATGCATAGCAGCTCAAAAGGTATTGATATGAATATCAATACGGCTGAATGCTAATTTTTATGTAGCGAAGAAGTCTGATACTCTCAGACTCCACAGCTGCGATCATTTTTATTTAATATGCAGTCGAAAAATCGGATGCCCTCCGATTCCGACATTGCGACGATTATAATGACTTGAATTTATTTTATTTTTCTGACACTACTTACGTGTTCAAAAGTAACTTGATGTCTAAATGACGATAATAGACATAAAAGTGTAATTCCTTTCTTATAAAGGTCACACGTTTGCGTACACAATAGAATAATTAATTTCCATGCGCAAGAAGACAATTGAGGGTGGGCAAATTTCAGATTCAAAGTAATTAGCATGAGAACATACTTTTTTGTTACCTATATGAAATTTACTTTGACGATGGAATCGCCCGTTTTAAATTCGTTAGTGTATCGTGCACGCCGCATGTTCCACCTGTGTGTGTTTGTGTGGTTAGGCGGTGGAATTTGCGTCGGTGAAAGATTTTTTATCAAAGACCATGTTAACGAAACTATAACATTATATTATTATTCATTGCATTAGCGATACCAATGTATTATATTCCTTGTTGCACACGATGATCAATCTAGTAAATAATCTTGGAATATGAAAGTTAATCAATCTCGTACAATCAAACGAGTAAGTAATAACGCTTGATGTATGTACCTAATACGTACAACGCACATTATCAAGTAATCCATTCGTTGAAATTGAAAATAATTAATTGCTATGTAAATCATACTTATACGCAATGGTCACTGCCTTTGCCAGCCGATTTCAGTGAAAACTGGTACGTACTTATTAGATTGTGATTGTGGCCAAGCTCGGGTGACGGAGTCGCCCGGGACGATCTCTCTAGTCTAGGCTTCGCACCCGGGCGGTGATACTTAAGAATCGTGGAGTGGGTTGACTGATGATTGTGTTTGAGAGACTGTTCTCATATTTTTTAAATATAGGTTTTGTGTAGGATAGGTAACTTATCTTCGGGTGCGAACGTGTGACTTAAATATAATTAGGTAGGGCCGGGGCAGGTCGTCGTATTCTCTGATCGCATGACCTGTTTTCAGGAAATTTGTAAGAAAAATTGACGGCCGGACTAGTGCGAGTGGGGTATGCCTTCGTTTCTAACCTCACTATGTCTACTTTTTGACGCCAGTGGGACATTGCACATTGTCGCTGGTCACGGTCGGCAGGACGGGCTTGGGCACGCTATTAACTTTCAGAAGGGCGGACCGCCCGAAGCAAGAAGTGGCCAACGAGCCGAAGATAGCCCGGCCAGAGAAAAGGCCACATCATGTGGGCTACCAAGTATGGCCCTGCATCCTCGGGTGCAGGGTCATTCTTACGTATTACATTGCCATTATGCTCGCCGGTAGTTGTAGTAGTAGTAGTTTGGTTGGCCGTAGGCTTACCCATCGGGACAAGGGTGGAACGAAGTATAAGCGTAAAATATTTTTTTTATTATTCATCACTTCTAATAGTGGGCAAAAGTTCCCTTTTATAATGGAATTTAAGCTGCCAAAGTTTGAACGTGATGTTGTTGATGCCATTATTAAATCTAGTTATTGTGCTGCATGTAAACTTTGGGAACCTCGCAGTGGGACACAAGAATACGTCGATTGGTTGGAAAACCATGAAGACGAATGCCAGGCGAATCACGAAGGTTCATCTGGCAAAATGGAAGTCGACGCTGTCGTTGAAATATTCAGAAGATCTGAGGAAAACTACGCCGTCAGATACAAATACTATGTTGGAGATGGCGATTCTAAAACATATAAAGCCATTACAGAGGAGCAACCGTACGGTGAAAACTTTCAAGTTTTCAAAAAAGAGTGCGTAGGGCACGTCCAAAAGAGAATGGGCACTCGACTGCGCAAAATTGAAAAAGACACTAAAGGTCTCGGCGGTAAAGGAAAACTGACAGACAAAGTTATCGGAGAGTTATCCAAATACTACGGGAACGCCATACGAAATAATAATGAAAGTGTTGAAGGAATGAAAAAGGCGATTATGGCTACGCTGTATCACAAGTGCTCGACAGATGCCCACCCGCAACTTCAGTTTTGTCCGGAAGGAGAAAGTAGCTGGTGTACCTGGCAAAAAGCAAAGGCTGAAAAAACACTAAGTAATTATCAACACAAGCCTGCGATCCCCGAAGATGTGTTTAAAGTTTTACTCCCTATTTACGAAGACCTAAGCAACGATAGTTTACTCATCAGATGCATCGGCGGATATACACAAAATGCAAACGAGAGTTACAATAACTTGGTATGGCGAATAGCACCAAAAATTGCATTTAGCGGAATGGAAATTGTGGAAATTGACACCTACTTGGCTACATGTATATTTAACGATGGTTACAAAATATTACTACAGTTGTTAGAACAATTACATGTGCAAGTTGGTGAGCGCGCCATGGCGGTGTGCGCGGAAAAGGACACTCGGCGGATGCTCAAAAACGATCCAAAGAAAGCCGAATCAAAAGAAGAGTCGCTGAGCAACTACAGGCTGATGCAGAAAAAGCCATGGAAACCTCCTATTATGCTGCAGGAAGTTTTTAAGCGAGGTACGTTGGAGTTATTGTACTCAAATGTTCTTCAAAACTTTAAATGCCATGTTCTCGGAATCACGTTTTCTCATCGTTTTGCAGTTATTGCAGAAAAACGGAGGTTCCAATAGATTTGAAAAAATGGAGTATATGTAAAACATGTCTAGTTTAGGCCTGAACCTACGCATGAGTCTATAAAAACTCCTGTTTTGATAAAAAAAAAATTGAATAGCTCGATTTTTTAGTGAAAAAAACACGACTTTTTGAATCCTTTTTTTCTTTTTTTTTAACAATTTTTTCTGTGGATATTACGTATTATATAGTCCGTTACATATTACTCTACGCAAATTTTAAGGTTCAAAATGCATTTATATCATAACATATTCGTCTACGACATAATATTTCCTCGAGATTACCATAACAATAATACTAATTGGACACTGGCTATTATACCGCCGCAATGTACACCGCTAATACAGCCCTGCGATGTGTATTTTTATAGACAAGTTACAATTTTTATTAAAAAACTGCAGCATTGTACATTCGTAATGGAGAGTCAGCGGGAACTTACCCAGAGAGAGGACGCAATAAAAATTCATTCCCTGCTGCATAATCAAATCAGTACGCTAATATTCAAGCCCACGATTCGATATGCATGATACGCAGCAGGATTGGTAGCACATGAAAAACCTACATTTCAAAATTTAAGTGAAGTCTGTTTCCCATCTAATTTATAATATTGTGAATGCAAGCAAATATCTCTATTAAAATGTGCGTGATGTTTCAAACAATTGTGTTTTGTATGTTTGTTTGAAAAATACCACCCCAACTATTGTATAAAAATTAATTAAGTAAACGAAATATTCATGAAATCGTTGTCAAGACTTACTCGCGCCCGACGACCATTCTTTTAAGCAGATATAAGACCACCCTTACGGTCAGAAGTAATGGCTATCCCACGTTACCTGCTCGACAATCGCAGGCGTTGAAAGTTTCGGAATTAAATATTTTCGCAGTACAAGAATATGAAAGCACCGGTGAAAGAGATGATTAGAATAATGCGTTGTTATAAATGCATTTTCAACCTTAAAATTTGCGTAGAGTAATATGTAACGTACTATATAATACGTAATATCCACAAAATATATTTCCACGGGAAAAATTGTTAAAAAAAACGGAAAAAAGAAAAAATGGAGTACAAGGAAGTTGCATGGGACTTCTTGTACCCCGGCCGCCCGCATGACAATCTGGCCCGCTACTGTTGTGGCCACGGAACATTCTTGGGTATATATAGGTACATGCTATGTATCTGGATTACTAGATACGTTAAAAACTTTATAAATCAAAATATCTCGAAAACGAAGGAGCAGTTCACAGAAAGCCGAAATAGTATTTTCATACTACACGAGTACTACGACCCCCATATACTGTCGTTCCAAAAGCGATGTCCACTACCGCGTCGTCGTCCCCTTGGAAGTGTTAAGCATTATAATATTGGACATATGCGTATACACACTTTTTTTATTATTTTGATGAGCAGAACCGATTCTGAAAAAATGTCCCACATTTTTATAAACACCTTGTATAGTTTATATATGATATTGAGTTACGATCAATAATGTTCGAACTGTTATGTTTCTTAGAATACTGGAAATTTCTTTTGAACTATAGATGTCTGTTTTGTTTTATTGACCCTTTTTCGCACGCGCCTTTTTCGACCCCCTCCACCATTGCATACTATTTAAATTGAAATCTACGGCAAAAGATCGGAGCTGATCTGGCAACCCAGCTTGTAGGTTAGCGGGCCAAATGTGTTTCTCGGCCATCAGTGAGGGCCTTATTGGGACTTTATAATGGAAGATGTTAGGTAAAACTGGAATTAAACTGTAGGGGAAAACGATCATAAACGAACCCTAGAATATTAACCGCTAATGCTTAGTCGTATTCATAAAAAATTCTATGCGAAGTTTGGTTTTATGTACACGCGTACTTCAAAAATAAAAAATAAAAACAAAATGACCGCGAACCGCTAAGGGCGATAAAAAACAAACACAGAATCAAATTTCATCAAATTTACTTCTTTCCAAAAAGAACAATTCCACCATTGGATCCATCAAACGTTATTACCAAAAATTGAAATTTTGTAACTTTTCTTTCTTCGGTATGTGAATTATATAACTGAAAACTGCAATTAATCACAAATCAGCATTTCCTATATTCGTACTTCAGTATAACGCCAGTTTGAAGAAATAAGTACCTTTATAATTGTTCGTTTCGGAATGAATTGTTATTACAAATACTAAAATCTGTAAATGGGTCGCTCGCGCATTCGGCTAAAATTCAAAGTCAATTCTCTCGAAACGAAGGGCGACATCAAAACATTTTATTCTGTGATTTCGACTATTTTTTTAATGTAGAATCGCCACTCTGTCGCTTGTACCACTGGTTACGGGACACCCAGTATATAATGCGCCAATAACGCCAGTAACCTCCGCGACACGCACGCTTTACCCCTTCCGTATACGCCTAGAGTCGCTCCCACCTATTTTTCGCCAATATGCAGCCGACAGTTGAGAGCAATGAAGATCGCATGCGGGAAGTGTCACTCGCTAATCAAAATTACAACGTAATTAAAATTTATTCTTTATGTAAGGCACGTTTCTCAGGCGTCCTTAGTATAAGTTGTACACTAGGATCACTTGCTTTTGACCGCTCCAATACATATGCACGGCAGAGTTGAGCATTAACTAAATAAGGAATTATTTAAATATTGGATCGAATAAAAGTTACTTTAAGTTCATTCGTTATTAACGCTAATTCGTTATAACTTTATTCGACACATGGGGAATAATTTTTTTAACTTTTATTCGTTATTCGAAGTTTTTATTTAAATCAAAATTTTGCCCGTGTTTGATGCACGGCGACTAGTGGTGCACTTAAAATGGTGAGCATTCATTTGGCGAGTATTTGTACAACACTTAGTGAATATGGTTTAGTGCAATGCCGCGTTATAGATTTCTCTTACACAATATTCATGAACTATTGTAGAAGTGTATGTGTTGGAGTGGCCAGGAAGGAGTGGGCTTGGTGTACTTTGTGCTAATATATCTGTACTCTCTAGGACAGGGGTTCTCAAACTATGGAGCGCGAATGCTTTTCGTATACTTTTTCTGTGCAATAAATCAATTGATAGCATGTTTTTTTTCTTGCACGTTCTAACATTGTTAGAGTATATCATACGCATGCTACACTGTGGTACTCCTCTTAATTTTAATTGGTGGTACGTGACTGTTCGTGTAGATACTTGAGTGGAACGCGGAAAATAAAGTTCGAAAACCCCTGTTCTAGAAAATTACACAAAAATTTTAAATTCCCGTAAGAATATAAAGACTTGTTGCTCTTGTGAATCTTAACACCAAAACGATACCTTACTGATAAATTCACTGTTTCGTGTTACTGACTTTAAACACTTTTAACATTTTACTGTGATTCGATACAGTGTGCGCCATTTATTTGGGGAAATTTCGAGAGTAAGATCTAGAATATCCTTTTTAAATAATAACATACTATTTCTATCGATTATAAAAGTCAAACGATAACTTTTGTTTCTTTCACACGTTTTTGTTTTGATTAGCATTACAACAAATTTTGCTTCTTGTTTACCTTTTTATTTAATGTCTTACAACTGTAGGGGAAAGTGGGGCAAAACGAAATATCAATTTTTTTTAGATATCGTGGAGCATGTGACCAAACGGTCCTGACAATATTTTGGGATCGACAATAAATCCGTGCACAAGTTTTTTTTTTATTTACGAAGTTGGAAAAATTTCCGGTGTTGAAGTTTCCATATTGTGTTGGCGCTTCGACCATTTTTTAAAACTTTGAAACAGTTATAAAAGCAGGCACAGCATTGGATTCTACACATAGTCCTTACACTGTATTTTGGCGTTTTTCTCTGGCTATTTATCTTACGCTGAAATGTAAATATTCAATTTACTAAATTACCTCATGTGGGGTAAAACAGAACACCTATTATGTATAGGGAAGAATTTAAATGTCTCTTAGTTCGTATTTATTCTTCCTTCCAATGTATTAATTTATACTTTTTTGCAGTTTTACATTTATATTTGGGTATCTTTAATTATTTTCATGTTATCTTATAATATTTTTTCTTATCTATATAATATATATTGTTTTGTGATATGTTATCTATAACAGTTATTTCTACAACATATATTTACAGATATTTACATAAATTATTACTTTTTAAATCATGAAAATAAAAATTTTATACTTTTACATGGTTTTAAATGGCTGTTCAGTTTTACGCCATCACTTGAGCGTGGCGAATATTTTAATACCTCCGGAAAATCTTATTTTCCTTCCTTGCCAAATATTTTTCTTAAAAAAGTTTTTGATTTTCTGACAGTCTAAGGTCTACTTAAGAGTCCTAGTGAAGTCCCATGTCTTTTTCTCCTTTGGATTTTTTTATCACACTCCACAGTTAGGTGTTTCGTTCTGCCCCACTTTCCCCTATAACATTCTATTTTCTAACTTCGCTATAATTTATAAATATTCTTTTACGAAGTACAAAACTTGTACTTTTGTAAAACTTTGTACTTTTTTCAAAGTACAAAAATTCATTTTTTATTTTCATTTGATTAGAAAAATCTCGACCACGCGTTAAAAGTACTTTCATTGACATTTTACAAAAATATAAGAATTGAATTTTTGTTGTGCCAAAAACACGAGGCCATTTTTCTAACAAATTCGAAGTATGACCCTGAACAGTTGGTGTAAATCGCCATCAACTGGTAGGAAATTCGGAATAAAGATGTTCCTATGCAGAGATCTTTTCCTACAACGAAAACGATGGTCTTTTAAAAAGATAACAAAGTCTTATCCAAGTCACAGGCGCAATGTTAAGGAATGCAAGATAATTAAACATTAAACGAGCTTATTCAACGCCATTAAGATCGCTTTGCTTCAACCCTAAATCATAATAGCGCTGCAGTTGATTTACATGCAATTTCACAAAATCGGATTGGCTTTCGGTCCACAGGACCAAATTCGCGAAAGTCTGTTCTATCTCTTCGTCGCCGAGGATCAAAGGTATCCTCTGTTCACAAGACTCTTCCTCTTCGCCTTCGTAAGCGTCTATTTTAGCTTCCACATCTTCGCAAGCTGAAAGCCACTCCAGCACTTCCTTCTGAGTAAGCGCCTCCCCCGTGACTTTCTTCGCAGTTTCCGTGATTGCGCTAATGTCCGACATATCATCAGCGTCTTTCTCCTCTATCTCCATTCTTCCGTCTCCTAGCAGTCGTTTCCAGGAGTTGCAGATATTAGCAGACGTCACGTCCATCCAGGCTGCATTCACGAAATCCGCGCAGTCTTTTATGTCGTAGTCTGCGTAGAACGCCGTCACACCGAGGGAGAAGTCCAAGATCCGCCTGAGGACACGGTGGCGGAAGGACCTCTTCACTTCCCTCATTATCCCCTGGTTCATTGGCTGCAGTATCGAAAGCGTGTTCAACGGAAGGAATATAAGTTCAACATCTTCGTCGCTCCTTTCCAGTTCCGGGGGTAAAACGTGAGCCGCACAACTGTCTAACAGCAGCAACACTTTCCCATAGGATCTCGTTTCCTGCTGCTTCCTCCTTACCGCTGGCTTGAAGTTAATTTCCAACCACTCAGCGAACACGTTCCAATCGACACGGGCCATTTCTTGGTTCTTGAAGATGACGGGCAACGTGTTCCAGCAATGCTTCAGGGCCCGCGGCCTCTCGTACCTACAGACGAAGAATGGCGGGAGCTTATGGGTGCCGGTTGCATTCGCACAAAGACCCACGGTCACTCGGTAATTCTTCACTTTATTCGCGATGCCTCTCTTCCTGCCAGCGCGGGCCAATATCCTCTGAGGAAGGGACTTCCACAATAGGGTTGATTCGTCGATGTTATAAATATTCTGCAACTTTATGTTCTGCTCCTCCAGGCGTGTTAGCAAGGCCTGAGTGAATACTTGCGCCGCGACGGTGTCGGTCTCTACTTTGTCAGTATAAGGATCGTGCAACCCGATGGCATGTCGGTTCTTGAACCTCCACGCCCAGCCTTTGGATGCCAGGAACGTAGACGGGCCTCCAAACTGTTCGTTTAACTTCTTCGCCTTCTCCTGGAGCATGGTATCGGTGATACTATCGCCCAGCCCGCGTCGTTCTAGATACCACGCGTATAAATGCGTGTCCACGTCCTCCAGTACAGGCTTCCGCATCTTCCTCCTGGTCGCAGCGCCTGGGATCTGCGACCGTTGACGTAACTCGGTCGCCTTGCTTCTGATACGGCGAACGGTCGTGGGATCGATGCCATAATCGATGGCCAATTGGTTCACGGATACGCCGTACTGCAGTTTTTGTACGACATCGAGGCGTTGCTGGAGCGTCAAAACGATACGCTTAATGCCGCGACCAGTTGACATTTTGCAGCAGCGATGCGCACGCTTTCTCGTCACGCAGCCTCGCAGACTGCCCGTAGCGGTGGGAAGTGGCACCGATGACTCATCGCGGGCGCATGTGCAGCTGTTCTTGCCTGACGGGTGCCGCGCGCGGTTGCGGAGGGGACGCTTGCGCAGGAGCGAGCACGAACGGTGGGGATGACTCGGCGTGCCTATAGCGAGGGGGGAAGAAGGCGACCCCATATCCGAGGAGTTACATAATCGTTTCATCACAGGCCTGCCAATGCCCGGACTGTCTGCATGTATCGGTGAAAGGTATGCGCAGATCGGTATCGGTAATAATTTTGCGGAAATAGTTGGGGGGAAACGCGTTGAGATACAAAACAGCGTACATAATTAAATGTGGAGCGAAATAGGTTCGGGAAGTAATAGAGGCATACCTGCCGTCTATATGCATACCGCTCGATGCACGGGTCCGCTCCAGTGCACATAGTGAGGGAGGGTGGGGTTTCTACTGTGGGAATTAAGCCAAATTGTCTGGCGTCTCCCTTGACCCTCGCGCGTATATACTACATACCATTCGACGGCAGCTTCGGCTATTCGCTTCGGTAGCGAGCGAGATAGATAAACGGTGGGGGATACTCTGTCTACCTGGCACCGCCGGTGGAGCAGGTATATTATACAATTCGTCTCTCTCCCACCCTTCCTCTCGCTGGATCACTCTCTAGCCACGGGAGCGAAATCCGGTCGGGTTTATAGAGAGGGAATATTGCGCTAATTAAAACATAGATAATGGTAACATTTTCATTTTGAGTGAGTACGCCTTTCTTTTCTGGAGTCCCATAAAAATACAAAGAATATTTCTTCGAGGAACATTCGTCTCCTCTGCGCTTCAGAAAACATTTAATCGTCTACTCACGCTCTCGACGAGTGAGACAGATGTTTGCAAACAGAAAAATCCACAAGCGTCGCTGAGCTTCCTAATGAAAACAGATTTCGATTGGAAGCTCAGGTCGTTCTGAACACCTTAACCTTGACCTTAAAAGCGACTTCATAGACCTTTTACTAGGTCATTGATGTATACAGGGTGTCCCAAAAGGATGGAACAAGCCGAAACATGCAAATTCCTCGAGCAAAGAGCAAGCGAAAAGTCCTTTACCATTTTGCGATTTGAAGCTTCGTTTACGAGATATTTGCAGTTGTAATTCAGGGGCCCGACTTCCGGGGCAGGCTGTTTAAATACCAGTGAGATGAGCGCGCGGCCGTACATACGCGCATTTACACGCGAATTGCACGTTTACACACGTGTACCGTTAACGCTACTGCTTTGAATTCACCACCGTAGATTTCAGCGTATTTTTGCACTGATTTAAACAAAGTTAAATTGCTATAGCATTAGCATTTTGCGCAGAATCGCAAGAAATAAGCATTTGCACACTGAAGTATTACACTAAATAGCGTAAAGGATCGAATTACGGTCACCTTAAGAATTGACGCTGACATTATTGCATAGTTTTTGTATTTATTGGCCAAAAGTATAAGTTTTTCTATTTATTTATTATTATTTAACATGTTTAGTTGAACAGCTGTTTCAAGGCATTTGTGATTATGAGTTATATTTATTGATGACTGGGTAGTTTTCTCACCCCCTCGTTTTTTTTTCTTCATAATTTTGTATTGTATCGTATTAATAACAGTTTCAATTGTGTGCTAATTTTTTCTATGTGTGATTTCACAAGGTTTATTTCTTATTTTAAATAAAACAGCTTAGGGTGACAGTCCTTTACCCTAGCACTGTTTATAACAAGTGTTCAAACACATCTTCTTGTCTCTCGACACAATTTTGCAATCTTTTAAACTAAGCGCGCGCGCGCGGCGGGGGGGGGGGGGGAGGTCGAATGTGTTGACTTTCGGGCCCTCAATAAAATAACAGGTAAAGTCAGGTATTCACTGCCATTAATAGCAGTTGAATTAAAACATTTTGGGAGAGAAAAATATTTTACTGCCCTCGATATGATTGCTGGCTACACAAATCCGATCCATCTTGGAAGTCGCCAGCTATTCGATACTAAAATGCCTTCGTACAGGAATTATACGGCAGACCAAATAAATCGTGTTATGCGCCAGTTCAACATACAATTCTGTGATATGGATCCTTTCTTGATTTCCTCAAATGTTTTCGGCGAACGGATGCGTTGTCGATTACGAAATGTGTAGTGGGGGTTGTAAAGGGGTCAGACTCTAGTTAAGTTTAGACATTTTTGTACTTCAGTTAAAATGAGCTTCGAGCCGTGATCTTCAAGAGCTTGAGTCGCGGTTCAAACCCTAAAGGCTCGAACCTTATAGCCGTGAGAGCTCGAGCCTTTAAAGCTCGAGTCTTCAAGCTCGAAGACTCGAGTCGTATAAATTGTATGTAGTGAAGTGATATACAAAGCTCGAGTTTTGGAAGCCTTAAAACTTAATATAGAAGTTCTAAGTGTTGTGCCTTGCGTGATGGGTTGCAAGGCTGGTGCGGGATTTGGCGATATCGTAGGTTCGGGAGTGAACAAAAGATTAGGATCTACTGGGTGAGCTACACCAAGTACGTTTATATTCAGAGACTAAGTCTTTATTCAAACTTTAACTAAACTAGACTGAGGTGTACAAGAGTTTTAGCCGTGTTAACAGGTCGAGAGTAACGAACGTAATATAATATGTATAATGTATAGCGGTGACACGTGTGCTTGGGCGTTACCTGGGCACAACATAAGTCTTACACTCCAATATTATATGAAACTCAAGCCTTTAAAGCTTTAAAGCAGAATAATATAGTTAGGTCCAGAAAAGTAGGTTTTTTGTGAATTATTTCTGTGACGCCCAAACTTCGTTAAACTATTACTGATAGAATAATCAAATATATGTATATATTTTAAACAATGTATGAAAATTTGCTTTATTACAAAATACGTACAGATATTTAAGCAAAATATAGAAGTCACTTTAGAGTGTTAGAGGCCGAACAAACAAGGGTTTCTCGATTTTCTACATTTATTTGATCTGAGAGACAAAGCTGGGCCACTTGTTTCGTTATTTACGTGAACCTAGTATTTTCGATAGGTTATTATTTCGATTAGTTTTTATGTTTTATCATAATTTTATCAAAGAGTTTGGTTACAAGTGTCTACAATTACAAAAGAATACTATTGTATAGTTTTGTACTTTTATTGTAATATTAAAACACAGATCCAACCAATTGGTGGAACCATCAAAAAGCATCTTTCTATGTGTTTAAATTTAACGTTTTACAATAGTAGTTGCTCAAAATAAGATATAATATCAAGGACTTGGAGTTAACTTGAGCCTCGAAGCTTGAACCTCGAGCTTCATATGATATTAGCCTTAAAGGTTGAGGCTTTAAGGTTAAGTTTTAAAGCTTTGAAGACTCGAGCTTTATACAACACTAACTTAAAGGGATTATTCCGTGAAATAAATAAATAAATAAATAAAAAATGTTGTATAGAGGAGACTGTTTTATAACTCCTGACGGTCATTACGAATATTTAAGAATGTCTTTTGGTTTGGCCAATGCTTCCGCAATTTTCCCGAGGGCCATCAATAAGCCTCTCGGGAATTTAAGTTCCATCTCTATACGTTCAAATACGTGCGAAATATTTAACAATTTTTCCTGACCAAGCAGTTCGTTTTCGGCATATAGTTTCTTTTAAACTTCTTCTCTTCTCAGCATGCATAATAAGTTCGAGTGAAAAAAAGATTCAACACTAACATTCAGCGTTATAAACAACTTTGAAAATATGGTAAAATTGTAACAAATAAAATAAAAAAGGTAAAATAACATTGCCGAAATTAAGAAACGATATTATCAACCCATTATATGAATTTTAATTGTTTTATCTAGAGACGCGGTAGCGTTTCAACGCAAAGTACATGAAAGAACAGACACCTTGTATATACCTGTCGCTGCCATGTATCTTTACTCGAAACATGGCTAATCCAACCTAACCTGAAAATTATTTCATTAATATCTCAATAATAAACAATAATAAACATACTAAACTAATTTTATTCCAAAACCAATCAATTCTGTGTTGAAAATATTGAATCTCTTTATTCATGTTCGCTGAATTATTACCATTAGCATTTATTTAAATTTCCTGCAACAAGACTTTCTGTCATACGCTCTCACCTCGTTCGGACACATTATGTAGTGTCTACACTCACTATAGCAAAAGGCCACTCTATTTCTATATAAGTAAGTTCTACGTTAAGTTGTATATAACTAACATGTGGCTTTTATATATTTACAGATAATCGAAGCAGAAGATGATGCAGTGTGATCTACATCAGACTATGTACGCACAAATTTGCAGATAGGGTTTTGCATACGCAATTATTCATTCAATGATCTTGACATACAGTAGCGGACGAAAAAGTTACCACTTTCTAGATTTCTTTATTTTTATTATTTTTAACAGCAACTTAAAACTGTAGTATGTGTTTAATATACATATTCTGATAGAAAATTAAACGCTGCATAAAACTCAGTTAAAGTCGAATTTATTTAACTAACAAACAAAAATGTTATATAAGATTAAGCAGAAGCTATACATTTTTACGACCGACACAAAAGTTACCGCTTTCAGATTCCCGCGTATTTGTCTTTCGTTTTTTCTGATTTACACTCCTTTTCTGCGTTCTTTTGTTTTGAGTAGACGCTTAAGAGGTTAAAACCGATTAAAAATGCCTCGTGGAAAGAAAACTGATCATCAATTGCGAAGTTTAATAGTTCGGTTACGTGATGACGAGTGCTATACTTTTCAACAAATTACTGAGCATATGAAGATGGATAAAAGCACAATTCGTCGTATTTATTGTCGTGAAAAGAATCCATTAGTTGTAGAGAATCGAGGGCGGCCAAGAAAAACTAATGGAAGTGTTACGTTCGGAACGTAAAATTTTTCTTTTTGGTCGCGGTATGCATCAACAACGCCTAGCGTTATGGGAAACCCCTCGTTCATACTTCTGCCTATTAATTAATAATATTTTTAGTAGAACAAAAACCCTTTTCTTGGAGCGTCGTCGCCTCGACGTATTGCCGTCCCGCGATAAAGATAAGGCGGTGCTGACGCAGCGGCGTTCTCACCAGAGAGTCGCGTTCGAAAAGACCCAGTGGTTCTCCCTTTGTGCCGAATCCGTTCTGTGTAAGCGGCAGGGGTGCGTTTCAACAATGCCTCGTTGAGAACACCTCTGACCGTCGCGTTAAATATTGTAACATAATCACTAACGGCTACATCAGGAATGCGCAGACTGGATCACTTCTTAGAAGATTGACGGAATTGTATACACTACATCCGGTGCAGGGGACCGCGCCTTCCCACGGTTTTGTCGCACGTTTCGGAGTATGTATGGATTATTAATTAATTAGGAATTGTTTTGTTAAAATTGGATACCTAACACAATTTCTGATAGTCTAAAGACTGTGGGATTTCCCTAGTCAGAAATTGTGTAGGTACCTCATTTAATTAAAGGCATTAGAAATAATTTATTAAACAAAGATTTAATATGGCTGCAAAACCAAACTACGTTAAGAGCAACATGGAAGGATATCATTGCGGCATATAAAATTCACGATTCCAAAGACGAAATAAATGAGATAAAGATATTGGGAAGGATAAAAACCCACCATATATACCCGAACCAACTAAAGAAAATGAAAGTGGTAACAATGAAAGTGGAAAACACTGTACAAACTAATGAAAAATGCTGTGTACGGAAAGACGATGGAGAACGTTCGAAATCGAGAAAAACGTTGATCGCGAAACCAAATTTCCACAGTCGAGCGATATTTTCGGAGCATTTAGTCGCTATCGAGATGCGGAAACTAAAAGTGAAATTCGATAAACCGATAAATTCGATAAATTCGAGTGGGTATGAGTGTGTTGGATGTATGGAAAGTGTGCTTGTATGAATTTCACTATGAGTATATGCTTGCAAAGTTTGGTGATAGCTGTAGATACGTTTCCTAAGCAACTTGTAATCAAGGATCGTATGTGAAGTTGTTTTCACGCTTGTAACGTTCTCGAACGAGACGTTGCCGTTCTTTACAGGATATTCACAAGTAGAGCGGTTTACCTGTGAATTTGTGGGATTGGTTCGTGTGGCGTGCGATTAAGAAATGAATTTCTAGATACGAGAGTCCTTCTTTAGCAAACAAATAACAAATGTTTATTCAAAATAAATGGTTATTGACCTTTGGTCGCTCGGCCGATAAAACAATAAGATTCTTTTATAAAGTAATCGCGTAACGACGAATCGGTCGGTAACAAAGAATATCGCTCGGTTTGGGTTTCGACCCTGTGTCGGTAATTAGGAGTATTTCGTTAATTATTCTAAAGATACGATTCTAAATCGTAATTGAACATAAAGTCTTAGACACGTAGTCTGGATAATGTGTAATACAGGAATTGACCCTAGGTCGATTTAGTAATGTTGAGTTGAGATATCGAGAGGATTCCTTCTCTCTGTATCGTGGTGGCTTCCAGTTGCCTATCAGCTTGCCCACGCTTTCTAGGATGGTAGCTGAGTGCTAGTGTAAGCGGTCTCAGATGGTAGCCAGGTAGCCGGTAAAGGCGTCCCCAGATGGAAGTTGAATTTGTCTTCCTTCCTTCGGATTTAGTTATGGCTTCTGGTGCCTATTAGCTGGCCCACGCTTTGGAGTATGTGGTGTAGGGAACGGTAAGTATGCCCTGGATGTGTAATTGAGGAGCTAATTAAAGCTACCTCGGTGGGAAGTTGAGGAGCTAATTAAAGCTACCTCGGTTTGAGATTGAGGAGCTAATTAAAGCTACCTCGATAGGAAGTTGAGGAGCTAACTAAAGCTACCTCGGTAGGAAGTTGAGGAGCTAACTAAAGCTACCTCGGTTTTGAGATTGAGGAGCTAATTAAAGCTACCTCGGTTTTGAGATTGAGGAGCTAATTAAAGCTACCTCGGTAGGAAGTTGAGGAGCTAACTAAAGCTACCTCGGTTTTGAGATTGAGGAGCTAATTAAAGCTACCTCGGTTTTGAGATTGAGGAGCTAATTAAAGCTACCTCGGTAGGAAATTGAGGAGCTAACTAAAGCTACCTCGAGAGGAAGTCTATTGGAGTTTGGGTTTTAAAGATAAACTTCTTGTGTGCTGGTTCGGTGGCAGAACCTCGTCTTCGTCTATTCTTCGTGGTTCGGTGGCAGAACCTCGTCTCGTCTATTCTTCGTGGTTCGGTGGCAGAACCTAGTCTTATTCTCTGCTGCTGGCGAGCCTGTATTTATACTCGTTGTTGGTGCTTGGCGCGACAATCACTTGCTGCGCGATCTCGCGTACCAATTATAATTAACGTCCGGTTCGCGCCACTCGCGTACTACGCTCGGTTTATTTGGCGTCCGGTTGATCGTGCTGTCTACGCACGCGCGCTCTGTTCACTCGCGGCACTGAGTTCAGTTGTTTGAAAGGGGGTTATGCGCGTGCGTTGCGCGTTACTGGATTCACTCGCGCGCTGTTCGAACGCGTTCTCTTAGATATAAAGTAAACATAATTAACAATTTGTGTACAAACAAAGGAAAAAATTATGGCGGTCGTAGCGGTACGTTACACGCTGCCCATTGCCTCGTATTGAACGAGTTTTCCCTATGAAATGCTATCGCATGCCACGTGTTGCCGAAAAATTGCCTCAGTGGAATCCCACCATAATATGTGACCAGGGCTCAACCAATCGAGCCGCAGTGGAAAATTTGGTGAAAGAAAGCAGAGGACATTATATACAACGTAATATGTGACCGAAACGATGGGTAGTAATTGATAGCTACGAAGTGGTTCCATTATACGATATACCTCATCTAATTAAAGGCATTACAAATAATTTATTAAACAAAGATTTAATATGGCTGCAAAACCAAACTACGTTAAGAGCAACATGGAAGGATGTCATTGCGGCATATAAAATTCACGATTGCAAAGACGAATTAAATGAGATAAAGATATTGGGAAGGATAAAAACCCACCATATATACCCGAACCAACTAAAGAAAATGAAAGTGGTATATGCCACACAAGTGTTAAGTAACTCAATGGCTGTTGCTATATTTTCGATGGCTAGAAATAGTAAGTGTTGGGATTATAATATGATAGGTACCCAAACATTATTAAAAGATTTGGGTGTTATAAAATCAGCGGATTTAACACCTAAAGCAAAACGCATGTACGCAATAGCTAGAAATTTATATGCAAAAAGTAGAATGTATAAGAAACGAACTGTGGCATTGAAGGATAGATTAAAGGCAGCCAAAAACATGCTTGTTGCTTCACACACCGATTCAGGACACAATGCCCTTAAATTTTACATGCAACAGTTATTAAAGAAGACGGGTAAACCGCAGGGAAAAATATATAATGAGCAAGAGAAGTTAATGTGTCTCGCATTGTTCAAAGCATCGGGGGGTCTGCATTCTGTATACTATCAAAATGGTTCGACCTCCCTTCCCCACGGACAATATCAAGAATTCTCCAGAAAATACCAATGGAACCAGAAATTAGTAACTTTGTTTTCGAACAATTACAGAAAAATGTGAACAAAATGATAACAAAAGAAAAAGTATGTTTTTTAATGTTCGACGAGGTTTCATTACAACCTCATGCAGAGTACAGAAACCATGAAGATAAGATGGTATGTTTAGAAAATAATAAAATTATAGATCATGCGTTAATTGTCATGGTAAAAGGAATTTTATCAAATTGGAAGCAAGTACACATTTTGCAAATGTACAACGACAGCAGCGAATCTTGAAATATTGGTGAAGACTGTTACAAAAATTGAATACAATTGGTACGTAAAGCATAGAATTAATTTTGCATTCATTTTGACACATTGAGTATTACAATAGGGTAAGTCAGGGTGAGATGGTCATACGGGAGAGATGGGCAGTGACAGTATTTTTTAGAAGGAAACGCCAGATGGCGCTGCGTCCACGCGGGTACAAAGTGTTCTATAAAAGTATATTGGAGAAACATTTGCAGCCTTCTGTGGATAGCTTGGGTATGGGAAGAGATTGGATATTCCAACAAGACAACGACCCCAAGTATACCGCTCGTTTGGTGCAGGAGTGGTTACTGTATTATGCTCCACGTCAGCTCTATAGTCCTCCCAAATCACCGGACTTAAACCCAATAGAGCATGTTTGGAAATTATTGGCTCGAAAACTTGATTATACAACCGTCAAAAGCAAAGAATCCCTTAAAGAAGCTTTAACAAAGGCCTGGTCGGAAATCACGATATCCGAAACAGAAAATTTAGTTCAATCTATGCCACGCCGTCTAAGGGCAGTCATTGAAGCTTGGGGCGGACCAACCAAATATTAATTTAAGTTTACATTTTGCAATTGAATTAAAATTAGTCAAAAGAGATATATCTTTTGTATTGTATTTAAACTTTTGTCCAGCGTATTTTTTCATTTCTGGCGAATTTGCTGTTATCTATGCGACAAAATAAATTGTTTTCGTTTTCGTTACTGTTTATTATTCAACTCTAAATAAACTGCGTACTTCCATTTGTGTTCAAATGCTTTATTTTCATTTTACGTGATGTTTGTGTATTTACACTTTAGTGTATTTAAACTGTAGTCCCTCACTGTACAAAAAGAGGTTAGACGCCTCAGGTACCAACGTGGAGGGCATTCCAGAAGCTGATGTAGAGCCGGCAGTTAATGGCGCGGGCAAGGGGCGAAACAATTAAATTGTTATATGTAGTTAATTGTAATTATGGCCTGTGCATGGCCTGTGCATGGCCTGCTAGTGCTCGCAGCCGAAGAGGAAAGAAGGTCGGCCCCCTTCAAGAGGACGATCGGGAGGCCGACAAGAGAACTGTCTTCCAGTATACGCCATCGTGACCGCACGTGTCGGTCTACGTTGTGATTGTCTTGTATAACGAAAATATAGCGGAATTGTGCAATGTGCACTCGCTTGTGGCTATTCTATTCCTTTGCGTCGGGGTGGCCGGCGATGGAAACACCCCGGTGCAACATTATAATAAATTCCTTTTTATAATCGATTTATGTCATGGGTTTATTCCAAGGTCATCAAAATCCGTGAGGAGGACCAACTTCTAAATAATTACCCTCGAATTCTTTCTGTTTGGGAATCAATTAGTTCACCCTAGCGCCGCACCCAAGCCTGGCGCAGCACCTCCTGGGCAGCAGGCGCACGGCTGATCGACGATCGATCTTCGATCGATACTCACCGTCAGGCGTTGAGCCAATCACCGCTCACCACGTCTTCTCGATCAGCCAACCAACATTCACCACGTCTTCTCAATCAACCAATCAGATTTCCCTACGTCGGTCGATGCTGGAGAATGTTCGAGTCGACGCCAGTAACGGAAATCGGATTGAAATCACTCACTCTCTTGTTCACATTGTGTAGAGTGGAGTGCTTTGTGTTAGTGCTTTGCTCATTAGCTTTTGTGCTCATAATTGCTCATTCTTTGCTCACGTGTGTCCAATTCACGATCATTTAACATTGTACATCGAAAGATATCGTAAATCGGCGGGCTCACGTGCTCGCCACGTACCGCGTGTCGTGTATCGTGTAATTTTGGTGTAAGAGGGCTCAAAGCTCATCAACTAGTAATCTCACCGCTTTATAGCTCAAGCGCGGTGTGATTTTAATAAACTGACCATCGAGTTTTAACAACAGTGCTTCGTTTCGCCTTTCCCACCGTCCTAACCTCACTTTCCACCAGCATGCTCAACCACACATAACAGTTTTCGAAACACTTTCCAACGACTCAAGAAAGTCAGACACTCTTCAGACACAGCTCTCGCAAGATCGTGCGTTCGTTTACGACTTGTGAAGTAACTGTGAGAAGATTATATTATTATATTTCAAATCTCGTTCTCCGGGATTACACATAGTATCCTGTGTTTATGTCTATGCTTATGGATAAACCAGAAATTTTTTCATCATCACCTGATCTCTTATTATCTCCCTGCAGATCCTTGAAACACCCCCTGGCAAGTCATCTTTCCCTGGTTGCAGGAAAATTATGCGGATAGCATACAGAAAGAAGAACCTGTCTGAAAATGTCATCAATATTTTGATTTCATCCTTAACAGACTCAACATTACGTCAATATAATTCTGGTTCAAAAAACTGGTGGAATTTTTGCAAAAAATTCAAATTGGATCCTTTCCAGGCGGGTATTGAACCTATGTTACAATATTTATCTCAACGTTTTGACAATGGAGCCTCTTACGGTACTCTCAACCAGTATTCGGAGGTCTCCAGATTAATCCCTCACCTACAGGAGCGGTGGTAATGCGTGCGTGAATTGACTCCAGCGCGAAGCCAGCCAAGTGGGGACAACGCAAAACGAATATGACGTCACGAATGTACCGATGCCAGCGCCAAGCCAAGCTACATGCGCCACGGGCGCGCACGGGTACTACCAGTGATGCCAGAATCGTGGGACGCGGGACCAAACGCTTACCTCCACTATGACCTACCGTCGTCTCCCACTATGCCCTACCGTCGTCCCCCACTTTCTTCCCACCGCACTGCACACAAGCATATTTTTACTCCTGTCCGTGTGAGCTGCCTGTTGGGCTGCCGAGCACACGGACAGGGGTAGGGATATGCTTGTGTGCAGTGCGATGGGAAGAAAGTGGGGGACGACGGTAGGCCGTAGTGGGAGACAACGGTAGGCCGTAGTCGGAGACAACGGTACGTCATAGTGGGGATAAGCATTTGGTCCCGCGTCCCACAATTCTGGCATTACTGGGTACTACTACTACTGTGCGTTAAGCATTTGAACACTTGTTACCACGTAAGACAGTGAGTGAATTATAATATGAATAAGGAATCAGGTAAGAGAAATACTTAATACTTTTGATTAATAATATTGATTTAGTACTAATGATGGATATTTTACACATAGGGAATGCCAGTATAGGTTCCATTGCTGGACCTAGCGGACATAGAACCTCAGACGTAGAGACCTATTTAAGTAAGATACATATTTTTAATATATCACTAATGTGTCTGAAATCATAGAATTAAAAACCGTGTGAATAAAAATTATTATTTTATGAACAGGCAGTGATAGCACCTTCACCGTTCCCGCTGCAAGGAACATGTGATGGAGGGGTACCACCTACAGAAGCGGTGGTAATGTGTGCGTGAGACGCACGATTGGAGACGAACCGACGCCAGCGCCAAGCGATTGACGCCGCGGCGAATCAGCGTCGACAACATATGTCCCGGTGACGCTGATTGGTCGTGGTGTCGATTCGTCTCCCATCGTGGCGTCTCACGCTCGCATTACCATCGCTCCCTGTAGGTGTTTGTCAACTGACTAATAGCTGCAAGGGACTAAGCTGGAGACCTCCTAAGCTCGGCCAAATTAATACAGAGGTCCCGTATGACGTCACATTCGTTTCGCGTTGTCGCCACTTGGCTGGCTTCGCGCCGGAGTCAATTCACGCACACATTATCACCGCTCCTGTAGGTGAGGAATTAATCTGGAGACCTCTGAACACTGCTCTCAACACCGAGAGATCAGCAATATCACTCATCAGCCTCGATGATTCCTCAAATAATCCAATAATGAGTCGCTTCTTCAAAGGTGTATTCAAATTACGACCTACAAAAGCGAAATATGAATCGATTTGGGATATTGAAGCAGTTTTGAGATGGGCAGAAGAGTTAGAACATCTCGAGACCCTCGATTTAAAACAATTGACCTACAAACTAGGAATTCTAATGGCATTGGCAACTGCACATAGAGTTCAGACTTTGGCGTTAATAAAAACCCCACAAAATTATCTTTTGACAAAAAGGTAAAAAAAGAGCGCCAAGTATATAATCCCATCAAAAAGAATCCCATTTAAAAACATTGTCGTAAATTAAAAACCCAGCAAAAAGAAGACCATTTAAAACCGTTGTCGCAAATAAATATAAATATAAATATCTTAAAGTACTTTATTAAACTTTATGAAAGTAATGATATACAACAATTGCGCCAATTAACATAATGGCTAATTAAACAAAGAAAAAAGCATTAAATAATAATAAGCAGATATATTTTTAGACAAATAAATACTTTAATACGAATAAATATTTTATTCAAAATACTTGGCGCTGCGCCCCGATTTGGTATTGCTAAACTGAATAAATATGTATAAATTGCATTAATCTTTTTTTCTTTCTTTCCTTCTTGTGCGTGCGTTCATGAATGTGTGCGTGTGCATATCCTACGTATGATATTTGAGTTAAAACATGTGCAATAAATATGACTGTGTTTCTAATATGTATATGTATAATATGTATTTGTTTATGTATTTTAGTTTGTTGGGGTTTTTTTTTCTAAGTCAATTTTCATTTTTTCGGTTGCGCAGCGCCAAGTGTTTTGAATAAAATATTTATTCGTATTAAAGTATTTATTTGTCTAAAAATATATCTGCTTATTATTATTTAATGCTTTTTTTCTTTGTTTAATTAGCCATTATGTTAATTGGCGCAATTGTTGTATATCATTTCTTTCATAAAGTTTAATAAAGCACTTTAAGATATTTATATTTATATTTATTTCCGACAACGTTTTTAAATGGTCTTCTTTTTGCTGGGTTTTTAATTTACGACAATGTTTATAAATGGGATTCTTTTTGATGGGATTATATACTTGGCGCTCTTTTTTTACCTTTTGGTGAAAAGGTAATTTTGTGGGGATTTCACACATTTTGTAGTGTTTTCTGCTATTAATTTACGACATTATCGTAGTGTCTTGTTTTGGTTATTGATTGATATGGAGCCCAAATGGCTCCATTTTTCTTTCAGCTATTCCATAGCGTGGTGGTTTTTGTTGGCTTATTTATTTATTATCTTTTTTTTTGTAAGAACAAAATACGAATTCTTGACAGCAGCTGTCGATAAGAATCATTCCCTTGCTGTGTAGAAAGAAGAGACCGAGAAGATATTAGCAAGTAAATCATAAAATTTAATATTATACATATATTCAAATTTATTTTTCTAAACATGGGATAACGAAATTAAGAACCCAATAGATGTAAGCTTAGAATGCTTAAAAATCACGGGCGAAATGCCGACGCCGCTGCCGACGCCACATCCTACAGGGAGGCCGGCCACGGCTGATGGTAAATACATATACACATTTCAAGGAGTTATATGCTTTAATATTGCTTGAAAATAGGTCTAAATTTAAATAAAAAATATTTTACTAATAAATTTATCTTTTAACTCATTACAGAACCACGCGTAGCGCGCCACCAGCGCAGCGGCTGAAGGGTGAGGGCACGTCAGGAGGAATGGGCCTTCATCAGCGCCCTGAATGAGCAGGCCACCACCCTTCGGGCCTGGGCGGTACATCAGTACCGAGTCGGTGGTGGACGTAGACGTGGACGTGGCCGTGGCGGTTAAAATATATATATTATAAATAAAATTAAAATTATTTCAAAAGAAAATATAATATACAAATAAATTCTGTTAATAGAACCGTGCAGTTTAAATGAATTAGATTATAGCTTTTTAAGCGTAGCAGCCAGTGATGAGATTCGGGCGGGTTTTCTCGCGCATGCGCGGCTTTTGCATTGCCGTATCTATATTGGGGCGCAACTAATAGGTGTAGTATTATTGGCGGGAAAGCAGCAGGGAAATCAAGGTACCCCATTTTATCAAACCCTGTTCTACGCCGGTAGCGCATAAGTAAAAAGTATGGAAGAATGAAAGTGAGAACACCTAATGAAATCATGCGACGGTTGCTGGGGCATGATTGGGACTGCAGCGTCAGCTTTTCTGAGCGGGCCTCGCGGCCGGACGCTCTCGGAGGCGCGAAGCTGAAGTCACTCTTTGTCGTACAGTCGCGGAGAGCGTGACGAGTGTCCGTGGATAGTAACTGCTTTTTCTTAACTTGAATTCTATTTCGAGCCAGAGGTTCATAAGTATTAGTGAATGGACTCATCTTTCCACGTAAAAAGTGTTCTAACTTCATTGTTTCTCAGTTTTATAAATCTGCGTCTTAATTTCAATAAATATTGTCTTTTAACTATTACGTTACGTTATAAAACAGTTGAGGCGAGATCGACCCTCAGTTAGATCTCAAATCTATTTTGTGTTTGCTTCTTATTATTTACTGATATTGTATTAATTATATATATATATAGTGTACGAGTGTGATTTCCTTCTTTCCCAGGCACGGAAAGATATTTCCATAGTGTATCGTTCAAAGACTGACAACTAAAGGTTTATACGTTTCTAAAGTGTACCGATAAACTGGGTGAGTTGCTCATTCTATCTTTAAATATTGTAATTCGGAATTGATCGGCAAGCGTCGTCTCGAAGAGATTAATTAGATGTATTTTATTTAATCATAGTACATGCAGAGGTAATGGATAGTCAATATTGGTATAACCAGTATTTTGGGATTTTCCCTTGGGTCCCCAGCCTCTCTACTTCTTCAGTAAAAGAATAAAAAGGAAAATCATTCACATTTAAACCTTACATTTGAGCAAAGAATTTATTTACCGTTAAACTAACTGTATCCAGACAATAACTCAATGCGGGGCCTGTATAGGACAAGATCTTGAATTCCCGATACCAATCAAAATTCTTTAAATCAATTACATAATAATTTGTACTGTTACGCGCGTAATATACCTCCGACTAGACAGTCTAGAACCTCAACCCACGTTTACCTCGTAACCGCGTAACACATGACAAACATGTATAAAACGACCTGGGGACCTGCCCCGGCAATATAAGAGCCTAATAAAGCTTGAAAAAGATGTGGAAACTCCCTACTACGCTCTATATTGCCGAGGTAGGTCCACTGGACATTTAAGACAGTAATGTGCGGCCCCTTCAATTCTATATCCAAGTCCTCTGCGTCTTCTTCATTTCTTTAGTTGGTCAGGGCTGAGCTTTCTAGTACCTAGTCTTTGGGATACTATTATTATAGTGATTCAAGTGTTGATGTTTCTTAATTCAAGAACATCGCGAGCCTATAATTTAGCATCAGGATTCCAATTGTTGACAAAAGCCTCAAATCCGGGTGCAAACAAAAGCTTTGCTGCAGAAGTGACACAAGTTACCAAAATGCTTGTTAATGCAACAAGCATACTAACAAAGAAAAATGGCAATGAGACCTGAATGGAGGTTGGATCTTTTATCCATCATAGGGGAACGTGTTGTTCCTTTGACCAGTTGTACCTTTAACCACCATGTGTTACGGAGCCATCTGTTAAATGTATGTAAAAATAAAAATTTCAGTGCCTTTGTTAGCCATCAGATTTGTAATTTAATGGCTTGTTGTAAGGACATCGTAGTTCATGTGACCAAAGAAAAATATTATTTAATTTCATAAGGAAAAAGTAGGTATTCTTCCATTGATTCACAACCTCATAAAATTTTAACAAGTTAATATTTTTTAATTTTTTTATACTAAGCTGTAGATAAGACTGTGTCAAAGAAGCATGCGAGGTTTGAAGTCGATCGGTTTAACCTAAAAATTATAGTTTGCCATGTGCTTAATCAAGTCAATGTGTTGTACCTTTGACCACCAGTAACCGTTGTACCTTTGACCAGTCAAAGGTACGCCACTCTAGCTAGCACAGTATAAATTTCACATGTATTGTTTTATTTTTAATTTTATTTTTGTTTTCAGTTTAAGAATGCCTAGAAGTAAAGATGGTATTAAGGGGTTAGGCTACTTTAGAATTTTGAAAAAATCTATTTTTTTGGGGCTTAAACTATAGTTTAAAGTCTTAAAATATTGTGTAGAAAGTCCCAGTGTCCACAACATTTTTTTTCTGGAGATACAGGTACCCAAAGCGTCATCGCATACCTGCGCGCTACGACGCGTTGGGGCGCACACAATAGACGGGGCCTCTTTGACCATACTGGTTATACCTATACTGTGGCTAAAGGCCCAGGGACTAACGGTCGTGTACCTCCCTAATTTCATAAATGGTATTTCCAGGTAGGATCAATTGCAGCGCTCAACTTTAGTTTGCTCTTGCCTGTGAAGCAGTACGCATCGTTTCTCCAAAGTTTCTGGAAGTGAAAAGTGTTTCTGTAGTTCATACTTTGGTATAGCTGTATTTATATATCACTCATCATGAGTGGACGAAAAGTAATAAATAGAAAAGGAAGTCGAACAAATACTTTGCGTGTTAGCAGACCACGAAAAAGAGTACGGCCGGCGAACCAGCATCTACAAGTGCATGGGCGAAAAAATTGAAAACCTCGGATATACAAAATATACCGATCGTTGCGACGCAAGGATACCGTATTATTAATTTTGTAATGGTATTTTCGGCTCTCAGTAATATAGTGAAGTGCAAAATTTGTAATGGAAATATTGATTTCGCTGAAGCGAGTACTAGAGGGCTTGGATTCAAACTACTTATCAACTGTGAGAAATGTGATCGACGATATATTTCTTCTTGTCCTCTTATAGGAAAGGCCTATGAAATAAATCGGCGTATTGTGTTCACAATGAGACTTCTTGGTGTTGGGTATGAAGGTATCCGCAAATTTTGTGGTTTTATGGACTTGCCTAGAATATTCACCAAATCAATTTACAATAAAATCATAAAAAGCATTCGGATTTCCTCAGAAGTTTTTTTTTACTAATATCTAAAGCGGCCGCTGAAGAAAAACGGTTGACATCAAGAGCAGAAAATACACAAAAAATTGCAGGACTGACTGTTTCGGGAGACGGCACATGGCGAAAACGCGGCTTTACGTCAAAGTATGGAGTAACTACAGTTATTGCACATTACAGTGGAAAAGTTCTGGATATCTGTGTAAAATCCCAAAAAATACAACTGAATTTGAAGAGTGGATGGATTCACATAAAGAAGAGTGCTTGAAAAACCACGAAGGAAGCGCAGGCAAGATGGAGGTAGATGGAATAGTAGAGATTTTTAAAAGATCTGAAAATTTACACGGCGTTAAATATCTATCCTACATCGGAGACGGCGATAGTAAAACATATAAAGGTCTTATTGATTCGAAACCGTACGGTGATGATATTTCAGTTATCAAAAAGGAGTGTTGTGGGCATGTGCGGAAACGCATGGGCGCGCGACTTCGCAAACTAAAAAAAGATACAAAGGGACTCGGCGGAAAAGGAAAGTTGACGGCAAAACTAATTGACGAATTAACTGTTTATTACGGCTTAGCAATAAGAAGGAACAAAGATTCAAAGGACAACATGAAGAAAGCCATTTGGGCTACACTAAAGCATAAATGCTCGACTGACGACAATCCGGAGCATGAAGATTGTCCGCCCGGGCTACACAGTTGGTGTACTTACCAGGTAGCAAAGGCTTGCAATCAACTTCAAGCAGTAACGCCTATTTATGAGGAGTTAAGCAGGGATGATTTGCTGGAACGATGTGTCGGGGGCTTTACTCAGAACGCAAACGAAAGCCTGAATAATTTGATATGGACGTTTGCTCCAAAGACTGTTTTTAGTGGCATAAAGGCATTTTTAATGAAGGATTTTCGACAATTCTATGGATAATGGATAGCCTGAAGATCACCATAGGCTCAACAGCGCTTGCATTATGCAATAAACTCGACGCAGAGCGAATTAAGGGGTTACGCCACCCTGAGATTTAAAAAAAATCGATTTTTTTTTTTGTTATTTTCCTTTAATTTGGAGTTCAGGGAATAATTTAAGCCATGGTGGATGCAACAGCTCCCAAAAATAGCCAAGTTACAGTGCTTGGAAGGTCGTGCGGCAGTTGCCGTTTCGGAATAGGTAGCGACCATCCGCTTCGCGGGAGGATTACCTAGGCCTTTTTTTATTGTTTTATTTCCAGGCTACGGCAGGGTGCCTTTGGACATAGTAGGGTCATTTTAAAGCTTTAGGGGGTTAATTGCATTGGTGTAAGGCAAATGTTCGGAAAGATTGACTCAGTCTTTCGATCGCATCGTCAGAGTAAACGTCGTGCTTAGAAGTTTCGAAAAAGTCTTAGTTTTATTTTCATAATGTCAAAACGTGTATATCTTGATCAGAAGGGTTCGAGAAAACATTCTGGACGTGCTTCTACGAGCCATAAAAGGAAACACCGTCCTGCAAATCGCTATTTGATGGAAAGTGAGGAAGCTAGCACGAGTACGTCAGCGAAAAAATTAAAAGCGACTGAAGATGTCGATATAGTAGTTGACGCAACGTTTGGCTACCGCATAATAAATTTTGTAGCAGTTTTCTCGGCTATTAGTGAGGCAGTGAAATGTAACGTGTGTAATGGCAAAGTGAAATTCACAGAATCTGCTATTCGTGGACTTGGTTTTAAAATCAATATGACTTGTAAATCGTGCCAACCTGTGTGTGTAAACTCAAGTCCTCTCATCGATGCGAAAGCATACGATGTGAACAGAAGAATTGTCTTTGCTTTTCGATTACTTGGACTTGGTTTGGCGGGAATAGATAAATTCTGTGGAGTAATGGACATGCCGAAACCTGTGTTTCATTCATTTTACGACAAAATAGTTCAAAATATTCATACCGCCGCAAAAAGTGCGTGTGAACTATCAATGAAAAATGCTATGAATGCAGAAAAAGAAATGAATTTACAAAAGGGAAACCCGGAAGGACTAACTGTTTCAGGAGACGGAACTTGGAGAAAACGGGGATTTTCTTCTCTTGTCGGAGTAGCAACTATTATTGCACATTATACCGGCAAAGTAATAAATGCGGTAATAAAATCACGCTATTGCAAAGTATGCGAATTTTGGAAAAAGTATGACGATACTGAGGAGTACCAAGAATGGAAAGAAAAACACAGCGAACAATGTTCAGCCAATCATACAGGATCTGCAGGAAAGATGGAAGTTGATGCGGTAACAGAAATGTTTGCAGCATCGGAGGAAAAGTATGATATAAGATACACAAATTACATCGGCGACGGAGATAGCAAAACATACAAAGGGATTCTAGACTCAAAACCTTATGGTGACGTTATTGTGAAAAAAAAAAAAGAATGTATTGGCCACGTCCAAAAACGAATGGGTGCGCAACTCCGTAAAGTAAAGAAGGAAAATAAAGGCCTTGGTGGTAGAGGTAAACTAACTGCCAAACTTATTGACGAATTAACCGTTTATTATGGCCTAGCCATCAGAAGGAATTCAAATTCAATAGAAGAAATGAAGAATGCAATTTGGGCCACCTTCTATCATAAAATTTCCACTGATAAGAATCCCCAACATGAGAAGTGCCCTACTGGGAAAGATTCCTGGTGCTCATGGCAGAAAGCGCAGGCTCACGAATCTCTGGACAATTACAAACACTTGGACCCAATTTCAAAAGATGTTCAAGAAGCTATTCGACCAGTGTACGAAAGATTGAGTAACAATGAATTATTAGAACGTTGTTTGGGAGGTTTCACGCAAAATAACAATGAAAGCGTGAACGCTCTCATTTGGTCTATGGCACCGAAAGTCACTTCCAGCGGTGCGAAAATTGTCGAAATCGCAACAAACATTGCAATAAATATATTCAACGATGGATATAACAATATATTACTTATCATGCAAATTATGAATTTAACAATTGGACCGAGCGCGCAACAAGCCTGTCAAAAGTGGGACACGGATCGCATCACAATTGCGAATCTAAGAGCGCAGCAAGCAACAAAAGAGGCTAGGAAACTAAAACGAGCAGCTCAAAAAGAATCTGAAGACATTACTTTTGCTGCCGAAGAGACACTGTATGGCCCAGGCATTGCCGATTGAAGGTAACACTAAAATCTTTTTCTCTAACATCTGTTAAAGTCGCACTTTTCCTTCTTTTCCGTTTTTCTCAAAACTACATTTTTACAACTGGTGTATCAAAAATCTCCGAAACTGTACGTCTGATTTACTTCAAATTTGATACACATAATTCTAACAACATTATCTATCATGTAGCATAGGATTTTTTTGATACCATATCCCAATTGTTTATAGTAATTGTTTGAATTTTGCCTTTTTGGTAAAAATTTAATGTTCATTTTCACTTTGCTCGCATTTGTACAAAAATGCTTTTTTCTCTCAATCCCTATGCTACACGATAGATATTTTATCAATGAACAATAAAACTATGGGTTTTTTAGTTTCAGATAATCCTGGCCATCACAATCCGTTACACCGTCTGCGCGCGTCCTGACGGAGGAGTTTTGCCGGATAACGGATAGCTCGGCCATTTTTTAATATTTTTTTGTCAAATTTACACAATATGTCCTTTAATGTATGCCCTAACCATAAATAATAATGAAGTAATTGTCACATTCATAGTTTCGTAGAAAAAAATTCGTAAACTTTGATGTTATTTCGGCCGCCTCAGGGTGGCGTAACCCCTTAATCTACCACTTACATAAGCTGAGAGAATCATATAACACAGAATTTAAATACTCTCCTAAAAAACCAAAAAAGGTATTCACAGACGAAGAGGAGCTTTTAATAGCTTTTAATAGCTTTTATTAGTAACAACGGGCTATTGTACTTTTGACCAATTTTCCTTTCTTTCTTAAACTGCGGTAAATTGAGAGTAAAAGATATATTAAAATTTGATAAAATTTTATGCGTTAGTAAAAGCCTTGAAAATTGATATGATCCCATTTTCGATTTTTTTTTTTAGCAAAACTGAAGTGGAGAAAATTCAAAAACTTCAAACTGGTCAAAGGTACAACACGTTGCCCTATGAATAACCAACTAACCACTACGAGCTTTGGGATTTCCCTAGATCGTTTATCATCGGCCGCTAGAAAAATATATGGCTTTTCCTCCCTTAGGGGGGTGAGACACAGTCGATACTTCGGGAGTACCGCATGAAAAGAAAAGGGCAGTAAAAGGAAAAAATAGGGTAGCAATGACGATCCTGATCCACCTTGTGTTGTACGACAATGTACTTTAAGGAAAATCAGGGAAGAAGCCATCGTACGGGAATTCGGAATCGATGAAAATCTTGATGCTATTAATTCGTTATGTGAGTTGAAATATAAGGGGCAATACTCGGGGTACATTAAAAAGATTTCAAAGGATCATTTTTCTATTGTTTTTACTGGTCTCCTATGCAAAGGGAATTGTATAAAACATTAATTAAAACGTTCAGGAAAATAGAAATAAACGCGACTGGAAAATCAGTGAAAACAATAGAAAAACAAAATGGTGAGAAAAAACATATATGTGCGATCAGGAACCCCCATAACATAAGAGGTATACTAATATTAAAGGTGTCTACGTTTAAGGACGTAGAAGAGTCAATGGAAAAATTCAGCGCGCAACGAACGAATATGAAGATCGCGGGTTCGAGTCCCGCGTCCGAGGCTTTCTTTTTCCCGTGATCCTACATATATTCTTATACCAAATCATCGTAACAGGTGCAAATGGTATACAATCAGTATTTCAAATGCTCTCAGAAAGGCACGATACAAATTTAATTACATACTGGTTGAGGCAGACCATAAGACACGGGCACCAGTGTTAGTATTCAATGAACGTTGTTTAAAAAATTACATTTCCGTTTGCTATCGTTGGATTAGTGACGAAATTTTGCAACATCCACTTCACTGTTTAATCGGAATTGATATTGCCCATTTGATAAAAATTATTTGTAGCAAAGATGTATTTTCACAGAAAGCATCCTAAAATTAAAGACTTCTTTGTGCGAAGCACGGGGCAAATGTCATCGTGTGATAATGTGAAAGATTTTAAGACACTGCTTCAGTCAATATTTATTGTCGCTTACAGTGAGTACGATGGCACAGATGCTGATGGAAATAAAGTAATATGTAAGCAGAAGCGATCGTATTTATTCGAAAGAATAAAGTCATTCACATTTACGAGCGACGGGAATGACAAAGAATACGATGATTTAGAAACTTTAAATGAAAATGAAAATATATCATAGTTGTATTTATAAATAGTATCAGAGATGCGGCTGAACAAATTGTTGAAAACAGTGTAGAGACAGATAGGTACAACGCATTTTATTGTCCAGAACTCTTAGTCACTTATCTAGTTAAATTGATTAAACATTTTCCTCTCTGGACACAGGTGATGTGGGGATATTTTCCTCTGTCATCGGATGTAGCGACATCCTCTAGATGTGAAGCATATTTTAAAGGTCTGAAGCATTCAGATTTGGGCGCAAATTATAAACCAATGCGCGTCGATAAATTTATCATTCACCACATAAAATCTATCGAAAATCTCTGGAAATTGGAACGTGTTGCAATGGAAACGAAAATACGTTACAGTTACAGAGACTATTTTCTGTTTTCCAACATTGTATCAGCGACTGTTTTCTGTTTTCCAACATTGTATGTAACGTATTTTCGGTCAGACGTTTCCATCAGACGGCGAAACAGATCAAGATGTCAACAAAGCAAAGGTATTATCAAAATTTTGACAAGGTATGGGAAACCTTTTTTTCCCTAAAATTGTAAAGAAAAATGCTATTGAACGGCACTTTTCACGTTATCATGCGCAAAAGTATACATCGTATGAAGGCCGCGAAAAAATTGATTTAATAGAGGGGCTCAAATTAGTATATCAAGAAGGTCGTACGTATATTCCTGAAGATGCTTCTTCGGTGGAAAAAGCTCGCATAGCTTCTTACGCTATTTCTCATTTAATAGCAAAGCAGGGTAAACCGCTCACTGAGGACGATTTCGTAAAGAAATGTCTCATTGAAGCGGTTAAATCCTTCGGGACGTGTATCACTCTTGAAGACGCTGAGAGCATCGCATTGGGTAGAAAAACTGTGAGCTCCCGAATTTTTTATATAGGCGCATCCACAGAGCAAAAGTTAATTGAACTTTTAACTAACTGTCGTTATTTCTCTTTGTGTTTGGATGAAAGCACCGATAACCGGCATACGAGTCAATTGAGTATTTTTGCTCGCATTGTACAAAATGATTTTTCGTATGTCGAGGAGCTTTTCGACGTCGTGCCTTTGCACAACACAACGACAGGACTGGATATTTTTAACGCAGTAGAGAACACTGTTAAAGAATTCCATGTAGATTTATCGAAATGCTCTGCAGTGGTAATCGATGGTGCGAAAGCCATGACAGGTGCCAAAATAGGACTGAACGGGCAGTTTAAAAAACGCGGGTTTAAATTCCCAATGATGCACTGCATCATTCATCAGGAAGCGTTATGTGGGAGAGATATAAAATTATTTTCCGGCATGAAGAAGGTTGCGCAACTAATAAATTCTATCAAGGGCGGAAATAAATTTCTATCTCACAGGAAATTTATAGAATTTCTTGAAACCCATAAAGCTGCTTACACTGATGTCCCGTTGCATTGTGAAGTACGCTGGCTCAGTGCAGCGAAATGTCTAAGTCAATTCTTTGCTATAAGAAATGAGATCTTCCATTTCTTGCAAGAATATCAAGAAAAAAAAGGGAGCAGAATATTTCCCCTTATTAACAGATGCGAGTTTCCTTTGTGAACTCTCACTTATAGTAGATCTGACTAATCATTTAAATACATTAAATTTAAAACTGCAGAAACCCGGTCAAACTATTTCGCAGTTGTGCAGCCACGTCGATTCTTTTCGTAGGAGGCTGGTAGTGTATCAAAATCATCTCCTGTTGGAAGAAAAAAATTTTTTCTTTTTTCCCTCGTGTAGGGTAATTATCGAGGAATTCGGCAATGAGTGTGATTTTGATAATCATTGACACGTTCTTCAATCGGTGATAGATCAGTTCGATGAGCGTTTCACTGACTTCGATTCGCTCAGAAATGATCTAATTCTCTTTGAGAATCACCTCACCGTAAAAATTGAAGAACAGGCCCTCGAGTATCAAGAAGAACTGCGCGATCTTCAGCACGATATTTCTTTGAAAACGGGGGAAGAAAAAGGAGCCGAATTCTTTAAAACGCTGGACGAATCGACATACCCTAAACTTAGAAATTTCGCGCTCCGAATGTTCGTTCTCACAAGGGGACCTTCAGGACTGACAAACTCAGAATTTGTTTATACTTAGTATACATGAAGGTCTTCACTCGGACTTTAATTTCCCGAAGCAGTAAGGCGCGCTTCTCAGCCAAATTCGAGAAAATCGACTTTGAAAAATGTGGAGTTACCTTATATATATTTGAAAAAGATAGATGACCAAGGAGCAGCGTGGCTCAGTGCGTAGCGCTCCCGACTAGCAAGTATGAGGTCGTCAGTTCTCAAATCTCACTATCGGCAGTATTTTTTTTTGTTTATTCATTTGCATACCTACACCTTTCACATGCAGTTTATAAAATTCATGCTAATTAACAGATATGTAAACAACTTAAATAAGATGTGTGTTTTTAATTGAAAGTGATGTCCATCTCCTGGGAGGTGGAGCACCGGTATACACCATACACCCATATATATAACAGATGTTTACATATCTGTTAATTAATAGGGGTACCGGTTAATTCGTGCGGTTTTCTAACAGATGGCGTAACGTGACTTTTATTCCAGTGATTCACCTTTCCAAATATGTGTTGGAAAGCTACTGTCATATAGTTTCAGAATCAGTATGTGTCATTGAGCTGAAGCGTAATCAACAATCCTTTTTTTTACTCTGAAAATGTCGAATTTCGTGCCGAATAAAGTGTTTTTGCGGGGAGTACTTCTTCATTACTTCAATATGAAGAAAAAGGCTGCCGAAAGTCATCGTATTTTGGTGGAAGTGTATGGTGTGCATGCTCTAGCTGAGCGTACGTGCCAGAAGTGGTATGCACGGTTTAAAAGTGGCAATTTTGACTTGGAGAACGATGAACGGCCCGGACAGCCAAAACATTTTGAAGATCACGAATTGGAGACATTGCTCGACCAAGATCCATCCCAAACGCAAAAAGAACTTGCAAAATCACTTGGCGTCGCTCAACAAACCATTTCCGATCGTCTAAAAGCAATGGGAATGATCCGGAAGGTAGGCCATTGGGTGCCGTATGCATTGAAGCCACGAGACGTCGAACGCCGAGTTTTCACGTGTGAACAACTGCTCCAACGGCACAAAAGAAAAAATTTTTTGCATCGAATTGTCACTGGCGATGAAAAGTGGGTCCATTACGATAATCCAAAACGTCGAGCAACGTATGGATACCCCGGCCATGCATCATCATCGACGGCCGTTCAGAATATTCATGGCCTGAAGGTTATGTTGTGTATTTGGTGGGACCAGCTGGGTGTAATCTATTATGACCTGTTGCAACCGAAGGAAACGATCACAGGGGAAGTCTACCGACGACAATTGATGCGTTTGAGCCGAGCACTGCGCGAAAAACGGCCGGAATATGAACAAAGGCACGACAAGGTAATTTTGCAACATGACAATGCTCGGCCACATGTTGCAAAGGTCGTCAAAACCTACCTTGAAACGCTCAAATGGGATGTCCTACCCCACCCGCCGTATAGTCCAGACCTTGCGCCATCCGATTACTATCTCTTCCGATCAATGCAACATGGCCTGGCTGACCAGCACTTCTCCAATTATGAAGAAGTCAAAATTTGGATCGATTCGTGGATAGCGGAGCAGCCGGCCGAATTTTTCAGAAAGGGTATTCGTGAATTGCCAAACAAATGGGAAAAAGTTATAGCTAGCGATGGACAATACTTTGAATATTAAATTTGTAACCTTTTTTTCACAATAAAGCTTCAATTTTCGAAAAAAACCGCACGAATTAACCGGTACCCCTATTAGCATGAATTTTATAAACTGCATGTGAAAGGTGTAGGTATGCAAATGAATAAACAAAAAAAAAATACTGCCGATAGTGAGATTTGAACTGACGACCTCATACTTGCTAGTCGGGAGCGCTACGCACTGAGCCACGCTGCTCCTTGGTCATCTATCTTTTTCAAATATATATAAGGTAACTTCACATTTTTCAAAGTCGATTTTCTCGAATTTGGCTGAGAAGCGCGCCTTACTGCTTCGGGAAATTAAAGTCCGAGTGAAGACCTTCATGTATACTAAGTATAAACAAATTCTGAGTTTGTCAGTCCTGAAGGTCCCCTTGTCAAAAATGCGTGCCATTAAGACAGAACAGCGCACACGGCTAAGCGATTCCTCGCTTTCAACTTTAATGCGTACAACGTCGACCAACCTCCCCGTTGATATTTTAGTGCCCGAAAATTAAGTTTTCCCAAACGTATTTAAAATTTTGATAGTAAAACGCGTTTTTCCTATCCATTTTAAACGCGTGACACAGTGGAATAGGCCTACAGGGGATACCACTGACAAAAAAAAACCCCAATGCGCCACGCGCGGTTCATATGGTACGGGTCTGAGGCACTCGAAGCTCCTAGGCCCGCCGCGGGGGCCAAGACGGTGCGGCGGGAGAAAGGAGGCGTTGCCTCCGAAAAACGGCCGCTGCGTTCACTTTAGTTCCATGCCTGATTTAAGGGAACAGGAAAATTGGAAAGAATTATATATTGAAGCCAAATTAAATAAATTAAAAGATCTACAAGTTTCAGCTAATAATAGGAATTACAGTATGTAACAAAAGTAAGTAAACACGAAAGTTTTTGACGATTGAATAGATTTCTTTGAAACCTACAGTTAGGTATCCTAGCATATCAGGATAGTGTCAGATGTAAGATGTCATATCGTAAGGTTGCACATCTGTCAACAACATAGCCTCGAAATATTAGCGATTGTGTATCAGCGTCGTACATTTTTTTCGTGCGAAAATGTCGAGTTTTGAGCCGAATAAATGTCATTTGCGGGAAGTTCTGATTTACTTCGTTAATTTGAAGAAATCCGCAGCTGGGGCGCATCGATTGCTTGTAGAAGCATATGATAAGGCTGCATTAAGTGAGAGAAGTTGTCGGGACTGGTTTCAAAAGTTTAAGAACGGTGAATTTGATGTCGAAGATCAAAGAACGTAGTGGAAGGCCGAAAGTGTACGAAGGCGCGGAATTGGAAGCATTATTGAATGAAGATTCGTGCCAAACACAAGAAGAACTTGCACTTGCATTATCAGTGTCTCAACAAGCGATTTCGCATCGTTTAAAATCATTGGGAATGATTCAAAAGCAAGGAAATTGGGTTCCATATGAACTGACGCCGAGAAACATTAAACGCCGATTGTCCACATGTGAAATACTGCTTGCCAGTATATGGGAAAGGGATGTCTATATTTCTCACTGTGCTTAACTAACTACTCATGGATGGCAGCAGTTAAACTTGTCAGTGCCTGTTCGGCTGCGCTCGAGCGTGATGTGGTTATGAAGGAAGGATTTATGTGGTGCGTAATTTGTTTGAGGAAAATTTTGTGTGAATGCGGTTTCAGTGATTGTTGCAAGTAAAACAAAGACACAGTAAGATAAGAAGTGGTTTTAATATGTTGTTTTTGTTTTTTCTTAGCCTATTTAATATATATTTTGCTATCTCGGTTAATACCTAAGTATTTTTTATCTGTATGGCGTCTCTCCCACAAAATAAGGAGAAATGCCACACTTTGCAAAGGTGTAATCGTTGTGTAATCTATCGAATATTTTTATTGTTTAAAGGATGCCGAGAAAATATGTAAGGGATCATAAAGTGGTCAAAGGGCAGTGGACAGAAGAAAATTTAATGTTGGCCATAAACACAGTAAAGAAAGGTGAAATATCGAAAAATGAGGCCCAAAGGCGCTATGGGATACCGATTCGTACCTTATCTAGGCGCCTCAAATCTGGATTAGGTCCCCAAGGTATTTATTTTATGATAATACATTTATGTTGTTGATGGACTCTTGCATATATGGAGAATGGTAACTAATACAAATTACATGTTCTAGCATCACTCGGAACAGAAAACGAAAAACGAAAAGTCAAAATTGCAAAAAATTACAAAATGGCGGACCACTGAAAAAAATCATGTTTTCGGGGTACAAAATTGGGGAAATATTGATAAAAAAAAAATAGAAGCAGGTCGAAAAACTAATCGTCACGTAATAGCGACGGGTTTTCCATACAATAAATGGCCTTGTTCATGTCAATTAGACGTATAGTTTTTTCTGTAGATTGTCAACGCGGTTGAAAAATGTGATTCTGAGGAAAACGCGTTCAATGTTCTGCACGGCTCAGTCGGGCGCTTGACACCGCTTCACGGAAAATACCGTATCTCTCTAAATTTTGCGAATTTCTTCATAAAATTTGTTGAGAGCATTCTTGAATTGCACGTCTTTCAGAAAATGTACAAAGAAAAAATTTTCATCTTTTCAGGTAGAATTATTGTATGTTCCATTGATGTTAACGTACTTTGCATTCATTTATTTTTCAGACGGTGTGTGTCGGAATCAGAAGTTCGACTAGCCCACTCGATCCGACTTCCAATTGCGGATGCAAGCGGAACTGAATGCGGCAAAGGATAGGATGCACGAAGCCCTGATCATCGTCCCAGGAACCACCACGAATGCTCCGCAGTTTCTGGAGCGAACAGCAACAGGAAGAAACAACTGATGACCTCTGAAGGTCCGTTTTCTCGTAAACAATTATTACTGGAAAATGTTTTATTATGTGGCGAATGGGGTTTTCCCCTTGATAAACACGAATTACGATGCATTGCCAAGTCGTATCTAGATAGTTTGGGAGAACCTGCTCCTCGTTTTCCTCCATCAAATTTCCCTAGCCTGGATTGGGCTAGTTGTTTTCTCAAACGCCATAAATAACAGTTGACTCAACGATTGGCGAACAATATAAAACCAGCTAAGGCTCAACCTTAGCCGAGAAGACCTATCACGGTACCACAATGAACTCGTTAAATCCGTTAAAAACCTACCACCACAGGCAATTTTCAACTACGATGAAAGTAATCTGGCAGATAACCCTGGATCCAGAAAATTAATATTTAGAAGGGGAGTAAAATATCCAGATAATATACTGCATCATTCGAAAAGTAATGTAAGTATAATGGCATGTGTGTCTGCATCTGGCGTTTCTCTACCGCAGTATGTGGTTTACAAGTCGGTTCATTTATATGACGAATGGAGAAAAAATGGCCCGAAAGGAAATCCCTGTTGTAACAGTAGGTGGGGCAAACGAGGGAGTCGATACAACAGGTCTGTCAGTGGTTGGTTTGACGGAGACTGTTTTACAGACTGGTATCAGAAAACATTTTTACCTCGTGCAAAAAACATAGCTGGTCCTAAAGCATTAAGATAAGGGCATTTGCTTCTCTAGTAGGAACACTGGGGTCGTGTTGTCAGGCGACTAAATATGGTTGGGTACACTTAAAAGACCTGGAGCGCTAAAATTCCTAGCGCTTAGAGCCAATAAGAATGATTGGGAAGGCTCTATTAGAATATCAGAAAGAACGCAGGAAAATTTTTCCTGGTGGAAATCAAATGTGATGTCGGCATTTAATCCCATTAGAAATTCAAGATTTCAGTTAGAAATTTTTTCGGGTGCGTCCCGAACGGGGTGGGGCGCGTACAGCAAAGGAGAGAGAGAGACCATGAGTTCTGGAATAAGACCGATCAGCAGTTGCACATTAATGCGTTAGAACTTTTAGCGGTGTTCTTCGGCTTGAAGGTTTTGCTAAGGAATTAGGAGACAGCGATATTTTGCTTAGAGTAGACAATACTACGGCGATCTCTTATGTAAATCGTATGGGTGGTATTCAGCATAAAAAATTGAGTGATATTGCTAAAGAATTATGGATGTGGTGTGAGAGTCGCAATATTTGGATTTTTGCGTCCTACACCCGGTCTCAGGATAACACAGTTGCGGATTTCGAGTCGAGACGACTAGAGACAGTAACGGAGTACGAGTTAGGTTCGGAATCATTTAGGGCGATATGTCGAACGTTTGGGAGGCTCGAGATCGATTGATGTGGAAGCACGGCAAATTCCAAATGTGCGAAGTACGTTTTGTGGAAGGAGGATCCGGGATCTGTAGCGATTGATGCTTTTACAATAGAATGACACTCTTATTTTTTCTATGCATTTCCCCCTTTGCGATTATCCCGAAGGTGTTAAAAAAAGTTAATGAAGAGGGGCGTAGAGGCATTCTGATGGTACCGAAATGGCCGTGACTTGTTATCACCTTCCAGTAGGGAGCCGCATCCGCTGTCGTCTCAGCTTTCCCTGGTGGCAGGAATGTTATCAAGGATTCTTACTCTCCAAGGGGAATGAAAAAGGAAACGGTTACGATTGCCATGGAGCGGCACGGACCATGGAACGGGGACCGAGTTCACGGCTTGTTTCTAAGTTTTATCTGTAAACCTTGTGGCGACATTGGCATAAAGTAGAAGGTACTACGAGGTGATTGAAGGAGAATGCGCGTAATACAATTACGATAGAACTTCACTTAGGTAAGTTCGTTTAATCGTTCAATCAAATTCATATGTTTGCCACCAAATTCAACACACATTTGTCAGCCACTTGATGTAATTTGTTTTGCACCTGTGAAGAAGAAGTGACGAGAAATTTTACAGGATTGGAAGAAAATACATACGAGAGAATCCGCAATAGGAAAAACTGTTTTCCCTGGTCTGCTGAAAAAGCTTTTTGACGAAATAGGTAATACTATGTGTAAAAACATAACAGCTGGTTTTGCTGCATGTGGCATTTATCCACTAAATAAAGAACGATTATTGAAGAAATTGACAGATCCAACAATAAACGGGACGAACGGGACGAACGAGACTGAAGTGAGAAGACAAGCTCGAATGAGACTGAAGTTAATGAGAAGACAGCGACAAATGCGATTAAAATGACAAGAAACAAGACTGAAAATGAAGACTCAAGAGAAAGAATGAATAATGTCGTTGTTGATTATTTACAGAATTTGAGAGAAAGCAGTAATGTTTGAGATTGCACTAGTTCTAAGTTCCGCCACACCCAAGCGCACCGCAGTACCTCCCGGGCTGCAGAACACGCCGCTGATCGACGTTCGATGCGGCGATCGATACTCGCAGTCGCCTGCTCAGCCAATCACCGTTCGCCACGGGGAACGCGCGGCCCAATCACGATGCGTACTTTCTTGATCGACTCTCGAGGATGGTTCGAGAAGACGCTCAACGGTTTTCGGGTCCTTTTTGTTCACTCTCGTTTCATACCGTTTGTCGTGATAACGTGTTTGACATTGTTCATCCCGCAACGTGTGAAAATTATTTCAATCAGCTCTTTTAAGTGCTCCTACTCTTTGTGCTCACGCGATAGAATCCTTTTGTCTTCCTACGCTTTTGCTCATCGTGATCAACACGTGAGCTCATCGCGCGTTGCGTGACCGCGTGTTGGTGTGTTGTAATATAAACAGCATAGTGAAAACGTTGTGCTCATCTAGACACAATTTATTGAAAATAAAGTGACTCAGTCAATTTTGACTCAAAACTCTGTGCACCGCGTGTTACTTTCCCACCGTCGATCCATAACCTCACTTCCACCGTGCTCATCCTCTTAAATTAAAAACATTTGGTCCTTCGAGCCGGATTCGACGGTGAAAGTGCGTGTAGTGCATTGCTCAAGAGGTCAGAGCTCATCTCAACGATGGCTGATAAGGAGGTGAAAATCACCAAGGAGGCCAAGGACGCCAAGGAGGAAAAACCGGCCATTCCCTCCACGCTCAACGTCCCCACGGAGCCGCAGGCGACCACCTCTGCTCAGGATAAGGGTCGGTCAAGGTCAACGTCTCCTGTGGTACTTTCATCTCGGCTCATCATAAAGGCGAAGACTCAGGTGGGTCGTTTTAAATCATTGTGCACTTTAAAGACACAGCTGCCGGCTCATGCGCACTCCACATCCTTAGAGGAGGTGATTCTGCTCACGACGCAGGTCGAGGAAACTCACCAGGAGTTCTGCAGAGAGCATGAACACTTTGAGACCGTGTGGCCGGCAAAATTCCTCGACCATGAGTATTTTGCCACCGAAGTGGCAGTTCAAGAGCGGAAGCTAGTGTGGGAGTTGAAACTCTACCTGAATCGCCTGAAGGGGGACGTGCAGGTCATTACCGACCTGCGAGCTGCTCAATCCAAGTCTGCGCCTGCACGCGCAACAAAGCTGCCAGAGATTGAGCTGCCATAGTTCTCTGGCAGCTATGTGGACTGGCCAACATTTAGTGAGCTCTTCACATCTTTAATCATACAAGATGCTCAGCTCATGGATATCGACCGTCTTCACTATCTCCGCTCCAGCCTGAGTGGAGAGCCGGCGAGGCGCGTCAACGCTTACCCACTCAGGGGCTCATCGTTCCAGGCATGCTGGGACATGCTGGCGAAGAGGTTTGCCAACAAGCGCCTACTCATCCAGGAGCAGCTGGATAAGCTGCTCACAATGCCTCCGATCACCACGCGCTGCGCAACATCCCTCAAGGATTTGGCTGCGACGGTCAACCAAGTAGACGAGTCCTTGGTTGCCCTGAACGCTCACGAGGAGATGTACAATTGCATCCTCGTGCACACTGTCACCAAGGCCTTGGACAAGGTGACACGAGAGGCTTGGGAGACCTCACTGGCCGGTATCACTGAGTACCCGAAGTACGACAAGCTCCTGGCCTTCATTGAGGCCAAAAGCTCAGCTTTGGAGCAGACGGAGGGCTCCACAAAGAAGTCAGCATCCACGCCAGCACACTCGGCTCAGAAAAAGACCACAGTTCACGCCTCAACGACCTCCAAAAGCTCTGCTCAGCCTGCTCAACGCCCAAGGGCCACGGCGTATCCTTGCGATGTTTGCAAAGGAGACCATTTCATGGTCATGTGCCCACAGTTTCGAGGCATGACTGTGGAGGCCAGGCGCAAGGTTATCATCGCCAATAACCTCTGCAAAAATTGCTGCGGCCGCCATCAGACAGAAGTCTGCAAGTCGGCGATGAGATGCAAGACGTGTGGCGCTCAGCACCACACGATGTTGCATCTGCACACACCTTCTGCTCAAGCCGGCAGCAAACCACCTGCACAACAACAAGCTGCTCAAGGCTCAACGCAGTGAAGTGTTGGTGCAGTCGTCTCCACAACCAACTGCTCATCAGGTCTCCCTCAGCTCATCTCAACACGTCCATTAGCATTTGTGCATTCAGCAGCCAGGATCAGCGCAAATGCTTCCACAACCCTGTTGGCAACCGCCAACGCTCAGCTCATCACACCAGTGATGTCTCTACCAGTTAGGATGCTCATCGATGCAGGCTCCGAAGTCACCTTCATCAAGGAGGAGCTTATTACTCAGCTCAAGCTCCAACGCATTCATTCAACAATTTCTGTCTTCGGCATTGGAGGCAACAAAGCTACTCAGACTCGAGGAGTCGTGTTTATTACGCTTCGCTCCAACTACTGCCCAGTAACTGTGCAAATTCAAACACACATACTCAGGACACTGACGTCAAATTTACCATCGGTGGAACCACCTCAGCAAGAATGGCCACATATCAACGGCCTTCAATTGGCTGACCCAGAATTCCTGACGTCAAGACCCATCGACCTTGTCATCGGCGCAGACACCTATGGGCAGATCATCAAGCCCAACATTAGGAAGGGCGATCCTTCAATGCCAATTGCTCAGCTGTCAATATTTGGGTGGCTCGTTCTTGGACCAATCAACGTCGATTCTAATCAACTCAGCTCCTTACATCACTCTGCCACAGTGCAGCACAAGGACAACACACTTCAAGATCTATTAACCAAGTTTTGGATTCAAGAGGAGCTCCCATTGGACACACCAACTCTACTCACCCCTGAAGAACAGGAATGTGAGGATCACTTTCGAGCGACACACACTCGTGACTCTACAGGACGTTACATCGTACGCATCCCTCTCAGATCTTCTCCGAATCTACTTGGTAATTCCTATCAGACTGCACATGCTTGCTTGAAGCGCACCCTCAATAAGCTCAACAGGGATAGCGAGTACTGCAATCTGTACCAAGGATTCATGAAGGAATACGTGGAGCTTCAACATATGGTAAGAGCACCTTCCATATCACCTAACACTTATTCTGTTTTCTATCTGCCACACCATGGAGTGATCAAGCTCGACAGCGAGACGACAAAATTGAGAGTCGTCTTCAACGGATCAAGCCCGACGACATCTGGGCACTCAATCAATGACCTCATGCACACTGGTGCAAATCTTCTTCTCAACATCACGGATGTGCTATTGTGGATCCGTCAGCACAAGTTCATTTTTGCCACTGATGTGACAAAAAGGTGCATGAAAATGATCAAGACCTCCAGAGGGTGCTCTGGATAGACGAAAATTACCAGGAGGTGCCCTACAAGCTCACCACAGTCACTTATGGTACAAAGGCTGCTCCATTTTTGGCTGTAAGAGCTCTCCTGCAATTGGTGGAAGATGAGGGTCATCGCTTTCCACTCGCAGTGCCATGTATCACCCATGCCAGATACGTTGACGACATCTTTGGTGGCACCGACACAGGTGAGACTCTTATTACAATTGCTCAACAATTAAGAGACCTGTGCAACGCGGGAGGTTTTCCACTTGCCAAATGGCATTCGACACATCCTCCGTTGCTTGAATCAATTTCAGAGACCACACGAGCCCATGGCTCAATCATTTCACTAGACGACTGCAATACCAAACTCCTCGGATTGCATTGGAATGTATTAAATGACAACTTTTCATTCTCCTCAAAAGCAAGTTCAACATCACCACTCTCGAAACGCCTCATCCTCTCAGAAGTAGCAAAAATATTTGATCCACTCGGATTTTTGTCACCAGTCATCATTCAAGCAAAAACACTGTTGCAAGAATTGTGGCTGCACAAAATCAGCTGGGATGACCCACTGCCATCCCAAGTCACATCTAATTGGCTCGCCATCAGAGAAGATCTTACAAGCCTGGCCAGGCTCTCAATTCCAAGGTGGTTTCACACTCTCAGCAATTCAACAGTGGAACTACATGGATTCTCTGACGCTTCTCAGCTCGCCATGGCAGCGGTAATTTATCTTACCGTAACCTCACCGTCCACTAATCACAAAGTGTCGACACTCGTGTGCTCCAAGACGAAGGTAGCACCACTCAAGAAGCTCACAATCCCGAAGCTCGAGCTTACTGCAGCATTAATGGTTGCGAAGCTCATGAAGTATGTTCAAGCAACTCTGCAGCTCAACATTGCTACAACACATCTGTGGACGGATTCTCAAGTGACTTTAATATGGATCAAAGCTCACGCTTCACGCTGGAAGGACTACGTACGGAATCGGGTCTCCCAAATTCAAGAGCTCACCCAAGATGCACACTGGAGACATGTTCCGGGGAAGTCAAACCCAGCTGATTGCGCATCAAGAGGCTTAACAACAGCTCAGCTTGAACAGCACGAGCTATGGTGGACGGGACCATCATGGCTCACTCAACCCAGTGACTCATGGCCACCCCAACCAATTTTGAAGGACGACTCGAGTGCACTAGAGGCTCGTCCAGGAATTTCAAATCTACTCAACGTACAACAGATTAAATACCACTGGGACCTCATTTATAAATACTCATCTCTAAACAAACTTTATCGCATCACTTCAGTTTGTTTCAGAATCCTCACTAGAATGAAGAAGTTGCCATTGTCTTTACCAATCATCTCTATCCTGCCAGAGGACTTGGATTGGGCCAGGAACTTCTGGATCAAGGCTACACAAGCTATCTACTTCTCAACTGAGCTCAAGGTGCTCAGCTCAGGCTCTTCACTGCCAACATCCCATGTCTTCAATCGACTTACAGCCTTCATCGATGGAAAAGGAATTATTCGAGTTGGAGGCCGACTCAAGAATGCCCACATGGTGTATGAGAGTAAGCATCCAGCAATTTTACCTCGCCACTCACGTCTGTCCACTCTGATTATAGATCATGCACATCGACAAACTATGCATGGAGGGACCCAGCTCACCCTCGCTCACATCAGAAACAGTTATTGGATCATCGGAGGGCGGGCGCCAGTCAAGACTCATGTGCTACGGTGTGTTGTGTGTGCTCGACAAAGGGGGATCCGTGCCCATCAACTGATGGGCCAACTACCTCTTTCGAGAGTTGCACCTTCACGACCGTTCAACCACACTGGCATCGATTATGCGGGTCCCATCACTCTCAAGACGTGGAAAGGGCGAGGCGCAAAAACTCAGAAGGGCTGGATCTGTGTTTTCGTCTGCCTTACGTGCTCAGCTGTTCACTTGGACATTGTCACAGACTACTCAACAGAAGGATTCATCGCTGCGTACAGACGATTCACCTCAAGAAGAGGAATCCCAACTACTCTCTACTCCGATTGCGGAACGAACTTCATCGGAGCAGACACCATTCTCAAGAGAATGTTCATCCAGGGCACACAGGATCATCAACAACTCAGTCAGCTGTTTGTCAATGACAACACTGGCTGGTGCTTCAATCCACCAGCAGCTCCTCACATGGGAGGCAAATGGGAAGCCGTCGTGAAGTCGATCAAATACCATCTTCGGCGAACCGTCAGTGAGACGGTGCTCACCTACGAAGAATTCAGCACACTTCTTACCCAGATAGAAGCGATGCTCAATTCACGACCGCTTGAGCCTCTCAGTGATGACCCTGAAGACATCACCACCCTCACACCGGCTCACTTCCTCATAGGACAGCCGCTTACAACTCTACCAGAACCATCTGTCGAGCATGCAATCATCTCACCATCAGCCAGGTGGCGACTTATACAACAACGAACTCAACGTTTCTGGACTCAATGGTCATCGCATTATCTCCAACGTCAACACTCCATCTCGAAGTGGCACCACCCATCGAATGAGATCAGAATCGGATCCTTAGTGCTCATCACGGACGAAAGGTTTCCACCGAGCAAGTGGCCACTTGCTCGAATCGTCACCCTTCACCCAGGAAAAGATGGGCTCACCAGAGTGGTAACACTCAAGACTGCCACCACGACATTAATCAGGCCAATTGCAAAATTGGCAGTTTTGCCTGTTTCAGATTCTACATCAACATCATCCAACAGCTGTTGATGGCGGGAGAATGTTTGAGATTGCACTAGTTCTAAGTTCCGCCACACCCAAGCGCACCGCAGTACCTCCCGGGCTGCAGAACACGCCGCTGATCGACGTTCGATGCGGCGATCGATACTCGCAGTCGCCTGCTCAGCCAATCACCGTTCGCCACGGGGAACGCGCGGCCCAATCACGATGCGTACTTTCTTGATCGACTCTCGAGGATGGTTCGAGAAGACGCTCAACGGTTTTCGGGTCCTTTTTGTTCACTCTCGTTTCATACCGTTTGTCGTGATAACGTGTTTGACATTGTTCATCCCGCAACGTGTGAAAATTATTTCAATCAGCTCTTTTAAGTGCTCCTACTCTTTGTGCTCACGCGATAGAATCCTTTTGTCTTCCTACGCTTTTGCTCATCGTGATCAACACGTGAGCTCATCGAGCGTTGCGTGACCGCGTGTTGGTGTGTTGTATCAATAATATAAACAGCATAGTGAAAACGTTGTGCTCATCTAGACACAATTTATTGAAAATAAAGTGACTCAGTCAATTTTGACTCAAAACTCTGTGCACCGCGTGTTACTTTCCCACCGTCGATCCATAACCTCACTTCCACCGTGCTCATCCTCTTAAATTAAAAACAAGTAATAAAAAATCAAATGTTAACAATACGAAAAAGAGAAAGAAATTGGAAATAATACCTGGGCGATCTGTGTCTGCTGATGACAGCCCAGTAAAAAAAGGACAACAATATAACGACAGGGCCATCTTCAAAAAAAAAAAAAAAAAAACAAGAAATGTGTAGGAAGAAATGTCTTTTCATCAAATGAAAAGTTCACTGGTGACACAGAGATGCCAATAGTGGTCGCAGAGTCAGGAGACAAATGACTTACAGCCTCAGGATAGGTTTAAAATGGATGGTCAAAGATTAAAAATACAAAGTGGGGTATGGGTTGTTGCAAAGTATAGCTCTCTAAAAAATAAAACTCATCATTTTGTTGGGCAAGTTCTGGCAACAGGTAACGAAGAGGTAAGAATAAAATTCGTAAGAACTGCTGGAAAAAGTTCGTTTTTCTGGCCACTAAAGGATGACATTGACGCACTGGCACATGAAAATATAATTAGGTTACTTCCGGAACCTAACATTGATCGAAGAGAAAGGTTACATTTTGCGGTGGATTTCTCAGGATTAATTCTACATTAATGTTTGGCGTTTTTACGTTTCATTTTTCATGCTTTCACTTGTAAATACGAAATAAATATTAAATTTTTGTACAAATTGTTATAAGAGCATCATGTCGTCCAGCCTCCCCGTTAGTATTTTAGATTTGCCCAGCACGTCTAAACGTGCGCGAAAATCTTGTTCTCTCAAACATATTTAAAAAAATTATAGTAAAACATTTTTTATCGCGCGATACAGTGAATAGGCCTACAGGGGACACTACTGTCAAAAAAAATCGCATCGATGATAGTACCCCCATGGGTGATGTGGAAACCTATTAATACGGTGTCGCCCCAATGCGCCACGCGCGGAGGCCAAGACGCGCGGCGGGAGAAAGGAGGTGTTGCCTTCGAAAATCGGTCGCTGCGTTCACTTAATTCCCATGCCTGAGATAAACCATAGGTCACTTTCCTTCAAACTCAGCACGAGCCGTTTTTTTCAACGTTCTGCAATCGACGCTCTACACACGCACATTTTCTTGTATGGCCTCATAAAAATTTGTAATAATACTTAAAAGTACAATAAAATAACTTGACAAATTTCAAATATATCCGTTCAACAGTTTTTTTTTTTTTTTAAATTCGCAAATATTATCTACTTTTTCGGTCCCACAAGCCAGAATTGATCTAACCACCTAGTGTGGGTTACGGGATTTCCCTCGATCGATTATTGTCCATCAATTGTTGTCTATCGTCTGATGTCCGCGCCAAGATGTAATCATAACCTCCGAAACCGAACCAAGTATTGTAAAATTCTACTCACCGCAATCGAACTTTTATATTGCTTATCGTAACATAAACCCATGTAAATTCCTCACTTTGTACCACCTCTGATTTTCCTTTTTGCTTATTTTTGTAATACATGGTAAGTTTTATTTAAATCCGTCTCACTTTGTTTCGAACCAGTCTCTCCAAAGTACCACATCCTGATTCGGCAACCTGTATAGGTTGTAGACAAAAGCCGTACCCAAAAACAATCATGATTTTTGCTTAATAACTCTGGTTATGTCAAAATTACTTCAATCCCTTTTAATTCGTTAAACGTTGCGTGAGAAAATTAGACTCAACCGCTTGGTCGCTTAAAAATTAATGCCCTCACGTAACAATATACATTATTCCTTAATGTGTAGAAATTCGGGCATTATACAATGTTATTAAGAAATAATATTTTGCTTACTTTATTACCCTTTAATCGATTTCTTTTCTTACTTATTAATTCTCTAGCCTTTGAAAAAACGCGTTCAACAGGTGTAACGTTCTGTCAAGATCTAGATCACCAACGCACCATAAAGTATAGCGACTAAAAAGAACCACGCACGTGTTTAGGAAGTCATAAACCCTTCAACTTAGAACCACGCAAGTGTCCTAAACTAGGTCACCCCTCCACTCGAAAATGTACTATAAAAGAGCCATGCGCCACCCAATAAACGTTCAGTCTTGTTACAACCATATCCGACCTCGCCTCGCTGTTATTAATATCAACAATACCTACGAGTTTAACGGAACTTCTCATTCCGAACCACTCTGGTATTTCCGCACAAGTCACTGGAGCTCATTAATAACAAATAGACTCAATGGTCATACACTGACCTTGGTCTTTATACTATCATAAACGTATTGGCGAATTCTCTACGTGACACAGACACGGAGCTTGCCATAACACAAAAATATTTTTTACCAACCCGGCTAGAATGAAATATTTTTTTGCATTTTCCTTCAAATAAATAAGAGGATTTATTTTGCTGGATAAATACGTTTTTTTTAAATAGTTATGTAACTGTAATTGTACATCATTGTGATCTAATGGGCTTCTATTTCGTCCTTCGATATAATTATCAAATGAAGCCCAAAAACTGGATTCATCCTCTGTCACTGATGACATCAATGTTTCCAAATTTCCTATTTCCTTGTTGGCGAGCCATTTGAAAAATTGGCTGATCTAATAAGATTGTCTCGGGCTGTTTTAAAAATTATGTCGCTGTGAAGTATAGATCACGAAATCGTGGATCTAATAGGGCGTCACATGCATTGAATTCGTTAGTTTCCATGCCAGAAATGTCCAATAATTGGACATTTTCCTTGGTAATTTTCCTTTGAATGGAATCGAAGGAAAATTTTGCGTAGAATTGATGTCCCAAGTGCAAAATTATTTATCCAGAAAAATAAATCCTCTTATTTATGCCATCTGATCACAGAATTATCAAATAAGTAACGATAATTTCGTACAATACTATTATGATTTTTATGTTATTATTATTGTTCTTGTTGCTGTTGTCGTTTTGTACAGAAAAACATATATGGATATTTAATTGTCAATATTTATTGTAATTTAATTAATTTCCCTTACATTTTCTATCCTTTTTGCAATATCACACAAATTTTGCCGAAACAACATTGCTGTAAAATCTGCGAACAGTTACGGGACCATTGCTATAAAATCCCCGAAACGTTGCGGGACAATTGCTGTAAAATCTCCAAAACGTTGCGAGACCATTGCCCGTAAAATCTCGGACACGTTGCAGGAATATTTCATGCAATGTTGCACAGAAGCGAACATAGGAAGATTCCTGCAACATCTCAGAAATATTACCTGCAACGTTTCAATCTCGCACCGCAACATATTTGCAACTTCCCGGCAATGGTCCTGGTGCTGTATGGCTTTTTGACTTTAATTACTTCTAGCAAGCGAAGGAATCGTCGTAGAAAGTTCATAAAAAAAGCTATAGAAAGATCAGTCTTTAAGGCCCATATTTTGCTTTTTCGATTTGGCTCATGTTTCAGTGTACCATGTTTTCGAAAACATGTTGAAAAATGGCACAAATCCCATTTTTCCTTCAACTCGCTGTATCTCGGCAACGGGTGACCTGATGACCGCAGCATCATGATCTTAAGCTCATTTTAAAGCGGAGGGGTCTGCCGATTCTATTGAATACAAAACACCAAAATAACAAAATGGCGAGGTTAATTTTCTAATAAATTTTCACATTTTTCTTCAGAGGTTCGCCATTTTGTTATTTCTCAACGTTTTCAAAATCCCACCTGTCGTGCCACAGCCATGCGCATATAGTTTCTAAAACTTTTTGGTTTTTTGATTTTAGAAAAAACATTTCGTCGGAAAACTGTCAACCAGATTTTTTGCAGCGCTAAGTTGTTAATCCTGTACAGCTTATAAATCTGCTTCAAGTAGATTTAAAAAAAAAATCGTATAACTTAAATATCCAATAAAAAATCCTGAAACTTTGAAAAAGTTTCATTGAGTGGTTTGCTTTTAATAAATTTCCAAAGATACCTTTACTTTTCGGGCAATTGCCGTGTTGTCCCCCCTTAAACCTATCACTCCATCTACCGACTTTGAAGCCCAGCACTACTGATACCGCAGTAGACATAACTTTCTGGCATCTTTCGATATGAATTAATATCCGGGAAGTCGCCCCTGGCGACCATTCGGCACTACTACTTCTGACCTGCGCTTGTAACAGTACCTTGTGAACACAGTATTCAAGTTATTTCTTGTGAACCTCTGGAACGCTATCTATAAAACCGTGTAATGGAGCAAAATCTTAAGAATCAAATGGAAGGCTGATTTTATTAAAAGTCCTGCTTCCGTTGCGACGTAACCTAAACTCTTCCTGATCCGCTGGTGTCTACTAGCTATCGTCGCCAGTTTGCGGCTGAGAATTCAATACCGCATGCTCGATTCAAGGATAGCCTATTGGCAAACCCAAATGAGATCTCTATTCATTGCGTTATATGACTTTCCGAATGTCCCGATTCGTGGAACAATCCACGAAACCTATCGTGTTGACCTTGCCACACTTGAAGCAAAGATCCAGGTGGAACAGCGATCGAATACTAATCCCCACTTCACTGCAATCACTAAATTTTGTCCAAAATTGAACAAATCTCTGCATGGACAACGCTCACAATCAGCAATTAAATTAGTTGAAGCAAATTACATAATAATAGATTGAAGTGGATCCTCTCCAGATGTTGGAGGATGGGATGAAAACATTAATTTTTGAGTGGCATAATTGTATAGATGCAAGGGCCATATGTAGAGAATGTGACATTATTGATGGGAAATAAAAGATTCGTAATATAAATCTTATTATTTGCTAAACACTGTATGTTTGAAATAACGTTCTAGAGGATTAGCAGGATCAAGTACACTGAGTAGAATTAAATGAGAGATCGAATGGATTCTGTGGATGCAGTAGAATTTGTTGCTCCCAAAGTTGTGAGAGTTAGAACCCTTCTCCAATTCATCAGATCTTATGAAACTGCTAAGGAAACAAACTTTGTGAGAGGATCTTTTGAGACATGAGATTGAGAAGTCCTCTGCATCCTTGCACAAGAAAAACATCACTATGATTAGTAGGATGCGCTGGTAAAGTGTGGCCAAACACTTGATATAGGAACACCATTTTCCTGTTACTTCGGAGAATATTGTATATTTCAACTGTCTCATACTGCAATGAGAATATTGTTATTTGATATATGTCTCGGTTTGTCGAAAAGAATCGACGAAATCTTTATGCTAAATGACAAGAAAAATTGATGTACCTAAGGAAATCATAATTTGTTCCTTTCTCATGGGATACTAAATCTCAAGTAGCTTTTGAAAAATTACGAGATATTTGCACGGAACCGCTTTTACAATTTCCAAAATTCGCACAGTCTATTTTGGTGACTACTGATGCTTCTAATTCTGCTGTAGGTGCTATATTGAGTCAGGGGTCGATTGGCAAGGATTTTCCGATTGTTTATGCCACTGAAACATTGAGTGATACTGAGATAAATTATTCTACTGGTGCTCGCATTTGAAATTAGCATCTTAAAGCCAGACCGAAGTGTCCAGAATTGTGGACAGACGTATCAAGATATACTTGAGTATTTGAATCTCATATTGTACAATCTTATAGTTGTTGTTGTGAGTATTGTATAGTGTTAAACTTGAGCTTGTGTTATCCTACTAATATAATAAATGCGACAGTGTGTTTGAATGTTTGAATGTTTGAATGTTTGGATGTTTGGATGTTTGTTACTCAATCACGTCGCAACTACACAACGAAACTTTCTGAAATTTCTGGACCTTTCTGGAAAAGGTGTTTGTTGATGCCAACAAGTCACCGATTGCAGATTCTGAAATGGACAGGGTTGATATTAGTAACGAGGAATTGGTAGCTACTGATTTTCTTACGCGTGAGAAAATAGGCGGAGAAAAATGTGAAGCCATGGGCGGAATAGGACAGAATTCTGAAGAGAATTTAAATCTGCGAGGCGATGACAAATATTATGCCATGCAAAATCGTGAAGCGCTCCACATTTTAGTATATGTACTTGCTTTAGCAGTACGTTTCACATACTTTGTACTTATAACAAATTATATTTTGCTCATTGTTTGGGAATGCGTTAGTTCCCAAATCTGCCACACTCATTCTCACAGCAGCACTTCCTGGTCAGCACACTCACGGCGGATCCTCAATCAATCGCTCAATCGATCAACCAATCAGCGCGCTCCACGTCGATCGTTTCTCGAGATTGTTCGAGACGACGGCGGGCGGAAGTGATCATCTATCTAAAAATCACTGGATACCTAACACAATTTCTGATAGTCTAAAAACTGTGGGATTTCCCTAGTCAGAAATTGTGTATATGAATTTATGAATATTGGGGAAAGGCCCTCAGCTGTGTGAAATTGTATGATTTCTGAGATGTGGGATGTCATGTTTTCCGGTGCATACAAATATTTCGTAAAGATCGACTATATATTTGAATCAAGAGTGTGATGGACACGCACGCACGCACGCACGCACGCACGCACGCACGCACGCACGCACGCACCGCCTCGTTAAGTAAAGGGGCCCATAGTAACGTGGCCGAGCGATATAATGCAACGTAAGCCTTTTCGGCGCGGACCCACTCTGGCCGCTGCCGAGAGCGTGAAGCTGCGACACTCTGTGACGGTGAATCGCGAGGTGCGTGTCATTGGGGTCCGCAAGTGTTTTAGAGATAGAGTTCTCCGGTCTACTGTGTAACCGCGTGAAAGACTCAACTTGCGAAACAATTCATTCCATTAACATTGAAACATTAATTATATTAACTCTTTTAAATAATTTATTCTTACTTCTAATTGTACTTGCTCAGTTAAAATCACTATCATTTCGGTTCCATATCACCAGTTCAATTCGCGTGTATTTTATCCATAATCAAGTGTATGCGTGTTCGCGTCTTATTCCTCTTTCTGATTCAGGTATACCAACGATCAGAATTATCCAAGCGCCAAAAAGGAATCCAAATTATATTGTCATTTATATTATTGTGTCTGTCTGATGAGTTCCACCCCTTATCTCTTTCTGTACATTTACTACTTTCTTTACTACATTGTTATAATTAATCCGTATTTAACGATAATTTCTGACAGTCAATCGACTATGGGATTCCCCTAGTCCAGAGATGGGCATTATTTAAATAAAAAATTATCTAAATAACTTTTTGAATAAAAGAGACATTATATGTATGTGTCATAAATAAAAATCACCCAGAATTATTTATTATTTGAAGCACCATAAATAAAATTTGGAATCGACGGGAATTTATCCGAAGATCCAAAAATAAAATTTTCAATCGACGGGAATTCATCCGAAGCGCATAAATAAAATTTTGAATCGACAGGAATTCATCCGTACCTTCGGCCAATTTTCTCACTTTCATTTATATTTGTAGCGGAGAAGTTTAAATAACTCTGGGCGTGGCTTGGAAGCCCTCGGGCCTCAAGCGCCTTTGCTGGAAGCCGCCGGGCCCTCGGGGCGAGCGACATTGTATCGTTCACCCGCCTAATCCACAGCGCGGAGTTGCTCGGCGACGTGTCATCGATTATACAGAAACGAAATTTCTTTATTTTTCATCGTATCAATATGAAAGTGACACCAATGGATTCCTTGCATTCTCCCGATTAAATTGATAAAAAAAATATTTAAATCGGGCCAGTTTTAACGAAACGGGCTTTCAATCCTGTAAATTAATTTTATGAGTAATATCGTTAATTGAGGCAGTGAGAGCAAACCACGGACCAACCCACATTCTTTTCGAAATTGAGTTAGTAGCAATAACGTATTCCAATAGGCTCTACTAATCATATAAAATAGGCAAAAAAAAATTTTTTTAATGTGGATTGAACATCGCAATATGGAGCAAATATTCTAGGCCGTAGAATCGCCGGTATTGTCAATATTGCAGTTGTAAGTATAGACACGCATACCTAACCGTGTTAAGATCTGGGTTTCGTTAAAACTGGCCCGATTTAAATATTTTTTTATCAATTAAATCGGGAGAATGCAAGGAATCCATTGGCGTCACTTTCATATTGATACGATGAAAAATAAAGAAATTCCGTTTCTGTATAATCGATGACACGTCGCCGAGCAACAACGCGCTGAAGATTAGACGGGTGAACGATACAATGTCGCTCGCCTCGAGGACCCGGCGGCTTCGAGCAAAGGCGCTTGAGGCCCGAGGGCCTCCAAGCCACGCCCAGAGTTATTTAAGCTTCTCCGCTACAAATATAAATGAAAGTGAGAAAATTGGCCGAAGCTACGGATGAATTCCTGTCGATTCAAAATTTTATTTATGTGCTTCGGATGAATTCCCGTCGATTGATAATTTTATTTATGGATCTTCCGATAAATTCCTGTCGATTCAAAATTTTATTTGTGGCGCTTCCAATAATTAATAATTCTGGGAATTTTTATTTGCTGAGTTTCGAATAAATTTTTTGCCTTTTATTCGAACACAATTTTTTATTTAAAATAATTTTTTGCCCATCTCTGCCCTAGTCAGGAGTTATCTCCGATTATACGAGTACCTATGTTTTGTAAAATGATTCATTGAGCTTTTCTATATTTTATTATTCAGTTCTGTTGTATGCTTTTACATCCGTCCAATATTTCGGCATTAAAGCTTTATTATTCATTAATTACCTATCTGATTCCATTGAAGTGACCCGTATGGGACTAGAGCACCAACGATCCCAAAATCTACCCCTTATCCCTCTGATAAGGTACTTAGATATTTTAAAATTTAAATAATTGACTGTTACGAGTGCGGCGAGCTTCCTAGCATTTCTTACAAGATATATCCGATACTGCAATTTCTGATAGTCTAACGACTGTGGGATACCCCTAATCAGAATTTGGCTGTCTAAAACGCGCCGCCCGAACACTAAAGGCCGCGGCACGTAACACTGGGAATACTTGACCAAAAAATTCTCAAATAAAAGAGTGCTCATTCAGGAGCAGCTGGATAAACTATTCAGTCTGCCTCCTGTGACGTCTCGCAGCGCGACTTCCCTCGACAATCTAATGTCATCTATCACTGAGGTAAGCAAATCCATCAAGGCCTTGGGAGCGGCAGAGGACATGCACAACTGCATGCCAGTGCACATGGCTACCAATTGTTTAGATAAGACCACGCGAGAAGCCTGGGAGACCTCAGTAGCTCGGCCAATGAATACCCACAGTATGAACAATTGGAAGCATTTGTGGGCAATAAGATCGTGGCCTTGGAACGATTGAAGGCATCAGCTCAAGCATCTTCTCACAAGAAGCCTCAAGCATCCTCTGCCGCCCCAAAACGCTCAGCTCAGCTCAAGTCCACCGCTCATGCTGCAACGCAGCAATCGTCGCAATCAAAAAGAAGAAATGTTTACTCTTCTCCTCTTGGAAATTATAGTTTTTCCCACCCACAACTATGAATAAAATCAGTCACCGAGGATAGTCATCAAAATGGACTTCGGATGGTGGAACTGACATTGCTAACCGATTATCGTTTAATCCAGACTAAACTTACGATTATAAATGTCTTGTAATACCTGCAAATATAATGTGAAAACGGGGAATATACCAAAAAAGAACATATACGGTGGGGCACCTGAAAACATACACTTGAGTATCCCAATAATTTCACTTACCTTACCAAAAAGATGTGATCCTATATAAAAAGGAGAATGCTAAGCATAGTAACCTATGAAATTTGACCATAAAACTAAGTAGTTAACTTTCTATTTACCACTTATTTTTCTACACGCCTTTTGTTCTTGTGTAATTTCAAATGCAAAGCAAAAAATTATACACACTGATAGAAGTGATTTGTTAAAAGTGGTCATCAACAGGTTTACGTAGCATAAGACATACTCTACTTAAGTTTGTGTAATACAATTATCTCTAAACTACTGAAAAATACCAAAAAATTGTTATACTGAACTTGAAAGGAAAGAACTACATATTATTAGGTAAAATATAATACTTCACTTTAAAAGTAAAGTTTTCGTGGAACATTTACCACGTATTCACATGATTAGTGGTAAATATCTTTAACTACAGCTCTCAATTTATGATGTAGAAATTGAACAAACCCTAAAATTCTGGTCATGCGTGTGTTATGTATACATATGAAGATATTTGATAAATGTTTGATCCAAAATGCACTTCATTCCTCTTGTTAAATTAATATTGTAATGCAGATTACAATGAGTATAATAAAAATATAATTCCAGTTGACACTTATGTCAATAACCGGGTACCCGGGTGCCCATCTGGGCATGTTTTATGAAAAATTTGTATGTTCCCGTGAAAATTTGGTAATGACCGTTTGGATCTTCCTTATTTCAACATTTTGAAAGAGGAATATGCTTTCAGACTTCGTTTTTTTGGTGTTGGAGTCGGAGAATTATACCGTCAAAGTTTACATGCTGGTTCTTAATAACCAGGGTACCCGGGTACCCACCTATAGAAACATAAGGTTTATAAACGAATTCCGAATGAACGAAACAATTTACAATAAGATATCGTTGCAGGGATCATTCAGTAAATAAAACCAAATATTTGTGCAAAAAAATCCGAAGGAAAAACATGCTTTGTTCAAAATTCAATCACGAAAAGAACGGCATTTTCCAGCTGTCGAAGGCTGGAGTGCCAAAATAACTGCGCGCAGCTACGTGCGGTATAACATTCAAGGCCCATTTATATTATCTAGCCAGGTCTTTCTGGCTATCAGAGGCCTTGGCAACTTGGATGTAGATAGCAATTATTGACTAGAAACGTAAAAACCCCCAAAAAGACGCGATAGAAAGCATTTATATTAAAAAAAAAACGGAGGTGGATACCCGGGTACCCAGATTATTGAACAACGTAGGTATTTTTGTGTTATTGACATAAGGGTTAAAGAGAAAATGGGGTGACTGAAATCTCTATAAGTAAAAAATAAAGTCCAATAAATTTCCCTCTGAAAATAAATCAACCTGTATATAATGCCTTACTTGTGTTGACAGTAAATTTGATGATAATTGCATGCATCCACTTAAACCGAATATACTCTGGTTTTTTAACCATCTCGGGTACTCGCGTATACGCACAAAGTGCACGGGGGTCACTTTTCGGTGGGAATAGACTTTTTACCAAAAGGGACTAACCTGAACAGTGAACGGGGGAAATGTTATACGTCCGTAGGATAATTAGCGGTGGGGGAACACCACGCGTGTACGCGATGGCGCCGCGACGTTGAACCAATCAACGCCAAAGTGGGAAACGAACCAGCGCCAATCCGCGAAGCTGACGTCACATACTTATCCGCCACTGGCGTCACTTGGCTTGGCTTGGCTTGACGGTGGCGCTGTTTCGTTTTCCACCTTGGCGTTGATTGGTTCGACGTCGCGGCGCCATCGTGCGCATGCTTGGCGTTCCCCCACCGCTAATTACTCTACGGGCGTATAACATTTCCTCCGTTCACTGAAGCTGAAACACTGATGTAGGGATATTGATAAAATATCGATTTATCGCATATTCGATATTTTTTCGCGCAATATCGATATTTTCAGACGATATTTTTCAATCCGATATATCAATAGTTCGATATTAAAATCTCAATATCGGTATCGATATATTTTTGCCGTTTGACTAACACGGCGTGATCAAACGCATGCGTGGTGTGTTCCCCCTCCACTGACAATTTGTGCATCAGGAACATTCCCGGCAATCGACAATTAATATTGCGGTGCCCAATAATCGTAGTACGTTGACTGGAGAGCACATAAAACAAACAGTTTTCTTAAAAACTATTCCTAAAAAATACTGGTTTAATTAATTTTTGTATTATTTTCAGTACCTACCTACTTAATTTTTGTATTTTTTCAATACCTACTTAATTTTTGTACTTTTATATTTTTTATATTACTTAATAAACGTAATTAAAATAACATAATTTGTTTAAGGAGGGAGACTCAAGTAATTTTCGAAAAAAATCGATTTTTTTTTATTGCATAAATCAATGCTATTATATGTCAAGAATATACTTCGTTCAGTCCTTTGCACAAAATAGACTTCGAAGGTAAGTCGAGTAAAAATAGATAGATGTTTCCTCAGGTACAAATCAGAACACAGTCGAAGCGTTGCTGTTGAGCATCAGTCGTCCTTCGATTTTCGACCGGTGCAGACGTATTGAAATATCGATTTTAAACATGTGTCGAAAAGGCACCACAGAAGACGTTTACCGCCCATCTACACCGCGAAAAAGAAAATTTCAAGGCTATCGGTGTACTTCTGAGAAAGAAAACGCTGAAGCAGGACCGAGCAATCAACCCAATGCCAATAAAAGGAAACTGATCACAACGAGGAGGAACGATAATATAATAATATCATCAAAACATTGCTACCGAATCATTGATTTTTTAACCGTGTTTAGTGCAATTTCTGATATCGTTGTTTGCAAAGGCTGCAGACAAAAAGTGAACTTCGACGATTCAGGACATCGCACAGTGGTTCCAAAGTGACTTTTTGCGGTCAAAATTCCGTATCTCCGTCAATTCTCAACCGATTTTTGATTTCTTTGGCTCGTTTTGTAGGGGATTAAATTTGCTATAATATCAAATACCGGAATTGCAACCAAAACTGTTTTTTTTCTATTTTTTTTTTCTGACAAAGTTGGATGAAAACTACAGTAGAACAATCTTTGGGGCTAATTTGATAAGATATTGCTTATCCAAGTAGTTTTTTTTACGTAAAATCTTCAATTGGCACTGGGCAATAGCGGAAATATAAAATAGGCGATCTGTCGACACGTCAGAATGTTTGAAATACAATTTTACAAGGGCTGAAAATTTGGAATGTCTACTGAGTTTACTACAACCACAACCGTCTAAAATATCAATTTAATATATGATTCTGGAACCTAATAGCGTTCAGAAATATCGAAGAACGTCAAATCCGCGATTTATTTTTTTACGTTTTTATTATTGTTTATTAGTGAATAAAACTTTATCGACTCTTCCCGATCCACAGTTTGGGCATTTGATATGTGGGTAAGAATGTAATAAACAAATTAAAAAAAGAATTAGCTGCCACCATGTACCACTGCGGTGTCAATCCGATTTTGTTTAATTGGCGATAGCGCTCGAAGTGCCTCTCTGCGGACAAAATTCCGTATCTCCGTCAACTCTCAACCGATTTTTGATTTCTTTGGCTCATTTTGTAGGAGATTAAATTTTCTATAATATCAAATACCGGAATTGCAACCAAAAACTGATTTTTTTCTATTCTTTTTTCTGACAAAGTTGGATGAAAACTATAGTAGAATAATCTTTCAACTTAGTAAGCTTGGCATCAAAATATATGGCCAAAGCTTCTTCTTTGGACAAACATTTAACAGGCTGACGTTTCATTTATCGAATCATCAGAATCTATAGACAACATTAAATCATGGAATTTATCAGCAATGTTCTTGTGACTTGAGATTCGCAAACTGTATTCCAAAACAACTGACGATCAGAAAGAAATAACGCCTTCGTCGTCGATCCGATTTTGTTTTGTAGGCAACAACGCTAGTGGCTGTAGTCATTTGTTTGTTAGCAGACATTGGGAGAATATTCGTCAACGATTCAGTGTCTTGGCAGTTGTGCGGCATAGAGTGATCAATCTATTAAATCGAGTTATTTGCACTTTTTACGGCTTTACTTTTATACAATAAAATGGTGCACATAAAGATTAAAAATATAAAGTTAGCGAAAATTATGCTCTCAGGAAAAAATCATGGTGTAAGCTACTTAACCAACTTCCTTTCGGAGAGCTTTCTAGTCAAACTGGAACACAGGACATCATTGGCTAACAAAATAAGTAAGGACTTTTCATATACATTTAAAAAAAGATGGATCGGCTCTTCGCGAACAACAGAGCGTTTTTTAGCTAAAAATGATTTCTGGCTTAACGAATGCTATTTTGAATGGTCGGACCCCAATTTGCCAATACCAACTCCTTCAGACATTGTTGGACGGCCGAAAATAAACTTTGAAGCGAGTTCGGAACGATCCAAAAGAAGAAAAACTGAATTATTATATGCAACACATTCGCAAAAAGAACTTCAATTTGCGTTGGAACACAGTTTGCGAACCTCAGGTCACAAGAACATTGCTGATAAACTCCATGCCCTAATGTTGTCTATAGATTCTGATGATTCGATAAACGAACGTCAGCCTGTTAAATGTTTGTCCAAAGAAGAAGCTTTGGCCTTATATTTTGATGCCAAGCTTACTAAGTTCCAGTACAACCGAATTCGCTCTGAATCCATAAAAAAAGATTCTTGTATTTTTCCTACATACAAAAACATTCTTGAAGCGAAGAAAGAATGTTATCCCTCCATAACAATTTCAGATAGAGGAGCAAGTATAAATTTACAATGCTTACTTGACTATACTGTTTCGAGGTTGTTTTCATCATTGGACAAATCTGGGAATCTTCCCACCAAAAAAGACTTAGTTTTAATTTCTAAGTGGGGCTGTGACGGTTCGTCCGGGCACAGCAATTACAAACAAAATTTTGATAACCCTGAAGATTCCGACGAGAGCCTGTTTATGATGTCCTTGGTTCCACTACAATTAATCCATTCACTTTCCACGAATGACACTCCATGTTGGATTAACCCTCATCCGTCTTCAACAAAACTTTGTAGGCCTATTAAATTTGAATTTGCAAAGGAAACAAGTACCAAAATAACTGAAGAAATAAACATTATAAAGAATGACATAGAAAAATTATCCCCAACAAAAGTGCAAATTCAAAGAAAACGCTTTACAATAAAGCATAGCCTACACTTGACAATGCTTGATGGTAAAGTTCACCAAGTTATGACTGGAACTCCTTCCGCAGCCTCCTGTTATATTTGTGGGGCCAAACCGTCTGAAATGAACAATTTGAACTTAGTCAGGAATAAATGTATCCAGGAAGGATCGGTGGAATACGGTTTATCCACTCTACATGCCTGGATTCGGTTTATGGAATGCATTTTACACATAAGTTACCGACTTAAATTTAAAAAGTGGAGCGCAAGGCGTCCGGAAGAAAAAATTATCATGGAGGAGTCCAAAAAAAGAATTCAGTTAATGCTTAAACAAAACCTTGGTATAACTGTGGATGTTCCAAGACAAGGTTCGGGTACTTCCAATGATGGGAATACAGCGCGACGATTTTTCCGCAATTGGAAGACAGTAGCGGAAATCACAGAGGTGAATGAAGAACTTATTTACAAATTTTTTATAATTTTACAAGTTCTGTCGTGTGGAAGCAGTGTAGACCCATCAAAGTTCCAATCTTTTTCTCTCGAAACGGCCAAAATTTTTATTAGGGAGTATGGATGGTATTTTATGCCATCATCAGTCCACAAAATTTTAATTCACGGAAACGACGTTTTAAACGCGACTATTCTGCCAATTGGTCAGATGTCGGAAGAAGCCCAGGAATCTAGGAACAAAGATTTTAAAAGATTCCGACAATTTAATACAAGAAAAAGTTCGAGGTTTTCGACAAATGAAGATATCATGCATAATTTATTAATAACATCGGATCCTTTAATTTCGATTTTGAGGTCCCAATGGCCAACTACGGTTCTTGAACTAGAAAAAGACGCAAAATATCTGTTGTCTAATTATGAAGATGTAGTAGATGTAGAAGAAGACTAATTTGTTTAAATTTGAATTGTTTAATTTATATTTTTTTTATTTTATCTCGTTTTAATGTTACATGAAAAAACTGGTTAATAAACTCGTTCTATCCGAACCAAGAGTTCAGAATTTGCTTTTTTTTAATCCCTAAAGAAAATTTTGGAAAACTACTGTGTGATATTTTAGCAAATTTAATCCCCTACAAAATGAGCCAAAGAAATCAAAAATCGGTTGAGAGTTGACGGAGATACGGAATTTTGTCCGCAGAGAGGCACTTCGAGCGCTATCGCCAATTAAACAAAATCGGATTGACACCGCAGTGGTACATGGTGGCAGCTAATTCTTTTTTTAATTTGTTTATTACATTCTTACCCACATATCAAATGCCCAAACTGTGGATCGGAAAGAGTCGATAAAGTTTTATTCACTAATAAACAATAATAAAAACGTAAAAAAATAAATCGCGGATTTGACGTTCTTCGATATTTCTGAACGCTATTAGGTTCCAGAATCATATATTAAATTGATATTTTAGACGGTTGTGGTTGTAGTAAACTCAGTAGACATTCCAAATTTTCAGCCCTTGTAAAATTGTATTTCAAACATTCTGACGTGTCGACAGATCGCCTATTTTATATTTCCGCTATTGCCCAGTGCCAATTGAAGATTTTACGTAAAAAAAACTACTTGGATAAGCAATATCTTATCAAATTAGCCCCAAAGATTGTTCTACTGTAGTTTTCATCCAACTTTGTCAGAAAAAAAAATAGAAAAAAAACAGTTTTGGTTGCAATTCCGGTATTTGATATTATAGCAAATTTAATCCCCTACAAAACGAGCCAAAGAAATCAAAAATCGGTTGAGAATTGACGGAGATACGGAATTTTGACCGCAAAAAGTCACTTTGGAACCACTGTGCATCGTGGCCTTGGTTTTAAAATTCTGGTTTCTTGTCGGTGTGATAATAAAGATATTCATTCCGGGCCATTTATTAAAAATTCCTACGAAGTGAATAGAAGAATTGTATTCGTAATGAGACTTTTAGGCATTGCTAAAGAAGGAGTTAATATGTTTTGCGCTCTTATGGATATTGGGAAAGGTATTGGCAAAAATTCTTACAGTGCTTTTGTAGAACATATTCATACCGCGTCGAAGGCAGTGTTTGACGGTTTGTGCCAGGAAGCTGTCAAACAAGAACAGGAAGAAAATAAAAAAAAATGGAAGATGTGAAACAAATCTAAAAGTTTCTGGCGATGGATCCTGGAAAAAAACATGGATTCACCTCACTTTACGGAGTAACCACACTTACAATTAGAGGTTATTACAGTGGAAAAGTCATTGACCTTCTTGTAAAATCGAGTTACTGTCAGGCATGTACGTACTCGAGAACAACCAAAACTGAGACAGAATTTAAGGAATGGTTTGAAAATCATGAAGAAGAATGTGCTGCAAATCACAGCGGCTCCGCGGGAAAAATGGAAGTGGATTCGATAAAAGCGATGTTTTCAAGGTCCGAAGACAAGTTTAACGTCAAATACAGCAATTATATCGGTGACGGAGACTCAAAAACCTACAAAGCCATTGTAGATTTAAACCCTTATGGCAAGGATTTGCATGTCACGAAAAATGAATGCACAGGTCATGTAGAAAAAAGAATGGGTAGTCGGCTCCGAAATATAAAAAAAAAGCGAAAAAATTGGAGGAAAAGGTTAATTAACAGATACCCTTATAAAAAAATGAACCAAGTATTATAGTTTAGCTATTCACAGGAATATTGACCCGGTTGATAATATGGAAACGGCTATAATGGCTACATATTATCATTTATGCTCGACAAAAAAGAAACCCATGCATGGCAACTTTCCGGCGGGAGCTGATAGCTGGTGCAAGTGGCGCGTCGCCGAGGCTGCAGGTGCTAAAAACAAATTTAAGCACCCATCTCCTCTTCACCCAGACGTCCAGAAAAATATATTGCCAATTTACAAAGATTTATCGAACAGAGATCTGCTCCAGAGGTGCTTAGGTGGGCACACACAAAACCGAATGAAAGTTTTAACGCTAGCATATGGCGATTAGCTCTGAAGCATCTCCTCGCGGGCGTAAAAATTATTGAAATTGCTGCATTTATAGCTGCTGGGATTTTCAACAATGGGTATAATGCAGTATTGACAATTATGAACGCATGGAGATAAAAATTGGCCAACACTGTAAAATTTATGCCGATTCCTGCGACAACGCACGATTGACCAGGCAGGGGCGTCGCAGCTTAAGCAACACAAAAGAGGCTCGTACAGCTCACAGACTGCAACAAATTGAACAGAACGAATATTACGAGGAAACAGAAGGTCAACTATACGGGCCTGGAGTCGCAGATTAGCGTCAGAGAGCGGTAAGTTACCAAAAACATCGGCTTTTCTGAACCGAAAACTTTAAACGCGTTTTTCTCGAAACCACGTTTTGCAAATTGGCGTGCAGCATAACTTAACAAATATTTGATTAATCGTGCTGTCGCAGTGCACACATTTACATAATTGAATTCCCTACCGAGCTTATTGATTTGATTTATGATATTAATTATTAAAACTATGTTTATTGCATATTTAACACGAAAATTTTACCCAAAAATCGCTGTTTTTCAGAGCCCCGTATTATTATTAATTTTGCATTTTTTTTTTAGCTGGCTTTAATTCTTCCGATTCGAAATGTAACTAAACAGAACAATCTGTTGAGTTTATTACTCCAGGACAAAATCTAAAAGCAGTACACTGCACGCCGATTACCCTCATCGACGCCGAGGCCATGAAGAGCAACCATAATACAGTCTGTTCAACAAGAAAGGAACCGGCAAGTTTCCGAAAAAAATAAAAGATATCTTTCTCTCTCTTCCTCGGCGCTATTGCATCAGCGATGGGCTACGTCGCCAATAACTATTCACTTTAGTATCGCTCGAGACATTGTCTTATATCGACGTGCATCATAATGAGTACTGCGTACGCGAAGCGATTTGAGGCGGTCTTCCTGTACACGCACTCGGAAGGACCAAAATTATCTTATGCCGCTGCCGCGAAAGTTATTAAAAACTCAAAGAAGTTCGTTGTGAAGTGGATGACACAGTTTAAATCAGTGAAGAACGTCGATGATCGTCCAAACCGAGGGAAAACAAGATCGACGACAAACGCGCAGGACAAAACGATCGTGCGGCTGTTCGAGAGAAACCCCACTCTCCGACTGCGCGAAGCCATGGTTAAACTGGCCAAAAAGGGAATCATTGTCAGCATAAACACGATCAGGCAGCGTTTACACGAGGCAAAAGTGTTGTACCGTTCTACAAGCTCGAAACCCTTGCTTTCAGAAACCCACATTTAAAAACGCATGAGCTGGATATCCGAAAATATCGATCGTGATTGGTCGAAAGTAATTTACTCTGATGAAGCGACTTTCTGGACGTGGGTTCGGGTAAAGCGTGCTTGGTCCATCCGCGGTAGAAATTTTATGCAGCGCACTGTCCAGTGAAAGTGAATGTCTGGGGATGCTTCTCAGAGCGCGGATCCGGCTGCTTGGAGCTTTTCACCGAGAATTTGAGTGCAGAGGAGATGGTGAAAATTTACAAGCGTGGCCTCATTAGATCAGCCAACAATATGTTTGGTGCGACTAACGAAGATTGGGTCTTACAAGAAAATAATGATCCGAAACATCGTAGCAAACTCTGCAAAGCCTGGAAGGAGGAAAATGGCATCATTACAATGGATTGACCCTCCCAATCTCCCGATGCCAATCCCATCGAAAATGTGTGGGGCATTATGAAGGCCAAGCTTGCAGGAAAGTCTGTGTACAATTTGAAGCAGCTTACAAAAGCCTTAAAATGTAGCTTAAAATGTAATTTTAACGATGGGTTACACAGCATTATGCACATTATGCAAACTTTGAACCTACCTATAAGTCAAAGTTGCTTTACTTTTTGTGTACAAGCCGATAATTATCGCATTCAGAGAACGGAGGATTCGATGACTGAAGCGGCAAGAGAGGCTAGAAGAAGTGGTATTTCTGCTCGCAAGCTTACCAATGGAGAGGGTATAGATGCTGGAGGAGTATTGTATGGCGCAGGATTTGCAGATTGACGGTTAGTTGAAAATATTTACTAGTTATATCTATATAAAACTTTAAACGCGTTTTTCTCGAAACGATGTTTTTCAGATTACTCTTACAATTTTCATCGGATTGACTTGAAAGGTTGCACAATTCCTCCCCGTGGTATAATCTAATGATGTACGTAGGACTTTTGCTGTAGCGTTATTTCTTTTTGGGGCACAATTTTATAAACTTTTTTAACCTAAAAAATTGACCTTCTTGTTGAAATGACCGCCATTTTCTTAAAAATCAAAATTTCTTAAAATCCCTACGTACAGTATTAAAAAATATTGTTGTTAATAGGAACATTCTTTGGTTTTTTTCTAAGAGCCACGTACAGAGCGGAATTTGACACGCCGTTTAACGGTGTTCCTCCAAAGGAATGTATTTTGGCGCCACCTACAAGAGATTATTTTTTACTTTCTCAGTTTCAAAAAATGTGTAATTACAGATTAAAGTTACATTAATAAATGACTAAAACCAATTTTCCACCGTTTCTGCGCATTCTTTGTATGCAAAAAAAATCATGAAAAACGCCTCCAAAATCGCAGTCAAAGATGGTATCCTGCCTTAAAAACCAAGAGACGAGCGCGTTGTTAGGCTATGCGTCTGGCTGGCGCCAAAAGACGACGATCATCCCAAACCCGTGACAAAGGACCATCGCATAACTTCTCGTTAGGTCCACTCGATACACCTTTACCGATAGATACTAGCGCTAGATCTCGCCGGACCTTCGCAATAGATCTTAGCGGTAGATCTCCCAAGAGGATCTTCCCGCCAAATCTTCCCGCCTAATTTTCCCGCCAGACATTCCCGCCAAAAACCGAGAAAAGCGCCGTGCCCTCAAGGGGTATAAAACACCTGGAGCTCCACCGACGCCAGAGACTCCGGTACGGACCACTGACCTAAACACTTATCAACGCGTAACCTTAAACACGATTTTCATTCTTGTAATAAAAGTCTATCTACAAAGTGGACTATTGTTCGTTGGGCAAAATAAGTGAAAACTTGGAACGCCATCTTGCAGTCTGTAAAATAACCTGTAAGAAAACAATAAACCTAAACCTAAACCTAAAGTCTATCTACAATAAACTCTAAAGTTACTGAGAAAGCACGAGTGTCTTCTCTACATCGTAACAGCGTCATGGCAGCCTTCTTAGCGTCGCGCGGTCTCCTTGACAACGGAAGACACGCTGTGCGAAAAAAAGATTGGAAGGGGAAGCAGGCGCGTGAGGGGCCCCTACGCTGGACAGCGCTGGTCTAATGAAAGAATATATGATATCGCGCTCGACTATTTATACGCTACCTACAGGTTTATTCGCTCACTTCAAACGCTATCGTTCACAAGAAAATGAGGATGAAGCGACAAAAACTGGTATCAAACAGGGGCAATATAGATTATGCAAAAGTAGTAACACCACTTTAGAGTGTGGAACATGTGCGCAATTTGTTTGCAAAAGGCATCCAGTATCCAGCATAACTAATGTGACCATACGTCCCGTTTTTAGGTAGCCTATCCCGTTGTCCCGAAGCACAGCTTCGGGACGCCGAAATGTCCGGTTTCAGAAAGAGAGCAACTATTGACTAATTATTCAATATATTTTAAGTCTACCCGACACTAATGCTCCCGTAGAAAGGGTCTTTTCTCTTATGAATAAGTTATGGACAAGCGAAAAAACACAGTTGCAAGTCGTAGTTCTCAAAGCAATGTTAATTACCAAATTGAATTTTAAGAAATCCTGCCAAGAATTTCATTCTTACTTGAAATCAACACCAAATATACTTTTAAGCAAATTTGATCTTCAGACAAATATAAGACCACATAAATTATTTATTTTCACGTGTTCATTCCTGTTCTTTTCATTGATAAATAAAAACTATGAAGAAATATCGCGTTTTCTTGAATACACATACTACTACATAAAAATTAGTAGATGTCCCGTTTTGAGGAAAAAAATAAATGGTCAAATTAAGCGTAACCAGTGTTCCGTGTATGGATGATACAGAAGAAGAAGCGCTTTCAAATTGTAGTTAACTTTTTTTAATATCTTCATAAAAATACGCATTTCTTATGTATTTATTATTGAAATATATGTGGGTTCTTTGTCCAACACATGTCTTGTCTTTATCGTCCCAATGTAATCGTGTTTTTTAATTAGACGCGAGTGTTCGTGAGACCCAAATAAACACGAGTACCGGATGGTTAAAAATATTTCTTATCAAAATTCATAACCTTGTTGCAAAATATTTACAATTTTTTCCTCAGAATTTGTGTTGCAACAAGAGCTTTTGTTTGGAATTCAGTGCATTTCAGCTCTATTATTTTCACTATACTTTGAAGATACTTAGAAATTACCTTATCTCGACATGGAAATGCTCTCTTCACACTCTGTGAAACTAACTTTTTTAACCATTTTATATATTCTTCAAACATTGTCAAATAATTTCTATTGTTCTTTCTATTTTGGACACTCGTATCAAACTGGTTCGAGTTAACTTTTGGCATTACGAAAATGATCGTGTTATTTAAATTTCCAAGTACCTTCAGAAAGAATAGATAAAGTAATAAATATATAAATTTCAATCATACGCTATCGCTATGTATCCCAGGAAGAGAATTCCCAACAAGACGACGACTGCAAAATATCTCCGGCCTGGATGACTCTTCTTAAAACGTGATTTCTGATCTGCTTCATGAATATCTTCATTCTCCAATTGTAGCTGAAAACACAAATATGTATCAACAATTAGAAAGTATATAACATAGAACATAGAACCATAATGTCAATAACAAATTGGTCTTCGCGGAATAAAGAAACTGTTTATACACAAAAATTGTTTCAAAAGTCAAGGTGCACATAAGTTCACATTTCTCATTTTAAAACGATACGAAATGATGAAAACCCTGATCTTTTTATCGACTTTTTCAAACGTTTCAAGAACGGATAACGTACTGCACAAAAAAAGGGCCAAGCATATAAAAAAAATTTACGTGCATCGTACCAAAATATTCAAGTTATTTATCTTAGAATAATGGGTTACTGCGATTATTGCGATTGCTATTTATTAGTAGTAGAAGAAACAAAAATTTAAAACCGACTTCAAAAACATAAAAATGCACTAAAAAATAAATAATAATTTTTTCCCTTATTTAATCTACGACTATCAATTTTTTTTGTGGGAGGAAAAAATTATTTGTTACTTTCTTGTGCATATTTATGCTTTTGAAGCCGGTTTTAATTTTTTTTTAAATTTTTTACTTTGAGTTATTTAAGTTACATAGCTACATTTATTTAAATAAATTAGGCCTACAAGATGAGCTGCTCGTAAAAAAAAACTGTTTGCTAGAATCTAAAATGCGAGAATACATGAAATTATAGAAATTAAGTAATCAGACGAAGTTTTAATTAACCAGTACTGGCAAAGTATTGAGCTAATACTGATGTAGTGTCGAATGAGACGACCGGTGCATCGCCGTCTATTAAATAAAAAAATAAAAGATCATCAAAATCGGTCCATATGCTGAGGAGTTATGCGGGAACAAAAACAAAATACATACAGGTCGAATCTATAACCTCCTCCTTTTTGAAGTCGGTTAAACAAGTATGAACGAACGCAATTGACAGATAATGGCAAGCGCAAATACAAAAGGATTCATAACCTCAAACGTAATAAAATTCCACATGGAGATATTTAAAATAGAACAATTTAAACTGTGAAACTTTACTTACTGGAATATATTGCATCTAAATTATATTGTAATTGGTGACGCGAGCTACGAAGGTTCTTTGTTTTACATGCGGAAGTTGCTAAGGAAAATAATAAACAACCACCGCACGCACTTCTGAAGACCGTGGAACTGCGCGAACTACGCGACTCTGGCGTTTACTGGCAATATACCGGGTGTACCGAAGTTGTATTTTTATATCAGTATATTTAAAATGTAGAAACTACTCGTAAAATTAATATTGCTGATGTTACCCGCCAAGTTTAAAACTTAATATATCATCTTTATTAAAAATGTTCAATATATCTCTATGTACATATGTATAATAGTGATTGATAAGTAAAATATTAAAACTAGAAATCATGAATGAAAAATGCTAAGTTACTACAAAGTATCATTTGTAACGTATTTAACGTGACTCTGTTATTATAAGTTACCTATTCCTTTCTCACAAATTACTATTTAACCCGCTATAAATTAAAAGAAATATTTATCAAATTTCACTTTCCTCACTTCCTTCATTTAAAATTAGGATTGATAAAGGTTATTACAGGAGAACTTTTCTACCGTCGTATTCAAATCAATAGGCATTAAATGATTAATCTGCTATTACATAAGTTGTTCAAACTAAAATAAACAGAAACAAAAAATGATTTGCAACAGGGCCCGCAGGTGGCCGTCGATCTAATTTAAAATTTCGTCTTATTATGAATGAAACTGATAATAATTATATTTTTATTTTGCAGTGTGAGGATTAAAACTAAAAAGCTAATTTGAAACGGAAGTTTATCATCAAAATATATATAATATTAAGTACAATTTGTTTTATCATGATGATAATACCAACATGATAAAATTCCCCCGAGTCATTCCGATCCACGCGTTGCAATTACGGCGTGTAATCATTGGTTAGAACCGTTAGAACTTTACGATTTATAAATCAAGGAAATAACGAATTTTAGATTAGAAGTTCGATAGGGATCATAAAATCCATTACAATGGCGAAATCATTGTAGGTATTTATATCATATATATATCTAAGTATTCATACTATTATTTTACTTTAAAACTTATGTAACTAAATTACCGACTGCACACGGGCATACATAAATGTTCCTCAATTGAGTTCCGTCTGAAGTGTTTAAAATATAAGCTGATCAGAATCTTCGTAAAAAGAATTGCAATATTTGTACCATGTAACCTCAAAGAAAATAAAAACCTTGCGCCTATGATTGAAATTCATGCCTACAAAAATTACCCAAAGTGCTTAAATTTTCTAAAAAAATTCACCTAACAATGTGTAATTAATTGAATTCTGGGGCACAAAATATATACTCCAAAATGCAGGTTGTAGGTATTAATAAATCGTTTCCAATATAAAAAAGCCATTAAAATACCCTATATAAAGTTTACTAAAAAAAAAAAAGAACACTGAAAACAAACCTTTCTACGTCTAACCTCCATACTGTTGGAGCGTCGTATAAAAATTAAACCGAAGCAAAAGAAAAACGAAAGACAACGAGCAACGCGGCGACTATTACTGAAAATGACGCTTCGTGCCTACTTGATCACCGACAGTACGACTGCCGACGACGAAGCTTGTCATCGGGAAGATTGTTAGAATATGTAAGAACAAAATGGCGGCGATAATGATTCAAGGTTTCGAGTACGGTTCAGTTCGAAGAATCATTAGAATATCACGAAGGTGAATAAAGAATCTGTTGTTATCTGCAGTCCCTTCAGTAACTGATAGAAGTGATAGAAGTATCTTTATGGTTTGTTGATCTAATCACAGAACTCGAGACAGTGGATGTCATTGTGTGAAAGAAACGTTTCAACTAATACCACTACTGTACAGTACAAAATTAATATAATTAACCCAATGTTCTGAATCTGTATCTTTTGTTAATTAATGTACTAGTGTCGATTAACACAATGAAACATTAGCTTTCACAATAGCCCTATTTTACATTCCTTCATTGATGGGATAAAAGATTTCTTCGATGGAGCGAAATCAATTTAATTCAGAAATCGAAATGTTGTACTGGCTGGAAAATGTGGAGCATTAAATATGCAAAATGGAAAATATTAATAGCATTCTATTATAAAAGTGTTATTTAATTTTGTATTACAGGAATTATACAAAAAAAAACTTTTAAGTTTTAAAGTTGAAAATCTTCTGTTTGAGCAAGTAACGTTTCTTTTATTGGATAAAATGTTTCAGTTTAAAATAATAGGAGAATTAGATGGAGGATTAAGTAATTGAAAGTTAAAGCAGTGTTGATATTTCCAACTTAGTTACACGTTTAAAAACAGCGAGTTTCTTTACATTCTGTCAAAGTTCAGGAATAACAGAAAATTTTGAATCTTCATTTTACAATAAGAAAAATTCCTTGTTTTACATAAAGTAAGGCCTTTTCCAGAGCACTTTAATCTCCATGGCCCTACGCTATTTAACAAAAATTACATATAGTATATACAATTTCGTATCATCGCGCACCATGGAATTAAAGAGTTATCTTCCAATTTATTTGTTTATAGTGTAAATACAAGTAAATTCACTTTCTTTTAATTAGTAAGTCTAATGAGTTTTTTCAATGTTGTCATCAAAAGAAATGTTCTAAAAGAAACAGCTCTGAAGAAATTTTATTGGAGACGATTAGGGTAAAGAGTACAATGGTTGGCCACTTAAGTAAGAGTGTCACATAAATAATGAATTATAAATGTGAATTTAGTAAATTTGAAATGGAAATCAATATAAATAAGTACGAAAAAACCCTAATAATCTAAAAATAAATAGAATTTATAAAAAAAAATAATCAAGAATGAATAAAAATATACAAAAAAATGTGTTTCCTACGAAGAAACATAGTTATTGGCATGGTCATGATAGTAATTGTCCAATCGGTTCGAAAGTGATCGGCCGCTATTTAAAAGATAATATAACCTAAAAGGAAATGTTAACCGATTTGGTGATAGAAATAAGATTCAAATTGTTCAATAAGAACGGATATATTTTATTTAGTATGTATTTGTCGTGTTTGTTTCTGTTTCTAACAGGGGGCTAATTACTGTTTAACCATTAAAATGGTTAAAAAACAGTCGCTGGCCATCAGGCCAATTACTATCATTCATCATTATTCATATGACAGTTGTTGGCCCCCTGTATTTTTCAATAATATATGTATGATTTTATAAAGTTTCAACTTTTATTTATCGATATATACCAAATACGAGTGATATACATGTCACAAATACATTAAACTATTCGCAAACTTTCAACTGTACTCTTATGGTTTTTTGATTAAATCGCTGTAATTTCGAAGCTATCTGCCTTTATATATAATCACAGTATATAATGAGAAATATTGGAGAAATATTGATTACATCCGAAGCAAGAAAGTACAAGGAATATGAATGAATATGTTCATTAAAAAAAGGCATAACATTTATTTCTCAAAATAATGCCAACCACTGTACTCTTTACCCCTATACTTAAACATGCTATTATAAAGTGTTTCTACGGCATAGTATGCTCCACATTTTCAATTTTAGAACGGAGTAACGTAAATGAATCTGAATTCTCATCGATCGTGGTACTTGGTTCAGTTACTTAAGACCTTTCTATTAATCCATTAATAATTTTGTTACATACAGAATTTAAGAATCCAAAAAATTGAAAGTGAAAACTTATGATGTCTTCGCATTAATCGATGAGAAGCACATTTCTCGTTGTTCAAATTTAATTAAACAAGTAAGCAAGAGGAACAGTTCAGCTGCAAAAAGAGTTGATATTTCTTCATTTTTGCTATTGCGAAACTGATTAATCAGTGCTGTTTTTCTAACTAGTCTGTATTTAATTGTATGTAAATTTATATTTATTTTACTTAATTGCTTTCAAAGATGTGTTGCCGCTTTTAGGAACTTTCAATTATAAATGTATTTTCTGTAATGTGTATTATGTTTGTATGAATGTACGTATATATTAACACTCGCATAAATATGTTATTGTAACAGTTAGCAGATCTATATTATACTTATAGTCTGGCACTTAACTACTGCTGTATACTAGTTGAATTTTACTCTAGTTCAACATTACAAGAGGGATTGAATTTGTTTATCAAATTGGCTTGCATTGTATCCATGTACAAACATTAAAATGTTAATAAAACTGTATTACTCAATGAAGCGTGATTAAATATATTTTTAGAACTTAATCTTAATCTTTTATCTCCTTCTGAACACGTTAAGTGTCTATAAATTTCTCTAAATAGCATCCCTGTACACAGATTTGATTCGGAGAATTTCGGAATTTGTGAAAATTGTAACTTAAAAATAAAAAATTCTATAATATTCCAAAGAGGCTTCATTGTAGAACAGGAAAAAAAAAATTACGAAACCATCACCATTGAAGTTTCGATTTAAAAAACGGTTAACACGAAAACGTTAATTATGCAACATATATAAGTGGAGATAAGGAATATTAAAGATCTGTTACATCACACTCAATGTTCCACGATTGTACCTAGTTTTACGTAATTTAGTTAAGCGTGCATTAGCAAAAGTCATCGCGAAATCGTGTGTCGCAAGTATATAATTATTTTACTTTCTTATTATTGTAATAACGCTGCTTTTGTGTACTTCATTCTAAAAGCGTCTTTTATTGCGCAATTTCTATGATGAGCGATGAGTTTATTAATTCTTTATGCATTTATGCATTTTTGTCCGATTTCGTATTTCATATTAAACAGATGTTTAAACAGCATTTTATTTTGACCTTGGGAGATTTACTAAATAATGTATGAATCAAGCTTTACAACATATTTAACTATAAACCAGAACTGACTGGTATGGTTTAATCCGAATAGCAAAAGAATAACGAAGATTGGGAATTAAGAACCATCTAAATTCAGATAAACTTTTTAAGATACTACCTAGTATTGTATTCCATATTTGGGCAATGAAACTATGAGATAAATAATGTAAATGAATAGAAATAAACAAGTACTAAGAGTGCATAAGTGTAAAATGAATATAAATTACAAAGGTGAAGTAAATAAATTGAAAATCAGGTGTAATAAATAAAGTTATTCATTATATCATTACACTTGTGTTTATCTTAGGAATTTCAGTGGAGCTAGAAGAAAAGTTGAAAGCGAAGTAACATTTCCACTCACTCAAAATATAGAAACAACAGTTTGCCAGAAAATATCATCAGTTATCCAGAAGAAATATCTATCTATTACCAAATAATATAAGATGGCCTATAAAGAAACCATGCAGCATAAACCAAGTTTTGTTAAGGAGGCTGTAATTCAGATCGGTTCAGGAGGTTGCGCAGGTTTTGTAGAGGCCTGCATAATGCATCCTATGGATCTTATTAAAACACGTTTCCAACTGCAGGTCAAAAGTGCACAGAATGATACTCTCTACTACACAGGCACTGTATCATTAACATACATGTACTTTATTATAATATTCTTCTTTGATGCATACAATTATTTCCTACTGATTTTCAATACTTAATTCTGATTAATTATATAATCACATTTGCTAAATTTATTATTTATATCACAGGAATTCGCGATTGCATGAGAAAAATGTACAGAAGCGAAGGTCTTGCAGCATTTTGGAAAGGTATATTACCTCCAATTATCATGGAAACTCCTAAAAGAGCTGTGAAGGTATGTAATTTATGTTTTATTTGTAGAAATAATTTTTTCATTTGTTTTGTAAAGTATTCATAAAAGGAAATCACTATTATATTTCCAACAAAAAATTGCAAATTAAAGTAGATTTAAGTATTCGTTGAGCTCTATTGTAAACATAAATTTTCAATTATCATACTTTAATAGATTCTTCAAAAGTCTTTTTTTTTTTTAGTTTTTCTCCTTCGAACAGTATAAGAAGTTATTTAACAGTAATGCATCAGTTAAGCCAGTGGTATGTATAATTTCCTCATACATGCGATATAATAAAGTGTAATCGGAAGTTTTATGATACTTAAAACTATCGTCAGTTATACTTTCATAAGTAAGTTGCACTTTATACTTTAAAAAAACTGCATTTTTATAATAATCTTCCTTCCAAACAATGGATATTGTTTATACAAAACACACACGCACTCCGTTATTTTTACATTACACCGTTAAATGAAATGATCGCTACAGGACAAACAAAATTATAAATCTTTGTATACTGCGAAAAGACTTCATATTATTCTGCGAATTTTATACGGAATGGTAGTTTCATCAGTGTGTTTGTTAGACTATACCAGTAAAGTTTACTCAAATATCTTGGGAAAAGTTTGATGTCGCACGCTAATAATAATAATGCAATCTCCCATTTCAGGCAAATTATTGCGCCGGCTTTCTAACTGGTGTAACAGAAGGCATCTTAGTAAATCCGTTCGAAGTAGTTAAAGTGCAAATGCAATCCAATCGTAAGCATATAACCCACAGCCCGTCTACTTTTGCTGTGACTCGGCACATTCTTTCTCAACAAGGCTTTGGACTGAACGGTATCAATAAAGGTCTATCTGCGACAGTAATGAGAAATGGTATTTTTAATACTTTTTACTTCGGCATTTATAACTCCATTCTTCCTCAACTGCAAAAACACAATGATCATGTTCCTGAATTTCTTCTTAAGGTATATATTCTATTGTTACTCAATACTGAAAGAATAGATATTTTCAGAGCCGGAGAAAAAATCAACATATGTAAATATGTAAATATGTGGGGCATTTAAAAGAAGGATTTAAGAATTTAGAATTATGAAAGATGCAGGTGAAATTAAAAGCTAACTTTGTCAGAATAAGAAGTGATATTCTGTTTCAGCAGTACAGATGACATACATTATTTAAAATGAAAGAATGATAGACAAAATTCCTTTTATAGAATTGCATATAGAAAACGTGACAAAGGAATTTATTTTTGTTTCCATTAGATGCAATGACCAACAACATCTGCTGCTCGTTGCTTACATTATTGAAACAAAATCTCACTTTTCATACTGACCAGAAGTTGAATTTGAAGATACAAAAACGTATCGTAAAGAACAATTTAGATCAGGCATGGAACTAAAGTGAACGCAGCGGCCGTTTTTCGGAGGCAACGCCTCCTTTCTCCCGCCGCGCGTCTTGGCCCCCGCGGCGGGCCAAGGAGCGTTGAGCGCCTCAGACCCGTACCATATGAACTGCGCGAGGCGCATTGGGGCGACACCCGTATCAATAGATTTCCGCATCACCCATGGGGTAATATTATCGATGCGTTTTTTTTTGTCAGTGGTATCCCCTGTAGGCCTATTCCACTGTGTCACGCGATAAAAATGGATAGGAAAAACGCGTTTTACTATCAAAATTATAAATACGTTTGGGAAAACTTAATTTTCGCGCACGTTTAGACGTGCTGGGCATATCTAAAATATCAACGGGGAGGCTGGTCGACGTTGTACGTATTAAAGTTGAAAGCGGGGAATCGCTTAGCCGTGTGCGCTGTTCTGTCGTAATGGCACGCATTTTTGAGAACGAACATTCGCACAAATATGTTGACCCGAACATGGAAAAAATTCGGAGCGCGAATAAGTTTTCCCAAACGTATTTAAAATTTTGATAGTAAAACGCGTTTTTCCTATCCACTTTTATCGCGTGACACAGTGGAATAGGCGTACAGGGGATACCACTGACAAAAAAAAACGCATCGATAATAGTACCCCATGGGTGATGCGGAAATCTATTGATACGGGTGTCGCCCCAATGCGCCACGCGCGGTTCATATGGTACGGGTCTGAGGCGCTCGAAGCTCCTTGGCCCGCCGCGGGGACCAAGACGCGCGGCGGGAGAAAGGAGGCGTTGCCTTCGAAAAACGGCCGCTGCGTTCACTTTAGTTCCATGCCTGATTTAGATGGTTCTAAAGCATAAATGTGATAATTAAATTGGCATGTACTGGTATATGAAAACCCCTGTTTTGTACAGCTAGATCACTTCTTCCAAACATTGCCAATTTTCTTCATGACTGAAAATTATGGTAATCTTATCTTTCCTTGACTAATCACTGATGAAACGATTTTTAGTAAACTGATAGATTAGGGAGATGGACTTTAAAGAATTGGTGATAAGCAGATTTTATAGACAATATGTAATTAATAGACACGCATTATCATGTTCCATCAGAGTTGGGCATAATTTATTTTGAATAACGATTTTCTTCGGCGAAAAATTATTTGTTAGTCACGAATAAATGTGTAACCTTATTCGTTAGTCATTCGTTATTCCAAGGACCTCCGTGGCGAATAAGCGTCAGGAACAAGAATGGTCGAAAATACAAATTTCTTCGGATGAAAACTTATTCGTTATTCTCAAATAACTTCATTTTATTCGACGATTATTTGAATAAATCTCAACTTTGCATGAAGGCTCAAAAAATTGATTGCTTTGCCCGAAATGTTCAAATCCAAGGTCGTTTCAAAATCATTATTAATCACAGTTGAAGTTGTATTCGCTTTATATTAGCTACGCTCGTAAAAATACAGAAATATGCAGTTTAATTAAAAAAGAAGCAAGCTAATAATTTTAATAATTTAAAAAAAATGGCTTTGAAAAGAAAGCAATTATGTTCATCACATTCATTCTTTGGGATCACCAAATTTGTGTGCGCCACATTCTTTCCTGCTCAGGAAATATCTCGCGCAATATTTTAACTGAATACTATTTAAGCACTCTGAGCACAAAATTATAAATGTTAAGCCCCTTTTTGAAAACTATTCCAGTATGTATTCCTACAGTGATTTTGTTTTCGATGCGTAATTAAAATATTTGATAAATCAACAGTTTACCAGCAATGCATTTTACGATTTTAAATGGCATTCATTTCACTTGTGCTACGATTAAATGCAAATATCATGTAAACATAAAGAATAGCCATTATAATTTAATTATTATATTCAATGATGTGTCATACTGTTCTTACTAATTTACTTAACATATATTTTTTAGTTCTCCATAGGTTTTATATCAGGTACAGTGGCATCTTGTATGAATATTCCTTTTGATGTTGCTAAAAGTCGTATTCAGGGACCCCAGGGTGAAGTCCAATATAAAGGTACCCTGCGCACTATTAGTCGAGTATATCAGAAAGAAGGGTAAGGAGCAATAACTTTATAATGATTTAATTATCATTTACTCTGTACAGCTATACATATTTGAACTAATTTTATTTACTTGGACATTTAAAATATGATTTTATAATTTATTTAAGGTCAAATCATTCTTAATTACTACTTTGCTACTGATAGTATTCATTTTAGTATTTCCTCATTTTACTAATTTTTCGTCTGTAATTAATAATTTATACATCTTTTACCAGATAAAGTTAAAGTTAAATAAGTAATTAGTGACTATTTTCGTTGCAGATTTAGAGCTTTATACAAAGGGTTATTACCAAAAGTTTTGAGACTGGGACCAGGAGGTGCAATAATGCTTATGGTTTATGACCATATGAAATTATATCTAACAACACGATTTGGTGATTAATTGAAGCCTCAAGCTTTAACCCTTGGTTGTCACACTGGGTCAAAATGGCCCCCAATTTTGGTGAAATATCTTTGAGGCCTCATTTGAAAATGGCTCTACTGTTTAAACACGATTTTACTTTAAATGTTTATTTGCAACGAAGAACATATATTCCACAATGTTCACACTTTATCCCACAAGTTTTACGACTTAATTTAATAGATGGTTTTTAAACAGAAGCTGATTGAAAATTGGCTTAGGTCGAATCCATCCAATGTGAAAACGACGTTTGGAAAAATAGGTGTGACAATCGAGGGTTAACATAGACTGATTATGTGCATTTTTTAGCAACATTTTCCTTTGAAAATCATTTATCTCGTTATTATAATTAGATTGAGATTTAGAAAATTGAATTTACTTTGGAATTCAGTGATATTAGTAGAAACTGTGTTATAGTCGTGGTATGTACAAATATTTTTTGCGATTATATACCACACACTTCTTATAATTATACCAGCTTGAGTAGAACAGACCAAACTGTCTAGAATCAAATTTATATATAAAAACAATAGAGTATATATATATAATAGTATAAGAGAATTATATTGCTTTTACAAGCAGCAAATATGTATGTGCCATACATTGTTAGATTTAACATATTTTAAATAAATTTTTATTATTTTGTAAATGCTTTTAATGTTTAGATCACTTTGGTCAGTTACGTTAATGGATTAAAGTTTATCGATCCAGTCATTGTACTTTTGTGTATACTGTACTCCTGTGTTAATTACTGCGAATGAAAATTTTTAATATAAATAAAGAACAGAATATTCAAAAATTTATTTTCTCTTAAAATTTCCTATCTATACATTCTCATATTTGTTTTTTAAGAGGTAAACTTGTCGATTAGCATGACCATTACCGATTTCGCTGACCTTGAAATATGTTATAGGGGGCATGATTCCGAACAACTTTTTCCTATACACCTAACCGTCGATCGGCTCTAGTTTCCGAGATATTTGCAAAAATCATTACTTAAAGTTTCTGAACGCGACAGAAGCATCGCATGACGGCGCGTAACAATTTGTTTGATTTCGACGAAAACAGAAAAGAAACAATTGTTGCGTGCCGTCGTGCGATGCTTGTATCCGCAGTCTCCTTGTTAGCAGTTTCATAGGACTAGTGAGAAAACATTTTATGGAAGACATGAAGTCTTTTACTTACCGCAATCGCCTCTCTGTACACTACTTCTGTTGACTTATTCCGAAACAACGCATTCCACTTTCCAACTTGTCCCGCGTATTAGTATTAGTTGTGGCTACAGCAGGGCGGGGGCGCGTAAAGCAGTGTCCACGGGAAAAGGTCTGACGCTAAGGACTACGCTTCCTTTACGCATGCGCGATGATGCGCGAAGACGTCAAACCAATCAACGCCAATCCCAGATAGCACACCTCGTCTTAGAGACGTCTAGTTTGTGTCTATTTTAGGTCTGCACGTCTTGATTTGTAACAAGACGTCTTTAAGACGTCTTTAAGACGCCTTTTGGACGTCTTTAAGACTTTACCAGACGTTGTGCTATCTGGGATGTGGTAAACGAAACGGCGCCACCGTCAAGTCATGCCAAGCTAGCCAAGCCAATCACGTCGCTTGGCTTGACTTGACGGTGGCGCCGTTTCGTTTAACACATTGGCGTTGATTGGTTTGACGTCTTCGCGCATCATCGCGCATGCGTAAAGGAAGCGTAGTCCTTAGCGTCAGGCCTTTTCCCGTGGACACTGGCATAAAACATGGTAAAGGTGCAATTTTATGCTAACGTTCGCTGCTCGTTTTGAGCGTCGAAACCAGTCACGTGATTGGCCCACGTGACTTTCAGCATCAAGCGGAAAAACTAAACTCGGTTTACCTTTCCCGCTTGACGCTCGTTCACTCTGATTTGCTCTGACTCGCTCGTTCGTTGGTTGAGCGTCGGTCACGTGATTCGTTTTGACGCTCAAAACGAGCGTCGACGCTGAAAGTCACGGGGACCGATAATTTGACTGGCTTTGCCGCTCAAAACGAGCGTCAAAACTAGTGTTGGCTAGAACCGTGATTTGTGAATCACGAATGATCCGATCACGTTCGTTCCCAATCACGGTGATTTTTTACAGTGATCTATAATTTTCGTGAGTTAGCGTGAGTTTAGTGTGAGTTTAGCGTGAGTTACCCAAAATTCGATCATATAAGGACAAACAACGTCAGCGCGCAAACCCATGTTTCAGGCCAGATTATGTCGGTATACAGAGCGCTGCATTACCCGTGTCTACCCCCTTAAAAAGTATAATGATATGTGAATACTTTAGCCAATGAAATGAGTGCGTGCATACATTGGCTATTTATGAATCAATATACTATATATTCGCTGAATTAGCACGCTTTGACTGTAACACAAGCTATATTAAAGTATTTTATAAAAAATAATTCAATCAAGATCAAGAATTACGATCACTGTAAACAATTCACTCAAGTTAAAAAAATCACGTTTGTGATTTAACTTCATTCACGATCGTGATCGTGACTCTGTGATCACTGTGATAAATCACTGTTAGTGATTTTGCACTCCATCCCTAGTCAAAACCAGTCATGACCAGTCACGTGATCGGTCCACGGGACTTTCAGCGTCGACGCTCGTTTTGAGCGACAAAACCAATCACGTGGCCGACGCTCAACCAACGAACGAGCGAGTCAGAGTGAACGGGCCTCAAGTGGAAAAGCACGGAAAAGCTAAACTCGGTTCAGCTTTTCCGCTTGACGTGGACCGACCACGTGCCTGGTTTTGGCGCTCAAAACGAGCGTCGGCATGAAATTGCACCTTTAAGCGCCCGCAAGCGTGCGCAAGCCCCCCGCACTAATCTAACCCGAACCAATACCAATACCCGGGACAAGTTGGAAAGTAGAATGCGGTGTGTCGGAATAAGTCAACAGAAATACTGTATAGAGAGGCGATCGTGGTAAGGTGATTAAAAAAATTTCCTTCCAATCCACGAGGAAAAATTTATCAAGGTTTTTTGCACATATCTTAGAATCATGCCCCCTACAACATATTTCAAGGTCATCAAAATCGGTGATGGTCATGCTAATCGACAAGTTTACCTTCTAAGATATTGATACAGTATACGTTGTAATTAGTTGCAGTTTTAAAGGACACTGTCTTTAATATGGTCTATTGGAATCCGGCATTCAGTATACGAGCAACAGTACATTTGAATTTTTATAATTGTTTGATGATACGATGCTTTGTGTATAAAAGCAGTTAATTGTCACTATAGTTATTGAGACTGATTTTATTAGGAACGAAATCGCGTAGTATTTTCACATTATCATTTGACATGCTTCATCAAATTTGAATACAATTGATCAGTTCTGAATAAGGGCCCATTTTTCCGGGAAAGTGAAGAGGTAGTTTACTGAAAGGGGGTAAGTGTATAGAAAAGTATAGAAAACAAAATAGTGTTTGTATAAAATCATAATTTTTTTTGAAGCAGGGCCCTATAAGGCCTTCTTAGCAGGGGCCCATTTTCGGGAAAATAAAGCAGTAGTTTACTGAAAACGTGCTAAGTGTAATAATATTGAAAAAAGAAAATATAGTTTGGATAAAATCACCATTTTTTTTAAAAATAGGGCCCTGTGGGGTGCCTTCTGGGTAGGGACCCAGATGACAACTACTAATCAGCCGCCCTGTTAAATCCGCCACTGCAATTGACATTAAAGAAATAAAACCAGCCGTTTTCTTAAACCAGGAAATGATTCATTATAATATCCCAATGAACTGAATGAGTATGAATGTATTGTTCTGTTATAAATATTGTAGTAGGTAAAATTATAAAATACAATATTTCGAATCTGGTATTAAAAACTTCCTAAAAAATATGGGATATTACACTACATACATGTAACAATAATTCACATGTCATCATCTAACACAGAATCCAACCACTTCTCCAGATCCATTGGTTTTTTCGATGTGCTAGATTTAGTTATATTTATACCTGTAAAAGACGCTTATTAGGTTTTAATTAGTATCTATATAAAAATGATCCTTTGTATAAAAAGTGTTGTAA